>JAYEVH010000203.1:0-203044 GCA_036346255.1 Ampelocalamus luodianensis | reverse complement strand
TGTTGATATGTTACAAATTGATGGAAGTTAATATGTTTGCATGACATTAGATGCGATTAATATGTTTCAATAAGTCTTGTGGTTGATCCTTATATGTTATGTAGCTGGTCATATCTTTTGTAGTGATGGCGGTTCTTCTTTTATATGTGATGATGGCCATGATTTCTTCTTTTTATTGTGTTGACATGACAATGAATATATCTCATTGTTTTCATTTTTAAATGTTCCATCGTACAATGTTATTTTACATACTTGATATATATAATTGTATTGTTTATGCGATATATATTGTTACATGCGATATATCTCGTGGAATATCATTATTTACATCATTACAATGTTATTTATCTGAAATACGAACATGCTATGCTTGGGGTACATGTGAGGTGGGGTGCCTAACACTTGGATCTTGGTCCCAAGCGGAAAAAAGTGGAGGGGGCATGAATGTCACTTTGTTATGCTTGAACTAACTAATGGATGCCTCAACATCTATAGAAATTTGTTGGATTATCTTTAATGTTTGTGTCTATGTAAAAATTGTTCATAATTGCCTTGGATGAATTTGAATAATGATTACGATAGTCATCTTCATTTTTAATAATTATTTATTGTAATATTTATTCATTGTAATAAGAGTTTTAGTTGTATTCATTATTCATGTAATAATTGTGTGTAATAATTATTTATATAATAATTGTTATAGTAATTATTTGTTGTGATAAATGTTTATTGTAATAATTATCGTTAAATCGTTAATTGTGGTTTATTCTATTGTTCTGATATATTGTTGTTAATTTTGGTCAATATCGGTAGTTCTAAGTCAATTATGGTAGTTCTCATCCAATTCGTTAGTAAATTTGTTAATAGTCATTAAATATTGTTAAATATTGTTAAATATAGATCAAATGTCATTAAATGTTGTTAAATTTTTGTTAAATATCGTTAAATTTTGTTAATTGCGTTAAGCGGCATCAAACAAGCCATTCTGTCCTTAGGGGTATTTTAGACATTTTACATCTCGGAAGCTGCGACCCGACTATCTAAAAGCCAAGCGACCAAACACCAAATCGAAAAAGCGAGTCATTCAACTGCGGCGGAAAGCCTGCGATGCAGTAGATCGCTTTTCAAAAAGCCGCATTGCTCATGGAATGCATCTCCCACCACGAGGTTCACAAGATTGATTACATATAATAAAACGCAGTCTAGGTGAGCGATAATGCGGATAGCGATACGAAAAATGTCATATCTTTGCTTTGAAACTCGAAATGGAGTGATCTCGGATCCTATGAAAAGGTATCTAAAACCTCCGTTAGTCTGGTTGGCGAAACTTCCAATGCAAAAAACCTAGGATAGCATTCGGGCAAAAGTTTAATACACATCTGTCTAAGAGAACTATCACGTTGGTAAAGAAATATTCATAACTTTCTATTGGTCTAACAAAACCAAAATTCTTACTGTGCGGGAAGCTAAGGACACTATCTTCAAAATCCTAATTGGCATGACTTTAAATTTTGCCCTTAACAAATGTGGCACATGGGTCAAAACAAATGAGAACTTGACTGCTTTGGACAGTCAACTTGAAATGTGCATAACTTTCTACAAATCCAAATAGGGTGTTCTTTATCAATCCTGAAAGCTAATGAGATTATCTACAAAAAGTCGTTATAGGCAAAATTCTGAATCAACCTCTAACTAGGTCATATTTTAACAAATACAGTGACTGTTAATGCTAAATGATTTTTAGGACAACAGCAAAGAATTCATACGTAACGTTTAAACCAACTTGGTTGAGTGATCTTTGTGTCCACTGAAAGCTAAGAACGAACCTACATAACTCTAGGAGATGGGATCCTGAAATTCAAATCTAAACACATGAAAACTGTCATGCAAGGTACTAGAAGCGAAATTGTTCTAGCTGCGGCGAGGTTGATCCACTAACGTAATCAAATTTGCATCTAAAACAACCTAAATAGCGAGAATCCATACGTTACCCTTGAAGAACCACGAGTTCTGATCAAATCCCACGAAGAGTTCTCCTTCCACTCTCTTTTCCTTCCTCTTCTTCTTCTTCCATGGTACAGCGGTGGGAAGATGGCGTAGAGGAGGAGGCGTGACGCGGAGAGTGCTGTGCATCTGCCGTAGCAGCATAGCGTCTCTTGTAACTGTGGTTGGTTTGGTCCCCTCCCTCTCTTGCCTTCTGTGGTACTTGACCACTCATGAACCTTGAGCCTATGGCTGACTCCTCTTCTCGAATATGGGTTGGCGGCCCATACCTCTCCTAAAAATTCTGAATTTAAACTTAATTCCTCTCTAATCTTTATAGCATTCGATATCGAATAATAATTACATGGACTTACGGTTTTAAACTTTGCTTCTCGGTTGAAAAATATCAACACCTTTCAAGAGTTCTACGAAGAGGTTTTGAAGGTTTTGTGAAATGGATCGTTCTCCGCTTGATTTTACGTGGGCATGTTGAATGGTCTTTTCAAGTTTTCCATTGCAAGAAGTTTATTTGTTTCTTTATACAATGGCAGTTAAATAGCGTTGACCATAAAGGTCTAATTATTACTATTTGTTATTTTGAGATCTTTTTAGTTAAATTGATAAATGGATGGTATTTGTCGATGTTTCTTGTGTGAGCTAGCTCTTGATCTAGGATTAGTTAAGTGCCTGAAGAATTTTAGATGTGTAAATCCAGGGTCAGACGGTGAGGTAGGTGGCATTGATCCAATTTTATCAAAATACTTACTTGAGATGCGCCCAGAGTGAGGCAAATGAATATAGAGCACATTTGGGACGGTTTGGCACCGCGGGAAAAGAGTGAAGCCAACCCTAACAGGCGATTTCTCAACGACTTTTGGAAGGCGGGGCCGTTTACATTGTGTGGAAGTCGAAGCGGAAGTGCCATACAAGGCGACTTCCTCGGCCATTTGGATTGACTTCGAGAATGCCCTAGGTTGGTTGTTTACTAGCCATTGCCTCAACAAAACCCCCTCCCCCGCGGTGATCGACACCTCCGCGGTGATCGACACATCAAGTCCAAATCAAGCCTTCAATTTTAACTCACACTACTACAAAAGGCTAATACTAGGCGCCTCATCATAAACGGTTGACCAAGCGTATGTATTATATGCAATCGAGGCGATTTTGGTTTAGAGGCAGTCTATGTTCTTTAACTATAAAAGCGCATGCGTGGAGAGATAATATCACGAGCGGTTCATGATAAAACACGTATGAAGTATCATAGGCGGTTCTTAAAAATAATAAATGCATGATATTTATAAATATCACGAGACGATTTTCAACAAATAACCATTTGTGATACTTTCGAGCCGGTTCTTAATTATAACCATCGTGATAATATCCCTCCGTTCGATGGGTTTCTTAAATAAATCGTCGTCTCTTACGTCGCATCGATTGCCACTTCAATGCGCTTTGGCTCCGATCGTCTGCGTCTCACGTCTTGTTATTTATTCCTTGTTTTATAAAGCAGATCATCCGCCGTGAAAGCGATCATCATCCCCACATATAAACTCTACTCTTCTAAAACTAGCGAAATGGCTCCTCTTTTGTTTCCTTCTTGTCGGCATTGATCGCCTGCACAGCCATACTATCGAGCACCTCTCCGGTGTACATTGGCGGATGCGATGGAAGGACAACTGTTGATCAATAGTGTCCTCACTCCTCTATCAGTTTGCGGAGGCGGTGATGGCCTGCCACCCAATCTTTACATCCACCTCGGCGCGTCTTGAGTGATCTCCCGCCAGATGAGTTTACCGTGTCATCGACATGGTTCTCCACAATGAGTTGCATGTCTCCGAGGCTCATCGTCACTTGGGTGCTGTCCCGGTGGCGGGACGGAGTTGACCATCTTTGAGACCCTCAAGCAAAGGAAGAGAGCCTATGGGCTCAATTCTTCTTGATTCAACGATCAGAGCTTCATTTGCTCCACGAACGTCCGATCTTGTATACCTACGAAGTTTTGAAGGCGAAGATAGCCGCTACCTCAGCCACTAGAAAAACTTTGTTTATTGGTTTCTACTTTTTAATCTTTGTAAAAGCGTGTACCTTTGTTTGGCCATATGTAAATTCAAAATGAAAAAAATCTAGTTTTGGAGGTGATCAAATTACTATATTATATGTTGAACCATATGTAAATTTTCATCAGTATTTAAATGACAAAATTGACATATAAATATGTAATTTTTCATGTCATGTAAATATATACATCACGTATGTGCTCAAAACATATATAGAACTTTGAACAACCATATCATGGCGGTTCCATAATAGGGCAAATGCGTGATACTCTTTATTGTAGGAGCAGCTGGGATTTGCGCTAACTCGTCACTCCCAGCGCCCCTTACTCGCCAGTTCCCTCCCCCACCTCAACGTCCTGCTGCCCAAAGCCTCCTCCTGACCCCTCGTCGACACGCCATCCAATCGACTCTCATGACCAAATCCACCTCGTGAAGTGCGTGAAAGCTTCCCTTCACGGTGTCATCCTCTTCAGCACATGACCTCTTCATCCTCTCCCAGCTCACCTCCTGGCTACCTCTCCAGGACCTCCCGGCTACCTCTCCTGACCTCGCCTCGACTACCTCACCCGACACTAGCGGCGTCGGTAAAGACGGATCTATCGCCTATTGGTTTGAGGTGTTGGTATTCATGTGAACCAAATGCAATGTGGTACGATGGTTGGATGGATGGATGGATGGATCTGGAGGTGGGAATGGGGTGAGTGTTCGGTGTATTTGTTGGTCTTTGCTAGTTGTGGATAGATCCTATTAGGTTGCTAATGTGTTAATTTGGCACAATCACCGATTTGTATGCTTGGGTGTGATTTATGCATGCCTAGCAGAAAGGTATTGCAAATTTGTATGCTCTATTGTTGCTCAATGATGTTAATAGTCTTATCTGAAATTGAATTGATAATTAGTTTATATTTGAGCTCTATTGAATTGCTAATTGTTGTACACATACAAATTTATACATTTCGATATACAATTGAATTGCTAATCCATGTTACAAATGCAATTGGATGTGATATTAATGTATAGATTGTGTCTTTTAAAATGACCTCGAGGATTCACATGTTTATATGTCAATTATGCCCTTTAAATTTGCTATTCCATTCAAAAACAAGACCAAATGAGTTAAAACTACTACAACAACTCTCTTCACCGTCTTTCGCCATTTATTTCACCTTCGCTCGTAGCCGTGTTTCAAGCCGGTCAAGTTCTCCTCCTTTGCATCCCGAGTACGTCCTACTATTCCATTCTTGATCTCTTCTCAATAGAGTTTCCAAGCAGTGGCTGCTTGTGCCTTTAAAACCGGCTTCATATATATATATATTTGTAGTCCTCCCCATTTTCGGGGTTGTCCACGCAAAGATGAGGAGGATGGATCAGAGCCACGGCAACTTTATCGAGCCCCGCAAGTTC
The DNA here is from genome assembly GCA_036346255.1 of Ampelocalamus luodianensis. Classification (NCBI taxonomy): domain Eukaryota; kingdom Viridiplantae; phylum Streptophyta; class Magnoliopsida; order Poales; family Poaceae; genus Ampelocalamus; species Ampelocalamus luodianensis. The sequence goes on along the minus strand of JAYEVH010000203.1, from coordinate 197,600 downwards.
AAGAAGCATGGCGGCCAAGAGAGCGCATAGACCTCCAATTACCGGATGTCATCGATAGGTAATTGGACATCGCTATGTTCAGAAAGGGACGTGGACAAGCAGATACTCCGACTGGGAAGTGGATTCATGTATCAGTAACCAACTATTAATGTAATACCCAATTCTATAAACAGTAATAACTGCAGATTATGAATGTGAATGGACGCCTTCATAGCCTTACCTGCTTTTAATCACCGCTGGGAGTTGTCACACAAGTAAAACCTTCCTTTTAGCCAAAGACTAAAAACTTATTTAAAGTTTTTCAAGGAAATACAAGATAAAACTTGTATTATGACCGAGAAGTATTTTTATTAAAGCCTAGATAAATTATTCTTAATAAAATATTTTTTGTTGCATTTTTAGAAATTATATTGACTTAAAGAAAAATAATTGTCTTTAAAAATGAATATTTTCGCCTAAAATAAATAATTATGTATTTTACAAAGTGATCATGTGATTTTAAAATTTATCTCGGGAAATATATTATCCCAAGAACCTCCAGCAAAATTTCATGATTTTACAAATTCATTTGTTATTTTTAAAGCCCATCAAACTTTTAAACTTTGAATTTAGGATTTAGTCAACCTTCATGTCTAAACCAACACCGTATCATGAGCGATCGAACTTATGCGGTTGGGTCCAACCGGTGCAAGTGGTCCGCCCACTCACGCCGGCCGAGCGCCCGAACCCCATGCGTGATGAGAGCCGTTGATTTTCAATCGACCGGGCGAGGCTATGACGCCACGCGAGCCGCCCACGCAAAGCGACTTGATCTCGCCGTTGGATCTTGATCTAACGACGAGATCGATGCAGGCGTAATCGGACAACTCGAGCCCTTCTCGATCTCCACCGCTCATTTCCGATCCAATGGCGCCTCCTTTTCCGTTTTAAACTTAAAGGCGCTTTTATTAAGGTCGATCATTCAAATCCTCACTTTCTTTTTACCGCGTGCTATTAAGGCTCGCGCTCCTCTCGGGCGTTAGATCTTCATCGTGGTGGTCCAGCAGTGGTATGCATTCGACGACTCCGATCCCTCACGATCTCCGCCGCCCATTCTTGATCTAACCGCCATTGCTTTCATTTTGAAATCATAGGCGCCGCTTTTATCCGAGCCTTTGATTTAAATCCCACGGCGCCTTTTTGACCGAGCGCGTTTAAGGCCTAAATTTAGTGGGCCGTTGGATTTCAATCGTAGGGTCCGCATAGTGTATGCAATCGGACCATCCGGATCCCGTCAATCCTCGACCGTAGAAGTTTAATCAAGCGGTCTTTGCATCGAGTGCATCTAAGGGATGGCGTGTATCTTTTGAGTCGGGCCGCTGGATTTCAATCAACGCCCTATTTGAACTTAAAACCTCAAATCCTTTGGGCTCTGCTTAATCTCGATCGACCGATCTAGATCGCACGGTCCATATTAAAGATACCGATTAAAACCTTTTAACCTCTCTATTTATCACATGGCCGCCATTTCTAATCGGATGGTGATATTATTTTGAGGCTTTAGGAGACGCACGCTGCTATGGTTTCGTGTGAGGGACCCACATGTCGATGATTTTTATCATCTCCCTTGTTCTCTGGCTGCAGACTCTCAGAAATGTGAGAGAGGTTTATCCCAAAACTTTTGCAACTAATTTTTGGGATAATTAGCCCTAAATGGACACCTCATCAACTCTAGACCTTTCCATCTTGCCCCGTAGCTCAACCTCTATATATATAAACCCTAGCTTTTTTTCTTCATACCATTGTTGACCATCAAGTTTATCCTCCATTGTTGTCCAAAGGAGTTTCTTGCCCTTGTCCATTGCTTATCCATCTTAAGCAACTGGTTTCACCTGCACTAAGGTTTTGACCTCTTTGTAGGTTAAAACTCGAAGGTTATCTCCTCTCACGAGCAAAATCGACTTTCTCAACTTTTGGTGTCTTTCCTATTACAGCAAGCTAAAACCCTAGTTTTTAACATTTTGAGCATCCTAAGGACCTTAGGAGACCATATAAATCATTCTTTTAAATATCAGTAGCTTCAACTTGCTTCCAAACCGAAAAGTTGTTATTATAACTTTGGTTTTCCATATCTTTTCAAGACCTAGGGTTTCTTACATGCCGACTTTTTATCCTAGTTAGGTCTCATTCTAAACCCTAGTAGCATAACAAGTTGATCTTTCAATTCTTGTCATCATCTATTTTGCCTCATAGCAAAGATATGTCTACTTTCTCTTTGTCACCTCACTTGACAAAAATAGGTTTCTTTTTAGTTGATGTAATCTAATCGATTAGGGTTAGAATAGGGTTAGCTTGGGATATTAATTACCTAAAAGATCATGCTAAGTTTCATTTAACCTTTGCTTGCTCTATCTTCATTTTCCCAAAATCACTTATCCGTCCTCGTTTTCTGTTCTTTTCAAAATATGAAAATTGAAACTTTGAACTAAGCCTTAGTTTCGCCATTTGAAAGCAGTAGGTTATAATATGGGTTATTCTCACTATTATAGGTAGTTATGGCTTAAGCATCTCAATCATGCATTTCCATATTGATCATGCATATTTCTTCCATTTTGTGCTTATTGTCATTTTGGCATTTATTGGATCTTATTGCTTCTTTTAGAATCTGGTTTCTTTGAAGTGGGTGAATTTATTTACGAACATCTGAGCACGCAGTATACTATTATCAAGGCAAGCTTCCTCTGCACCATATTGATCCCAAATTTTATACAATAGCTTTACAAATCCAGGTGACACTGTGCATGCTATTTTATGAAAATACAAAGCGTGATCTGTAGTAGCTAGCTATAACCTAACATGGTGGATCACCTTAATTATAATCATACACTTAACCCTAGCTCAAGATCGTATACTATAACATATATTTTGATTTAGCTTAGACATGCGATCTAGAGATTTTAGAGTTTGACAAGAATATCTTGTCAAGCAGAGGAACCTAAATGAACTTGTGTTATTTTGAACTCTTTGTCAGTTTCTTTAAATCAGACTTGTATTTTAAATTTAAAGCGATCTGACAAGAAAGGAAGCTAGTGATGGTGCTTTGTGCACGAGATTGGGTTTTGTGGTGGACTTGTCCGGGTTAATTAGGACCGAACTCGACTATTCAATTCAAGTCCCCACGTACTTCCACATGCGGTGTATGGGCGATGTTTGGTTAAGTAAAATGTTAAGACTATTGGGTTGGAAACGAGAAAGTAAGAATATGTGTATTGACCTTGTATGGCATAGATGCTTAGGTCCGATGGCTGCGTTGTATGCCATGTGAGCTTGTATGTCGATGTCGGATGTTCTTAGAAGGGTGAGGCGTATATGTGCTCAGTAGCATATACGTACCTTAATGGTGCCGATGCATCCTAATATGGGTAGTGAGCCCGATTCGCATTTAATTGTTTGGATCGGCATTCGCGGCGCAACATGTGTGCCGGTTAGCGGATGCTATCGATCGTTGTTTAAGCGAGATCGGTTCACACATGGGGTCCAACTCAATAGTGTTAGCTTGTTGAAAAATACCAAATCTTAGTTTCCCGGTCGGCATACCAAAGGAAGTATATCATCATTCGGAGGCATCCAAGAGCAGCACTGGCTAGCTAAGTCATGTGGGTAAAGATGTACACCTACGGGGTATAAAGCATTCGAATAGCGTGTGTCCACGGTCATGGACGATAACTTGAGTTGATGTCACTGTATAGAAGTTTTGATTTACAAATCTGGTTTTGGTTTTGGTTTAGCATGAGGATTCATGCCTTTGTCTTTATTACATTTAATGTCTTTACTTACTTACGGTCCAACTTTGATTTATTAAATTGCTTTATCAAAATTTAGCATTTGTAGGTTAAGATGTATCGCTTTATGCAAATCTGAACCTTTATACCTTCCTGTTGTAACCTTATGCATGTAAAAATTCTATTCCTTTGATTAGGTTCTACTAAACACTTTATTTTATTAGTTTGTGTAAGACTTGAGTACCTTCCGTACCAAGGTGCTATCACCTATTGTTGCGGTGAGGACGGTTTTCTTTATGAAGTACCAGTTAGCGCCGATCGGTGGCGCTAATGAGTAAAGCTACTTCTTTCCTCCACGCAATTTGCACTGCGGGTGGATGAGGCCATTGGTGGATTTTAATATTTTATTTTTGCTTCATTGTTAGACTTTTGAAGTGACCAAGTCACTTCACTAATATTGTACTACTTGACCGCAAGTTGTAAACTTATGTTTAATTATGTAAATGAATGACTTGTATGTGTATGATGCAATGTTGTTGAAGGATATATATGCAATGGTGGGTTGATCACAGGAACCATTGTGAGATATATATATCGGGAATCGATTATTGGATCGGTTGCTTGTTAAATTTATACTAAATGAATGACTTGTATGTGTATGATGCTAGCATGATCTTTAATAAAGAATCTCGATTATTGATCGGTTGCTTGTTAAATTTATACTCCTAGCATGATCTTTAATAAAGGTGCGTCTGTTCCTTCATTAACAATTGTGCTACTGATATGAATTTAATTAAGTACATTTCAATAACCCGGCGCCACGACGTTGGTATCGAGCCAGTTGCTCTGTAGGTTAGAAGTAGCATGGCCGAAGTTATTAGAGAGTCTTCTAATAAAAATTATTTTCAAGCAGTAGTATAATTTTGAAAGCTTAAGTATGACATCTTTTATTTCTTATCTTTCTTAATGTCAATTCTTGCCCCAACTTTACATTGGTTTTCTAAAAGTGAATTGTTTCTTATCTTGTCTTTTTGTCTATAGATGAGTGGGTGGTACTTGGTCAAGGAGACCCAAGCCGAGGATGTTGATGGGTTTCCAGCTTTGCTGCGGGACATAATGTGGCGATCCAATTTTACTTATCAGCCGGAGTATGCCATCTATCGACGGGACCGAGGCCCAGGGATGGAGGAGTACCGTGCCTTCATCAACGTCATCGCTAGGCATGTAGCGGCGGTGTTCCCATCGTGTCCAAGCACTTGCCACCTCTGAGGCTATGGTACGTTCAGAAGCTGCAAGTAGGATGATGAGCCTTCTTCGTCATGATTTGACGGAATTGTCTCAACCACCCTATGACCACTTCCCGAATCAAGGTCCTACCTCAAGTGAGCATGTTCGATGAGATCTGATTTGGCGAAGACCTCAGTGCGACGGATTGGCGAGGATGGTTCGCATCATGGACCAAATCCATCATTGTCTTGTGAGGGAGTTGTGGAAACTTCGGCATCGTCTTAATGAGGCCCGTGAGTACCGCTTCTTGGAGTAAACATGAACCGCGTTCCTGCAACGTGCTTTATGGTGACAACGAGACCTCTCCATTCTTCTTTGCACCACTTCTTTACCGACTTCCGTGGCGGGTGCGTGCCTGTTTATGGACAAGTGCGCCAAGCCCGGATGACTGCAGGTTTTCCTCGCACTCTGCGGACTGCACCTCCTGGAGGTCACCAGCCACTTCTAGGATCTCCGAGGCGTCTTATTAGTCCTTTGGATCCTGTTGACACGGGTTCCCCTGGAGCTCATCTTTTGAATGAGTTTCCGGTGAACTTTAACCGGGATCTTTATGCTAGCACCTCGACGATGAATCCTCGTGGATAAGTGCCTTCTAGTCTAGTAGTTGCCCTTAAATAAACCGCATGTAATAGGGCAGTGGTGTTTTGTACAGAATATGTAAGTTTAACCTTTGGTTTGTAATCTGACCTCTATGGCCGACTATGATGTAAGATGGAACCGAATATTTTGTTGTATATATGAAGTTTCTGGTTTTGGTGTTAATTTAAATGCACACCATAACATGATGCATTATATGTACAAAGATTTGTTTCTTTCCAATTTCAACCTTGTTTGTGCTTGCGAGTATATCCTTGTTATGTTGTTAACCATGGTGTGGTAACAGGATGACAGGACCTACTACTCGTCTAAAGCGCAACAAGGGAAGGGCATGTCGACTCCCATGCCTCATTCTCGTGGAGGGCCGATCGAACCTTCTAGCTCTCGTGGTCCGCAAGGTGGTCCCCGGAAGAGGAGCTTCCTCCACCACCTTCTATGGCCGATGTGCTCATGCAAATCGGCGCAATCGAATGGACCAAGCGCACATCTTGGAGCAGATTGCGCGCAACACTTCTTCCCTGTTGCACCACCGTCGAGCGAGAGGCCACTATGTGCAGGGCAGTCTTGCTGACTTTCAGCGGACTAACCCGCCAGTGTTCTCTAGCTCTCAAGATCCCATGGAAGCTGAGGATTGGCTTCGGACCATTGAGAAGAAGCTATTAATTGCTCAGTGTTCCGAGAGGGAAAAGGTTCTCTTCGCGATTATCGACTTGATGGGCGGCTAGCATATGGTGGGATAACCTCCTTGCCATTCAGCCTGCTGGACATGTCCCTACTTGGGATGAGTTCGTGGAGGCTTTTCGCGAAGCTCATATTCCTGAGGGAGTGATGATGATCAAGCAATAGGAATTTCTCACTCTCAAGCAAGGGCGAAAGTCTGTGACCGAATATCTGCACGAGTTCAACTTCCTTGCCAGATATGCCCCTGATGATGTTTCGACTGACCTTCATCGTCGGAACTGGTTCTTGAATGGGCTATCTGAGGAGTTGCAAATGGCTGTAGCTTTGCATGACTTCAGGAATTTTTCCCATTTGGTCAACAAAGCTATTGTGGCCAAAAGCAAGAGCAAGGCCTTGGAGGAGTCACGCAAGCGACAGCGGACTTCTCAGTTTATTCCTGGTGGCAGCTCACCAAGGCCTCGCATGTGGGTGCCTAGACCACCGCGAGCACCAACTCCCTTTCCACCAAGGCCAGCAGTATTTGCCCCTCGTCCATCCTCTTCCACTAATCAACCAAGACCTAGTGGAAGCCGGCCACCATCTGTTGTTACTGTCAGGCCGGGAGTTATATGTTATCATTGTGGGCGTCCAGGGCATTTCGCCAATCAGTGCTATGCCAAGGCGTAAGGGATACCACCTATTTCACCTTCCCCAGCTACTGTGCGTCCTGCACCACCTTCACCGACCGTGGTCAAGCGACCGACTGTTCGGTTCGAGGGCTGGTGAACAGACATTCTTGAGGAAGCAACCATCCTCTGAAGTTGTTCTTGGTATGCTCCTAGTTAATTTCAAAGATCGCTGTTTGCTTTATTTGATTCTGGAGCATCCCATTCATTTGTTAGTAGGCGGTTGCTACTCAACATCATTTAATTGTGCATCATCTTCATCCACCTCATATCATCCATTCACCGATCGAGCCTTTATGACTAATCAAGTTCGCCGTAATGTCAATATAAATATTGAAGGGGTAGACTTTTGGGCCGATTTGATTGTGATAGATTCTAAAGGGTTGGATGTTATCACGAGAATGGATTGGTTATCCAAGCACCTTGGGCAAATTAATTGTGCTCACAAATCTATTTCTTTAACTAATGAAAGCGGCACTTCAGTCGTTTTTCAATCTAGGACAATGGGTTCTCACCTTTGTGCTCACCATGTTGATACTACTCCTTCTTTGGAGTCAGTACCAATTGTCTGTGAGTATGTTGATGTCTTTCCTGAAGACCTTCCCGGTTTGCCACCAGATCGGGAAGTGGAATTTGTTATTGAACTCGTTCTGGGCGCTCCTATATCCGTGAGTCCTTATCGAATGCCTGCCAATGAGTTGGCTGAATTAAAGACACAACTTGGAGAGTTGCTTGACAAAGGATTTATTCGACCGAGTTCCTCACCTTGGGGATGCCCGGCAATCTTTGTCAAAAAGAAGGACAACACTTTGCGGATGTGTGTGGACTACCGTCCGTTAAATGAGGTCACTATCAAGAACAAGTATCCTTTGCCTCGTATTGATGATCTTTTTGATCAGTTGGTTGGTGCCCGAGTCTTTTCAAAGATTGATTTGAGGTCGGGCTATCATCAAATCAAGGTTAGAGCTGAGGACATTCCCAAAACACTTTCTCTACTCGTTACGGTTTATGCGAGTATCTTTATGTCCTTTGGTCTGACCAATGCGCCAGCCTATTTTATGAACCTTATGAATTCGGTGTTCATGGATTTCTTGGATAAGTTCATTGTCGTGTTCATTAACGACATCCTTATTTATTCTAAGTCTGATAAGGACCATGAACAACATTTGAGACTTGTGCTAGAAACACTTCGCTTCGGCATCGATCAGATGCTAAGTTTAGCAAGTGTGCTTTACGGCTCGGAGAAGTTGCATTCACGGGACATGTGTTATCCAAGGAGGTATCGCTTGTTGATCCAAGCAAGGTACAAGATGTACTAAATTGGAAGCCTCCCAAGAGTGTCCACGAGATCCAAGTTTTCTTGGACTTGCGGGTTATTACCAGTAGGTTCATTGAAAATTTCTCCAAAATTGCTAGACCTCTAACTCACTTTGCGAAAGGAGAAGAAATTTGAATGGTCACTAAATGTGAAGAGAGTTTTAAACTTCGAGAACTCTCTTGACTAAAGCTCCCATTCTTACTCTTCCGAATATTCATAAGAGCTTGACATTTATTGCGATGCATCTCGCCATGGACTTGGTTGTGTGCTTATGCAAGAAGGCCGAGTTGTGGCATATGCATCTCGGCGGTGCGCCTCATGAAGTTAATTATCCTACTCATGATTTGGAATTGGTGCCGTGGTCCATGCATTGAAGATTTGGCGACATTACCTTCTTGGTAATCGTTGTGAGATCTATCACGATCATAAAGCCTAAAGTACATATTCACTCAATCTGATTTGAATATGAGACAAAGAAGATGGCTTGAACCGATCAAGGACTACGACATGGGTATTCATTATCATCCCGTAAAGCCAATGTTGTGGCGGGCGCTTTGCGAAAGTCACAATGCAATCGCACATTTTCTCTACTGCGCGCCAAGGACTTGTGTGCTGATTTTCAGCGCCTAAGTCTTGACTTGGTGGAAGAAGGTTTTCTTGCTGCATTACAAATGGAGCCGACATTAGAATCTCAAATTCTTGAGGCCCAGAAAACAGATGCCGAGGTAGATAAAATCAAGGAAAATCTGAAGGCAGGCAAAGCCAACGAATTTTCTGAAGATGATCGCGGTATGATTTGGTATCGTAATCGTTTGGTGGTACCTGCTGATCCTCATCTAAGAAGTCTAATTCTTAGAGAGGCTCATAATTCCAAGTTTTCTCTACATCCTGGAAGTACCAAGATGTATCAGGATTTAAAGAAAACATTTTGGTGGAGCCAAATGAAGAGGCAAATCGCTCAGTATGTTGCCGAATGTGATATTTGCCAAAGGGTTAAAGCTGAACATCTGAAGCCAGCTGGTACCCATCAGCCTTTGCCTATTCCACAGTGGAAGTGGGAAGAGATCGGTATGGATTTTGTTACTGGTCTTCCCAAAACTTCCAATGGGTCCGATGCCATTTGGGTAATCATCGACCGTTTGACAAAGGTGGCTCATTTTATTCCTGTCAAAACCATCTTTAGTGGCAAGTAGCTAGCAGAGCTTTATATTGCTAGAATTGTTTGTCTTCATGGTGTTCCCAAGGTCATTGTTTCTGACCGTGGCCCTCAATTTACTTCCCACTTTTGGAATTGTCTTCATCAGGCTATGGGAACTGAACTCTCTTTCAGTACTGCTTATCACCCTCAAACTAGTGGTCAAAATGAGAGAGTGAACCAAATAATAGAAGATCTTCTTCGAGCCTATGTACTATCTTATAGCAAAGACTGGGAGAAATCTTTGCCATTTGTGGAATTTTCCTACAATAATAGCTACCAAGCAAGTATTCAAATGTCACCTTTTGAAGCCTTGTATGGGAGAGCTTGTAGGACCCCATTGAATTGGTCCGAGTCTGGTGAAAGATCATTCTATGGTCCAGACTTGGTAAAGGAAGCAGAAGAACAAGTTCGTATGATTCGAGATTGTTTGAAAACTGCTCAGTCTCGTCAGAAGAGCTATGCTGATCATCGTCGTCGTGAATTAAGCTTTGAGGTAGATGATAATGTCTATCTTAAAGTATCACCGATGAAAGGCACTCATCGTTTTCAGGTAAAAGGGAAGCTCGCACCTCGTTATATTGGACCCTTCCGAATCATTGCAAAACGAGGAGCTGTAGCTTATCAATTAGAACTACCTGAATCACTCTCTGCAGTGCATGATACTTTTCATGTGTCTCAATTAAAGAAATGCCTTCGTGTTCCTATTGAGGCAACTGCTTATGAGCATCTTGATCTCCAACCTGACCTTTCTTATCAAGAACAACTAGTACGTATCCTCGACACCCTGGAACGCAGGACAAGAAATCGTACTGTCAAGTTCTTGAAAATTCAGTGGGCTAATCATTCTGAAGATGAAGCCACTTGGGAGCGCCAAGATCGATGCATTGAGCACCCCATCTTTTGTTGTTTAGAACTTTCCTTTGAATCAAGAAAGGAAAGTTTAAACAAAGCAATGTAAACAAAGATGTAATGATAACACCATGTTATTATGTAAAGTTCCTCTTTGTTATCTTTGAAGGAAATCAAGACAGTAGATGTTGAATTTCCTTATAAATCATCTCAATTTCACTTCTTCCTAATCTCTAACTTGTTCCAAATCTAGGGACTAGATTTTCTTAAGAGGTAGGTTTGTAACACCCCAATTCTATAAACAATAATAATCTGCATTATGAACAGTAATGGAACACTGTTCATAGCCTTACTGTTTTTAATCACCAGTTGGGAGTTGCTGTTACCAAGTAAAACCTTCCTTTTTAGCCAAAGACTAAAAACTTATTTAAAGTTTTCAAGGAAATACAAGATAAAACTTGTATTATGACTGGGAAGTATTTTTATTAAAGCCTAGATAAATTATCTTGGCTGAAAATATTTTTTTTGTTGCATTTTTAGAAATTATATTGACTTAAAGAAAAATAATTGTCTTTAAATGAATATTTTCGAGCTAAAATAAATAATTATGTATTTTACAAAGTGATCATGTGATTTTAAAATTTATCTGGAAATATATTATCCCAAAGAACCTCCAAAGAAAAATTTCATGATTTTACAAATTTATTTGCTATTTTTAAAAGCCCAGTCAAACTTTTAAACTTTGAATTTAGGATTTAGTCAACCTTCAGGTCTAAACCTAAACACTGGTACTGTAGCGACTCGAACTTATGCGGTTGGGTCCAACCCAATGCAAGTGGTCCGGCCCAGTCACGCTCGGGCGCGAGCCCGAACCCATGCGTGATGAGAGCCGTTGATTTTCAATCGAACGGGTGAGGCTATGGCCTTCGCGAGCCGTCCACGTGTGCGACTTGATCTCGTGTTGGATCTTGATCTAACGATCGAGATCAGTGTATGCAATCGGACAACTCCGGAGCCCTTCTCGATCTCCACCGTTCATTTCCGATCCAACAGCGCCTCCCTTTTCGTTTTAAACTTAAAGGCGCGCTTTTATTAAGGCCGACCGATTCAAATCCTCGGCTTTCCTTTTACCGCGTGCTATTAAGGCTGCGCTCCTGCGGGCCGTTAGATCTTCATCGTGTGGTCGGGCGGTGTATGCGATTCGGACGACTCGGATCCCCTCACGATCTCCGCCGTCCATTCTTGATCTAACCGCGTCGCTCGTTTCATTTTGAAATCATAGGCGCGCTTTTATCTGGGCCTTTGGATTTAAATCCCACGGCGCTCCTTTTTGACCGAGCGCGTTTAAGGCCTAAATTTAGTGGGCCGTTGGATTTCAATCGTAGGGTCCGTATTAGTGTATGCAATCGGACCATCCGGATCCCGCGTCAATCCTGACCGTAGAAGTTTAATCGGACGGTGCTGCATCAGTGCATCTAAGGGATGACGTGTATCTTTTGAGCTGGGCCGTTGGATTTCAATCCAACGCCCCTATTTGAACTTAAAACCCCGAAATCCTTTTGGGCTCTGTTTTAATCTCGATCGACCGATCTAGATCGCACGGTCCATATTAAAAGATACCGATTAAAACCTTTTAACCTCTCTATTTATCACAGCCGCCCATTTCTAATCGGACGGCTGATATTCTTTTGAGGCTTTAGGAGACGCGCGCGGCTATGGCTGACAGAGGGACCCACATGTCAGATGATTTTTATCATCTCCCTTGTCTCTCTGCGCGACTCTCTCAGAAGCAGAAGAGGTTTATCCCAAAACTTTGCAACTAATTTTTGGGATAATTAGCCTAAATGGACACCTCATCAACTCTAGAACCTTTCCATCTTGCCCTGTAGCTCAACCTCTATATATATAAACCCTAGCTTTTGCTGTTACCATTGTTGACCACTGAAGTTTATCCTCCATTGTTGTCCAGGTGGAGTTTCTTGCCCTTGTCCATTGCTTATCCATCTTAAGCAATGGTTTCACCTTGCACTAAGGTTTTGACCTCTTTTGTAGGTTAAACCAGAAGGTTATCTCTCACGAGCAAAATCGACTTTCTCAACTTTTGGTGTCTTTCCTATTCTGGTAAGCTAAAACCCTAGTTTTTAACATTTTGAGCATCCTAAGGACCTTAGGAGACCATATAAATCATTCTTTTAAATATCAGTAGCTTCAACTTGCTTCAAACTGAAAAGTTGTTATTATAACTTTTCGGTTTTCCATATCTTTTTCAAGACCTAGGGTTTCTTCTGTCGACTTGTTATCCTAGTTAGGTCTCAGCTAAACCCTAGTAGCATAACAAGTTGATCTTTCAATTCTTGTCATCATCTATTTTGCCTCATAGCAAAGATATGTCTCTGTTCTCTTTTGTCGGCTCAACCGACAAAAATAGGTTTCTTTTTAGTTGATGTAATCTAATCGATTAGGGTTAGAATAGGGTTAGCTTGGGATATTAATTACCCTAAAAGATCATGCTAAGTTTCATTTCTGAACCTTTGCTTGATCTATCTTCATTTTCCCAAAATCTGCTATCTGTCCTGTTTTCGGTTCTTTTCAAAATATGAAAACTGAAACTTTGAACTAAGCCTTAGTTTCTGCCATTTGAAAACAGTAGGTTATAATATGGGTTATTCTCACTATTATGGGTAGTTATGGCTTAAGCATATTGTCAATCATGCATTTCCAGATTGATCATGCATATTTCTTCCATTTTGTGCTTATTGTCGATTTTGGCATTTATTGGATCTTATTGCTTCTTTTAGAATCTGGTTTTGCTGAAGTGGGTGAATTTATTTCTGAACATCCTGAGCACACAATGTAGTATACTATTATCAAGGCAAGCTTCCTCTACGCACCATATTGATCCCAAATTTTATACAATAGCTTTTACAAATCCAGTGACACATGTGCATGCTATTTTTATGAAAATACAAAACTGTGATCTGTAGTAGCTAGCTATAACCTAACATGGTGGATCACCTTAATTATAATCATACACTTAACCTAGCTCGATCAGTATACTATAACATATATTTTCAGATTTAGCTTAGACATGCGATCTAGAGATTTTAGAGTTTGACAAGAATATCTTGTCAAGCAGAGAACTCACAAATGAACTTGTGTTATTTTGAACTCTTTGTCCAGTTTCTTTAAATCAGACTTGTATTTTAAATTTAAACTGATCTAGACAAGAGGAAGCTAGTGATGGTGCTTTTTTGCACGAGATTGGGTTTTGTGGTGGACTTGTCAGGGTTAATTAAGGACCGAACTCGACTATTCAATTCAAGTCCCCACGTACTTCCACATGCGTGTATGGTATTTGTTTGGTTAAGTAAAATGTTAAGACTATTGGGTTGGAAACAGGAAAGTAAGAATATGTGTATTGACCTTGTATGGCATAGATGCTTAGGTCTGATGACTGCGTTGTATGCCATGTGAGCTTGTATGTCAATATCAGATGTTCTTAGAAGGGTGAGCGTATATGTGCTCAGTAGCATATACGCACCTTAATGGTGCCGATTGCATCCTAATATGGGTAGTGAGCCCGATTCGCATTTAATTGTTTGGATCGGCATTCTTGACGCAACATGTGTGCCCTGTTAGCGGATGCTATCAGTCGTTGTTTAAGCGAGATCAGTTCACACATGGGGGTCCAACTCAATAGTGTTAGCTTGTTGAAAAATACCAAATCTTAGTTTCCCCGGTCGGCATACCAAAGGAAGTATGTCATCATTCGGAGGCATCCAAAGCAACGGGCTAGCTAAGTCATGTGGGTAAAGATGTACACCCTGCAGGTATAAAGCGTTCGAATAGCCGTGTCCACGGTCATAGACGATAACTTGAGTTGATGTCATGTGAGACCCCGGTTTATTAAACTTGTAATACTTAACCTTCCACTGGTTCTAGTATCACAAATAGAATAATCCGCGTCTCGATGAATATGTGCCTCCCAGAACAAGCAGCACACATACATCAATTCCAGGCATGCATCATTTCCATACAACAGAATATAACAAGTCTACCAAAAGACATACATATTATAAGTTATTACAACACAAATGAGGCCAAATGACATAAGTACCAAATAAGTAACAATGGAAGCAAAGTTTCCATAAGATGGCTCAAACCAAAAGACGACAGGTTAGCCACATAACACCACAGGGCAACCGGCCAAGGCATAAGCTAATCGCCTCAGAATGGCGCCACAAAGACAACTCACAAAAGTGAGGTCCATCGGACTCACTATCATCCTCTGCACAACACAAGCAATGCGGTGAGTACAAAATGTACTCACAAGACTTACGAGTAGCAAGCCTATACATAGCTACATGAAAGTCAGTATTCAAAGGAATGTGGTTATATGGTTCTTTGGACGCATAAAGCAAGTTTCATTTGCAATATTGTAATAGATTGAACAATAGTTTGTAAATCTGTTTTTAAGCATTTAAATAACAGCGAGTAAACATAAGTAACAAGTATCCACCTAGAAGTGACTTTCCCCAAAGCCACCACAACATAGCATGAATCACGATTCATACCACCATCAAGTTTTAATTTTAAAAGGTTATAGTCTAACTCTTGAAAAGCTTATCCAAGCGTGTCCATAACCTAGGGCGAGGCTATTCGAATAGTTTTAATCCTGCGCAGGGTGTACCAATGTACCCACACTTGAGACCGCCTTTTGCCAAGCTATTAAGCACACTTCCTTTGGTATGCTTGACACGGCTAAGTCCTCTGAACCCTTTCCAATGGAATATGCTAATCAAGAGACGCATGCGTATGGGGTTAATCCTTAGTGATCTGCCGACGAAATATGGATCACAAGGACCCATCGTGGAGCAAGATACACCGACCTCGTGGGTGTTCTCCTCCTACAAACGTGTCCATGTTGCATATAATCAAATATGCAACCCACCACGCGACTCATTAATTAACACACCAAAGTACTCACTAAGAGAGGTCCCATATCCTCTAGTGTGGTTAGCACGCCTTTGTAATGCTCGGATAACGAGATACTCACAAGTAGTTCGGTCCTTAATTGACCCGGCACCATTCCAATCACACCCAAGAGATCACACCATCTTACCATTGTGCCCAAGTCTAAATTGTTTCCATTTTCAGTTTTAGTTTTGCAATTTAGACAAAGCACAAGGTGAAATATACACATAGTAATAGTTTGTGTGATCAAAGTTATCGACAGTCGATAATCGCCCATTTCTACCGATAGCTAAGCATGGCTAAGCATAATGACACGTAAACTACTAAGTGACAAGGGTCCATCCAATAACCCAAAATCACAGACAAGTAACCTAGGCTTGGTGGTAGAGGAATGAACATTTCCTACCGATAATGCATCTAGTAGGCCAACTATCGACAATAGCTTAAAACAACATAGCAATGCATACATAGAATTTGCAAACAATATATTAGAATTTGAAAATAGTAGGAACAATATGATCAAATGAATGCTACATCCGCTTGCTCTGGTGAAGTGCGAGGATCGATGGTCTTTGTGGCTCAATATCAAGATTAATAATATTGTCTTGGAACCCTACGCGAAAAGGCGATAAGCAAATAAGAGCGAAGAACACCAAATAAACTCCAACGACAAAACACATCCAAATCTAATAAAGTTTATACTACAGCTAGGAAAGATCTAAGACAATGATAGGAACAAGAATCATGCAATTAGGACTAAGCATACAAAAGATATGAGCAAAATGCTCTTTCTCGAAGATATAACAACCTAATTAATAATTAATACTGCTCATGGCAAAATTTTCCGAGAATGATCTAAGGTCAGAAATTTTTATAGTACATAGATTATGACATCCTAATAACAACAAAGTTGGATTTACTAATTTTGGGGTTATACATAATTACTTATGATTTTTCTAAGTTGTAAATCTAATGCAAATCATTTAATGAATTATGAACATGCTCAAATCCTATTTTATATGAAAGTATATTAATGACGAATTTAACAAAATTGATTTTGCACAATATGGATTTATACGAGAAAAGACATGCATTTTCAAGATTAAAACTATTTCGGAATATTCAAAATGACAAATCGAGTTATTCCTAGTTACACAATTTTACATCTTTGGAACATGCAAAAATCCATTTTTATAATAAACTAAAGTGATAACACGATTTATTACAGTTGGAATTATCTAAAAAGCAGTTAAAATGAATTAGTTAGGAGTTTCTAAAGTTTTTATATCATTTTCAGTTGTTAAACAAATACTTACCGAAATACAGAACAACCCAAATAAAAGAATACGACGTGGACGCTCGACAACCCTTGATCTAACATCCTACGGCTCACGCGCGCGGAAAACAGCGCGCCTTGCGAACTCAATCGGAGCCACCGTTGGATCACGATCCAACGGCCACACGAGTGTATGCATCCGGACGGTGCGGTTGCTTGGGCCAATCGGCCGCGAATCTGCAGATGGGCGGTCCAGAGCGCACCAACGGTCGGAAGGTCCGATTGCACACACGATCTCGGCGTTGATCTCAAGATCGACGGTCGAGAATGATCAAGGCATCCGGAGGGTCCGAATGCACACAGAGATCTGGGCCGCAGATCTAGAAACGAACGGTGGATAAAGATCGAAGTTCAAAAAGAGGTGCTGACATGTGGGACCGCATGTCAGTGACTTCGAGTCACCCACGCTACCGTTTAACCCACGCGCAGTGCCACCGGCCCACTTGTCGATGATCGAGTGGCGGTTAGGGCAGATTAATGCTTCTAATGATTACCATTAACTAGGCACTAATGAATACTGGAATTTGATTTTAACCCCTCGGGCCCACAAGTCAGCGACCCAGAGGAGATTTCCGACAGGAATTAAATGCCGACGCATTAATTAACCAATGATTAACATTAATGATGTCGGAACAGTGCGGGATTGAACCAGAGAGCGATTTAAGGATATTGGGCCCACTGGTCAGTGGCTCAACCACAAAGATTAAGACACAATTAATTAACTAATGATTGGTAATTAATGTGTCCTAATTAAATGACAAAACAGAGCGCGTCGGCAAAACCGAGTGGTTTCAACGGCAATCGCGGCGACAACGGCAGGCGGCGGCGCCACCAAGGACCAAAATGGATTCGCAATAGCACAACGAATCTAATGGTAGCATTCTCACCGCCGCGAAGGACTAGAAACGCGGCTGGCCGGAAACGAAATGGGAGCTTCTTGCTAAACACGAAAATCGCGATGAGCTCCACTGCAAACCTAGGATGCGGTGCCAAAGCTTCTAAGGACTAATAAGAAGCTACCTTAGGACGAAGCTTCAAAGATGGCGGAGATGCTTGATCACGGTGGCTTCATGGGACTTGGAGAAGAAAACCGAGATAGATACCACGAGCCAAATGAGTGATTCCAAAGCATCAAAATAGCTTCATAATGATTCACCAAGCTATATGAGCAAGTAATTAGAAAATGGAGCACTCACCGAAATGAGGAAGAAGATGACCAATTTAGCCAATTTGAACAAACCCCAAATTGGACAATTCACGAGAATCAAATCCAAAATTAAGTGAGGGGAAATGTTCAAGGAAGTAAGTAGATAAGGTTAGGGCAAAGAACGTGAAGGAGGACCACTGGAACACCAAGAACACCAATGGAGCTCTTGGTCAACAATGGCGATTTGCCATTTTTGAGGTGTTAAGCTCCAATCCTGAGAATGAAGCTTGATGGTGGTCTAAAGAAATACCAGGAGGCATTGAGAGTGCTTATAAAGCCATGAAAGCATTAGGGTTTGCACCACCAATCTTTCGGGCGGCAAAACACAGAGCACAAGGTGCGGCCGACAAGGAAAAAGAGGTGAAGACGTGCTCTAGGGCATGGCCTGGCTCAGAGTACCTCCCATACCCCTAAACGTCGGCTAGGGTGGCTTTAGGGAGCAAGAAATGACATCTTGTCATTACTCCCCTACGATGCTCGCGCACCACGAGGTAGAAGATGACGGCGAAAAGGCTCGGTGATTCTCGATCGTTGGATGAGACACGACTACCGAGATAGAGCCACGCCTACGGGCTTTAAAACACAACGGGGAGATTGCGAGCCCTATGATTAGAAACGAACGGCTCAGATAGCCCCACGTCGCAAACGCGATTTACAACGGAGGAACACGCGGGCGTTGGATCTTAATCCAACGGCCCTGATTCAGAAATGCAACCGGAGGGTCCGAAGGTTTCGGCGCATCTCGATGGTTGGATGGAGATCTAACGGTTGACACTCAAACTTGCAACCGGAAGGTCCGAAGTCTTACACGCGCGCGGGCCGTGCGATTTAGATCCAACGGTCGAGATCGGTCGCGGGATTTTCAAACGGGCGTGGTGCAGTTAGTTGGCTGGACCAAGTCACTTGGCTCGAGCCCGAGTCTGACTCGAACCCAAGTAACAGTAAAACCAAGTTTGACTTTGAAATAAGAACAGAGACTTTGAATGATTTATTTGAGGTGGCAAATTAACTCCAAAAATTATGAAATTTTTACGAGCTTGCTAACCCGATATTAACCTTGTGTAAAATTTTGAGAGGTTTTATCACGTGAATAAATCTCCAAAATTCTGCAAGGCTCTGTTTTAATGTTTGACTGAGAGTCAAACAGGTTTGATCGCCTCTAAAAATATTCAAACAATTTCTAAAAATTGTGAAATTTTTGAGGGGTCACAAACCATCACAGAGACTTAGGAAAAATATTTCAGAGGATGATCACAAAATTTGACAAGATTGTTTTTGGAATGTCAAGATTTGGATCAACTAGACTTGTGACAATGTATTTCCATAATCCCTTGTACAAGAATTGTTTGGCACAATAGGAAATACATGATGTAAGAAAAAGTAATAATTCCTACTGATTTTCTTACATTTGAAACACAAGCCCAAGATTGGGATGTTACATGTCACCTGTATAGAAGTTTTGATTTACAAATCTGGTTTTGGTTTTTGGTTTAGCATGAGGGATTCATGCACTGTACTGTTTACATTTAATGTCTTTACTTACTGTTCTGGTCCAACTTTGATTTATTAAATTGCTTTATCAAAATTTAGCATTTGTAGGTTAAGATGTATCGCTTTATGCAAATCTGAACCTTTATACCTTCCTGATGTAACCTTATGCATGTAAAAATTCTATTCCTTTGATTAGGTTCTAATAAACACTTTATTTTATTAGTTTGTGTAAGACTTGCTGAGTACCTTCCGTACTCAAGGTGCTATCACCTATTGTTGCGGTGAGGAAGGTTTTCTTATGAAGTACCAGTTAGCGCCGATCGTGGTGGCGCTAACGAGTAAAGCTACTTCTTTCCTCCACGCAATTGCTCTTGTGGATGAGGCCATTGGTGGATTTTAATATATTGTTTTTTCTTCCGCTGTTAGACTTTTGAAGTGACCAAGTCACTTAATATTGTACTACTTGACCGCAAGTTGTAAACTTATGTTTAATTATGTAAATGAATGACTTGTATGTGTATGATGCAATGTTGTTGAAGGATATATATGCAATGGTCGTTGATCCTGGGAACCATTGTGAGATATATATATCCGGGAATCCTGATTATTGGATCGGTTGCTTGTTAAATTTATACTCCTAGCATGATCTTTAATAAAGGGGCAGTACTGTTCCTTCATTAACAATTGTGCTACAGTATGAATTTAATTAAGTACATTTCCAATAACCCGGGGCGCCCACAATTAATTTCTTGATCTAAGTTCTACAGTGACTTGACATCAAGAAATGGTTAGTTATTGATACATGATGCCACTTCCCAGTTAGACTACCTGCGCGTCCACGTCACTTTCTGAACATAGCAACATCCAAATACCTATCGGTGACATCCAGGTAATTGGATATCCACGCGCTCTCCTGGTAGCCATGCTTCTTGAGTTTATAGGGGCTCGATGAAGTTGTCTGTGGCTATTGTCCCTTCCTTCTCTTGCTGTGTAGACGACCCCCCGAAAGTGGCTGAGAGACTATGAACAATAATATATATATATATATATAAGAAGCCGATTTTGAAGGCACAAGCAGCCACTGCTTGGATACTTTATAGAGAAAAGTCATCACAGACGATTTCAGCTACAAACTATCTGTGATACATCAGCTATCATAGACTGTTTCAGTTACAAACCGTTTGTGATAATCTTAGTCATCACAGACAGTTCTTATTAAGAACCAGTAGGGAAAGCGGGTAGGCTACACTAAGCGCAAATTAAAAATTCTACCGTAAACCAAGATCACTGCGATTATAGATCACGGTCTTACCACTAGGCAGCGCAGTGCGGAAGTTGATGCAGTGCGTCGGGCGGTGTAGTCGTACCAAGTTGATGCGATTCGTCGGGCGAGTAGTCGTACTACTTCCTCGTGCTCGTCGCGGCGTCCACGTCTGACTCCTTTCTTGCGGTTCGTCCCAACGCCACGAGATCGGCGCCTCAAAGGTGTCCACACGTGCGGGAGAAGCGGCGCGCGCCGGACTACTAGATCGCGCGGCGACTAGGGCGTGGGAGGGTGGCGGCGAGGGTTTGAGGATGTCACGAAAAACTCAACCCTCAACCAGTGGCGCCCGCCCTCCTTTTATAGGCGTCCTTATAATGGGCTTCTACGAATAGAGGCCATTAGGACTCAATGCCCGATCTAATTTAGATCCAATCCGAATTGAGGCTTGACCCTTAAGTGTGTGACCCTATGGTTCACATATGTTTAGACATGGCAGTACACATACTTGGTCAATAGTTGGTAGCGACCTCTAGCAAGGCGTGCCAACTCCTAAACATACGTAAAGATCATATCGGACGAACCATCACAGCGTTATGTACATGCCAATCCCTTTGCCTCACGATATTCGATCGAGCTCAAGCGACCACTCTTTCTCGATCTGTGATCCGGAATCCCTTACTAGGTTAACTCTTAACCTTAAGTAGCATGGCCATGCATTTACGGATCCGATCACTCGAGGGCGAGATATATCTCTCGGTAGAGAGGGCAAATCCATCTCGTGACCATGCCTCGCGACATGCTTCATGACAAACCAGCTACCTTTATAACTACGATTCACGGAGTAGCGTTTGATAGCCCCTAAGTAGGTCGATTCACATCTCAAGTACATCGACAATCTCGAGTCTAAGGACAAGGCGTACACATTGTGTAGAGAGAACCATAAGAATAATTACTATGTCTCATGTTGGGTCGGTCCAACCCCATGTTCTAAACATGTGTCCACATTATTGGTTTGACATCTCCATGTCTATGACACATGAAACATGGTCATCAACCGATACATGTGCTAATCCATCATTCACGTGTGTCCTCACATGAACTCCGACTAGGGACAACTTTAGAATAACCATACAAGTAAAGAGTTTCACAAACAAGTCACATACTTGTTAATCAACACAAAGGCAATATTCAAGGAACATTTATTAAATCATGGATACAATGAAATATCATCATCAATATGATTGCCTCTAGGGCATATCTCCAAAGCCTCCCACTTGCACTAGAGTCAATCTAGAAGATATCTAATACCCATAGCTCTTGTGTGCGCCTCATGCTTAGGGCGTGGGAGAGGCTTCGTCAAAGGATCGAAATATTCAAATCAGTGTGTATTTTGCATATCTTTAAATCTCCTCGATTAAGGATCTCTCGAATGAGATGAAACACTTGCGATATGTGTTTGTTCTTTTGGTGATTCCTCGGCTCCTTGGCTTGCGCAATGGCCCCACTTGTTATCACGATAAAGATCCGAGAGGATTTGCACGCTAGGAACCACACCTAGTTCGATTATGAACTTCCTTATCCAAACACCTTCCTTTCTTTGCTTGAAGCGCAATGTACTCGGCCTCCGTTGTAGAGTCGACAATAGTCTCTGCTTGGAACTCTTCCAACTTACGCACCACCGTTCAAAGGAACACAAAACCCGATTGCGATTTGTAATCATCTTTGTCGGTTTGGAAGCTTGCATCGGTGTAACCATTTACAACGAGCTCTTCCTCACCTCCATAGACTAGGAACACATCCTTAGTTCTTCTCAAATACTTGAGGATGTTTTTAAGCTGCTGTCGATGACTCTCACTGGATCGACTGAGTATCTGCTCGTAACACTTAGAGCATAGGAAACATCTGGCGAGTACACATCATAGCATACATGATAGATCCAATGGCGAAGCATATGGAATCTTACTCATGCGATCTCGCTCATCGGTTGTCGAAGGATCTTGAGTCTTGCCAAGATTTATGCCATGAGACATGGGCAAGAACCCTTTCTTTGCCTCCTCCATGTTGAACCGTTTCAACACTTTGTCAATGTAAGTACTACGGCTTAATCCTATTAGCCTTTTGATCTATCTCTATAGATCTTAATACCCAAAATATATGCTGCTTCCCTAAGTCCTTCATTGAGAAACTATTTTTGGTGAGGTCTTAACGGACTCGAGCATAGGAATATCATTTCCAATCGGTAATATGTCATCTACATATAAGATTAGAAATACGAGTGAGCTCCACTTGTCTTCTTGTAAACACAAGATTCTTCTTCGTTTTGATGAAGTCAAACCCTTTGACCACTTCATCAAAGCAGATGTTCCAACTCCGAGATGCTTGCTTCAATCCATAAATGGATTTTGAAGTTTGCATACTTTTCTAGCATTGTTTGGATCGACAAAACCCTCGGGGTGTATCATATACGTCCTCGGTTAAATTTCCATTAAGGAAAGCCGTTTTGACATCCATCGCCATATCTCATAGTCGAAATATGCGGCAATAGCTAGAATGATCCGTATTGATTTAAGCATCGCTACGGTGAGAAAGTCTCATCGTAGTCAACTCCTTGAACTTGCCGAAAACCTTTGCGACAAGTCGAGCTTTATGGATATGAACATTTCCATCCATATCAATCTTCCTTTTATAGATCCATTTGCACTCTATGGTTTTAACACCATCAAAGTGGGTCAACAAATTCCAAACTTGATTGTCTCCATGGATGCTATCTCGGATCTCATGGCACTATGCCATTTCTCGAGTCTGGGTCCATCATTGCTTCCGCATAGGTCGTGGGCTCATCATTGTCTAACAATAATATATCTCGCGCATTGCGAGCCTTCCGACAACCGTGGTGGTGGTGCTTCCTTTGCCATGGGTTCCTCAACTTGTTACGCCACATGGGCATCATTAGTCGAGTCTTCCCGATTGGTTCATCTTGAACTTCTTCAAGTGCACCATTCTTCCACTTGTCTCCCTATTGAGAAACTCTTTCTCTAGGAAAACACCACTTGACGACAAACACTTTGCCTCTAGTCGGTTGTAGAAGTAATATCAAAGGTTTCCTTCGGATATCCCACGAAAATGCATTTATCAGACTTGGGTGTGAGCTTGTCCGATTGTAGTAAACGACAAACGCCTCACATCCCCAAATCTTTAGAAAAGACAAGCGTGACTCTTCCCGGTCCATATCTCATATGGTGTCTTAACTACTGATTTAGGCGGTACCTATTAAGTGTGAAAATTTGCCGTTTCTAGGCGTAACCCCAAAGGATAATGGTAAATCATTGGCTCATCATCGATCGAACCATGTCCAACAAGGTCGATGCGCGCTCGGATACCCGTTTCTTTGAGGCGTTAGGCGGTGTTAGCTGTGGAACAATTCGCAACTCTTGAGATGATTGCTAAATTCATGACTCAAATACTCGCCACCACGATCGGATCGCGAGCCTTAATTTTCTTGGCACGTTGATTTTCAACCTCATTACGGAACTCTTTGAACTTTTCAAAGTTTGGACTTATGCTTCATTAAGTAGACATAGCCATATCTACTAAAATCATCGATGAAAGTTATGAAGTAATGAAATCCACCTCTAGCGATCGTGCTCATTGGTCCACATACATCGGTATGTATGATTTCCAACAAGTCGCGCCTCTCAAAAGAACCTTTGAAAGGTGATTTGGTCATCTTACCAAGCAAACAAGCTTCACATGTCTCGTATGATTCAAAATCAAGCGAAGTTAGAAGACCATCGACATGGAGCTTCTTCATGCGCTTTTCATATGTGACCCAAGCGACAATGCCAAGCGTAGGTGGGATTCAAATCATTAGGTCGAAGTCTTTTAGCATTTATGTTAAAGATAGGCGCATCATCAAGATTTAAAATAAATAACCCATTCACAATGGCGCAAAGCCATAAACATTCCATTTTAGAGATCAAACAACCATTGTCTTTACTTGCAAATGAATAACCATCTCTCATCAAACATGAGGGGATAAAATGTTTACGACTCATACTAGGAACATAATAACAATTATTCAATTCCATAATAAATCTTGAAGGAAGCTGAAGTTGCATGGTGCCGACGGTCAGCGCGACAACCCTTGCTTTATTCGCCGCGAAAATCAACTTCACCTCTTGCGACTCCTCTACTTCTTATTAGCCCTGCATCGAGTTGCAAATGTGAGCAAGCGATCCGGTATCAAATACCCAAGAGTTAATAGGAGAATCTGCGAGAAAAATGTCTAAAACATTTATGACAAGTGTACCATGGGTGGAAGTCTTACTTCCGGCCTTCTTCTTGCATTCATCGGAATCCATGTACTTCTTGCAGTTTCTCTTCCGGTGGCAGTTTCTTTACAATAGAAGCATCTTGTCTCGGCTCGAGTCGACGTTAGGCTTAGGCGTTGGCTTGAGATCATATCTTTAACCTTACCCTTATTCTTTGGCCATGGCTTCTTACCCTTTTCTTGAAGCTAGACTTGTTCGCTTGACCATCACATGGCTAGGCCACACACTTCTTAATGTCATTCTCTGCTGTTTTGAGCATCCCACAAAGCTCATTAAGGCCCTTATCACCCCATGCATATGGTAGTTCGAAATAAAATGCCCATAGCTAGGTGGAAGAGGCGCTAAAATGAAATCGATTGCCAACTCTTGGCCAATTGGAAAACCAAGTTTATCAAAGTCATTGTAACCAACCATTTTGATCACATGTGGGCCTACGGTGCACCTTACATTAACTTGCATTCGAGAAAAGCCTTAGAGACATTGAACAGTTCGGTCTGGCACGTGTGCGGAACATGTCCTGCGCGCTATGATCATATCATACGCTTCGATCCTCAAGCGCTTTTGAAGGTCGGGTTCCATGCATGCAAGCATAAGACGACTAATCTCAAGAGAGTCATCACATGCTTTCTTGTAGGCATTTTTAACGACACAAGCGCATTATTTGCGAGTTCTTACGGGATTGGGGTGTCGAGCGTTTTCCTTTTATACGCCACGAGAACAATTCTCGAGTTACGGACCAGTCCAGAATAGTTTGTTCCATTTAATTTCTCTTTCTCAAGAATCGATCGCATAAAGCAAAAGGGTGTGCGTGGTTGCTAGATGCCATTGATCTACAATAGGAAATGCAAAATACTAAGACAAATAAAACCATGATAGAGTAAAGCGTATTAAACAAATTTAATAGAATGTACTCCCACTAAAATCAACATCCTCTGTTGATTCTTAGCGATTCAAGATCCGCAATTAACGAGTCTACTAGTGAGCTTTTGCATCACGCTAGGAGACAAGGTACTTGATAAGCAACACCTTGCTAATCATATCTCTATATGACTCTTGTTGTTGGGTGACATCTCTATGCCCGCGCCCAACCTTTATGCCCCAAGGCCCATAACCTTTATGATAACCTTGTTAAGTTCACCAATCCTTATGCATGTAAGTATCCGATACAAAACCCATCTAGTCAAGGAAAGTTGATGGTGCCCTAATTTTATAGACCCACCATCAATTTACAAGACATGGGATGGTGCAAAGTTTAATTGGGAGGGCATATGTTTAACTTAACATTTTGTGAGGATCGCTATACTTCTACCATTCAAACATGCATAGGAGTAAAACAATAGGAATAACATTCACCTGGTTGTGACTCAGTATGGCCCATTTTCTCATGGTGATCTCCATCGCCATAGAATATGTCCACCATGATGATCTCCATCTCCATGGTTCATGTGTGCCATCCCTCCAAGTGATGTGTCCTCCGAGTACTACTATAAGCTATTACTCATAACATTAGTAATAAAATACATGGATACTAGGAATCATCACAAGTCGGCACTGTGAGTAGTTAATACAATACTTTGGCAACACAATGGCTCCAGTAGTGTTGCAGTACCTGTTTCTGAGTCATGCAAATATTACAAACATGCATCACATACACATTAGGCCATCTTGGTCACATACATCCTGCAAAAACAAGTTTATGCATAGAATCGCAATCTCACCGGATAGAGGGGTGAGGTTTCCCCATCAGGGTTCGAAGAGCGGCGCCCTATCGGTATCTCGGCGTCAGGAAATTAGTAAAAAGCAGTCAATCTATGCAATTTTTACATAGGATTTTGATCGGCAAATCATATTTACCACAAATCGACTCTTGTTGGATTCGACCAATTTATGCGATCTTCGCATGCATGCAACCGGTTTCGTGTCCTTTGTCTACCAGATGGCGAATCCGGCCGGTAGAGGTATGTTGTTTCCGACCTTAGCGGCATGATCACGGTACATCGATTATTAATCTAGGTTCGATTCGATCAATCATATTGATCTTCGCATTCCGCAAGCCGGTTTCGTGTCACTTTGTCTGCCGATGGCGAATCCGGCCGGTGAGGTATGTTGTTTCACGACCTTAGCGGCATGATCACGGAAACGGATCAATCCATTACGAACTATACAATCGATCACATCGATCATACCGATTACATATCGCCATATGCAAATCACCCGAACCTATAACATGGCGACAGCCGCTCGATACCACTTGTAGGGAAGCGGGTAGGCTACACTAGCGCAAATTAAAAAATTCTACGTAAACCAAGATCACTGCGATTATAGATCACGGTCTTACCACTAGGCGCGAGTGCGGAAGTTGATCTGCGCGTCGAGCGGTGTAGTCGTACCAAGTTGATGCGATGCGTCGGGCGAGTAGTCGTACTACTTCCTGCGTGCTCGTCGCGGCGTCCCACGTCACGGCTCCTTTCTTGCGGTTCGTCCCAACGCCACGTCTGGCGCCTCAAAGGTATCCACGCGTGCGGGAGGAAGCGGCGCGCGGACTACTAGATCCGCGCGGCGACTAGGGCGTGGGAGGGTGGCGGCCGGGGTTTGAGGATGTCACGAAAAACTCAACACCCAACCGCGGCGCCCCTGCCCTCCTTTTATAGGCGTCCTTATAATGGGCTTCTACGAATAGAGGCCCATTAGGACTCAATGCCGATCTAATCGGATCCAATCCGAATTAGGCTTCACCCCATAAGTGTGTGACCCTATGGTTCACATATGTTTAGACATGGCGCGAGTACACATACTTGGTCAATAGTTGGTAGCGGCCTCTAGCAAGGCGTGCCAACTCCTAAACATACGTAAAGATCATATCGGACGAACCATCACAACGTTATGTACATGCCAATCCCTTTGCCTCACGATATTCGATCGAGCTCCAAGTGACCACTCTTTCTCGATCCTGTGATCCTAATCCCTTACTAGGTTAACTCTTAACCTTAAGTAGCATGGCCATGCATTTGGATCCGATCACTCGAGGGCCAGAGATATCTCTCGGGTAGAGAGGGCAAATCCCATCTCGTGACCATGCCTCGCGACATGCTTCATGACAAACCCGAAAGCTACCTTTATAACTACCCGATTCACGAGTAGCGTTTGATAGCCCCTAAGTAGGTCGATTCACATCTCAAGTACATCGACAATCTCGAGGTCTAAGGACAAGGCGTACACATTGTGTAGAGAACCATAAGAATAATTACTATGTCTCATGTTGGGTCGGTCCAACCCCATGTTCTAAACATGTGTCCACATTATTGGTTTGACATCTCCATGTCTATGACACATGAAACATGGTCATCAACCGATACATGTGCTAATCCATCATTCACGTGTGTCCTCACATGAACTCCGACTAGGGACAACTTTAGAATAACCATACAAGTAAAGAGTTTCACAAACAAGTCACATACTTGTTAATCAACACAAAGGCAATATTCAAGGAACATTTATTAAATCATGGATACAATGAAATATCATCATCAATATGATTGCCTCTAGGGCATATCTCCAACAGAACCATCTATGAAGTATCACGCACGGTTACATTTAAAAACCGTTTGTGATAGTTCCATATCACAGACGGTTCGTAATAAGAACCATCTGTGATATCTCGGTATTATAAATACCTGGTCCCGATAGACCCCCATGCCCATTCCCGGTAGGGTTTATGCGCCCTTACTCGTCACTCTCCCTTACTCTCTCCCGTTCACCTCCCCAGCACCTTAGCCCCTTGCTCTCGCTCGTTCGCCTCCGACCTCGACGCCGTTGCCCGAAGCCCCCTCGCCGACGTGCTCGTTTGCCTTTGACCTCGATGCTGCCCGAAGCCTCCTCCCCGACGCCTCAGACCTCGACGCCGCCGCCCCCGACCTCGACTCCGCCCGAAGCCTCCTCCCCGATGCCTCCGACCTTGACGCCGCCGCCCCCGACCTCGACGCCACCCGAAGCCTCCTCCCCGACGCCTCCGAAGCCACCTCTCGAACCTCGACGCCACTCGGCCTCCTCCTCTCCCTTCCTCCCCCACCACCATCCAAAGACACCTCCCAAGGTACGTCTCTACTACCCCCACTACTCCTCCGGGTCCAGGCTCCGATCCTTCCTTGCTCCCGCAGTCCCCTCAGTCTAGCTGCCCCCTAGAGAATTGGATCTATTCCAAAGAACAAGTTTTTCCCCAATTTTCGAGCAACTGTGGGTTCTGTTAATGCTCTGTGATGAAGTTAGACATATACTGAAATTGGTTTGACAATTTAGTTTAGACTTGAGCTCTAAGAGGTTTGTTTACTTCTGTCATCTGATCTTGAATTGATAGCTTATTACTTTTGGATGCTTAGAGGTTTGCATGTTGAGGTTATGTGATTCTTGTAGCAGTTTAGACTACTTGTTATCCTATGAGCAATATTGGTTGTATGTTGTCTTGTTTAATCTGTGATTTTTCCCTATGAGTAAATCAAGGTATATAATTATTAATTGTGACCTCCTGTTGGCCGAAAGTGATTATTGTTGTCTTTATGTTTGAGATCCTCTTGACTAATTAGTAAAATTGTTTTAAAGCTCAAGGCTTAAATTGATATTGTCAAATACAATTAGTGAAGAGTATAGTCTGTAGTATTGAGAAGGTAGAGATTAAATTCTTCTGCAACTCTACTTCTGAGAGCCACTTCAATTTCACTCAAATCTTAGCAATATGTTGATTTGTTTCATATACATGTGGTATATGTTTAGCATTTCATTCCATTTAAATGACTTAGAGGATTTACATTTGAATATGTTGATTTGGTCATTTGAATGCTGGTGGATTAATGCTCCTTTATCTTTTGATTATGCTGGAATTAATTATGATAATTTGCTAAATCTGCACTATTTACAACAAGAATTACTAATAATTTTTGTTATTAAGTCCTAATCATACTTCTATTTGTTTATATAATTAATTTGTTTACAAGGCAATTTTAGTTAATTGGTTGGGTAACTTCTATTTTTTCTGTATAAAATATGTTTCCGAGAGAAATTATCTTCGAAAATACCTAATGGATATCAACTTGTAATCCATTTTATTTAAACTCTCAACGTTTCGAATTATGAAATTTTAGTTCATTGCATATGTAACTTATATATATAGCAAGTAAGCGAGATGGAAGAAGCACCATCTTCGCCGCCGTCATCGACGTCGCCGAATGCATCTAGATCTCCGAGCAAAGTGGTACATAAGCGAGATAGGAAAGGAACATCGAAATTGCCTGCAGGCCGAATGACTCTCACTGAGTTCAATGATGTTGGGATCCATCTGAGTCCCAAGAAAGCAGTTGTGAGATTCCGAACCATCTATGGGATACTTGGAAGGGAACGGGTCTCCATCACCACACCAAACTGGAAGTCTCTGACAAAGGAACGGAGAGGCGAGCTGTGGACAGAACTTTCAAGCTCGTTCACTATCCCAGAAGCAGACCAGGCACGCGTGCAATGGCAGGCGTTGCTCGCGATGGGACATGCGTGGAGGATCTTCAAGAGCATGCTTATCACGAAGTACGTGAACACGGATTAGACGCCCTTCACGAAGTATAAATTCTTGCCGCAGGATATATGGGACGCCTTTGTGTAGATGAAGACGACGACCGAATTTCAGGAGCAAAGTGCGGCGCACAAGGCTCTCCAGGCACAAAACACTCACCCCCCACAAACTCGACACCACTGGGTACACGGGTAAACCCACGCAATGGGCGGCAGAGGACGAGAACGCAACCCCGCCATTTGCTGAGATCACAAATGAGCGTGCTCGAACCTAGCTAAGACAAAGGGCATCAACCACGCCTTCGAGCGGTATCTCTTTCACAAACAAGGCAGACGAGGAAGTGTCCCAACATCTGGAAAATATGTTGAACTATCTAGTTGTTAATAAGTCCATAACTTCATACTGTCTATAATAACATGATGACCTCTTGCAGCATGTATTGACTTCTGCATCTTCCCAAGGCTCCTTCGAAGCAAACAGAGAGAAGGATATACTATCGGAGGCCCTGGGAAACAACAAGCACTTGGGTCACACGCGAGGCGTTGGGGTTTACGTACCTTGGAGGGATGGATTCGCAGATGACAATTGCACGTCTAGGAGTAGGAAGAGATCCAAGGTCGAGTACGACAATCGGATGGAACAGGTGCTTACTGCAAAATTTCAAGGACAGATAGCAAGATTGCATGATCAATTGAATCAAGTACTCCTCAACTAGTCGCAAGCTGCCCCGTTATTTTGGAAGACAGTCCTCCTCAACATCGAAGTAGCGTCGCGTCCATGCAAAATTCTGAACATCACGACGTCCGATTACATATCGACGACATCAAGGTAATGTACATCTATGGAATACTCCAAAGATAGACCTATAGGACGCCTTAGCTAATTGTGTATCGTTTTGTAGGAGCCGACGCCCTACAAGCTCCAAGTGAGGATGGTTGGGTCCATTTCTATTGAGGCTGGGCGGGGGATGGTGTATCCGTGTCAGGAAGGGACAGTGTAGCACGGTGCCCATGTGGCGCAGGGTTACGCCAAGGTCCAGGTGGACATGGTATATGACAATTTCATGGCCGTCCCGCTGGATATTCGCCCAAATGAAGGCATCAGAACACTAGGGGATACCTGGCACACTTTTATCTAGTGGCCCAAGAAGGACATCGCCTTAGACCCTGCAGTGCCATGATCTCGACACGACCATGCCTCTCCAACAGGACCCTCGATGACTCCACCTCAACCTTCACTTCAGAAGGCCGCCTCATCGGTTCCCGTGGAGAAGATGCCGAACGAACAAGAAAAGCGTGTCGCCTTATCGGTTCCCGAGTCATCTCACAGGAAGACGCGTAGCGGGCAAGTCGTTAAGGCCAAATCAAAATCGCAGAACATTAAGGCACCTCCCAAGCCCGGGACATACTCCCTCAGAAGTCCGTTGGTCCCCGACATAGTATTAGCCCGTGCTGGATTAGGTTGTCAGTCTTTGCATGTCTGGTACATGTGAAAGACCAAATAGAAAGGGTGCGATACTAGAATCACCGTTAGATACACGAAGGAGCATTTCTTCCACGAGCCAGCCCTCGTCGTCGTGGGCTTCGATGACTTATTCAACCTATTCAACCTCACTGCCCTCAACACCTCACTTCTACAATGCTGGACACTGTAAGTGTGTACAATCAAGTTCTACATTCACGTAATACCGATAAATGTCACAACTAATTGCTTATGTATAGATACATGATGAAAAATGCCTGAGAAAGGCAAAAATTGGGGGTTTCCTCGACCCACATGTGGTCTCTGAGCAAACCATCACCGCAGACGCATCCTACATCGAGAAATACATAACGACGGGATTGCTTGCTCAAGACAACAAGGACTACATACTGGTGCCCTACAACCAACAGTAAGTGCTTCACTACTTGCTATACAAATTTCATTTGTAGTTTATACGTAGCACGAACTTAGGTTTAATGACTATAGCGACATACATGAGTAGGTACCACTAGATCTTTTTAGTCATTATACCAAAGAGGAACAGGGTAATATACCTTGATTCCCTGCTCAACAAAAAGCATGACTTCACCCTTGTGGAAGGAATACTCGACAGATATGCTCATTTCCTTCATACATAATTCTATTGTAGTCTTCCTTCGTTTGAAATAGCCGAGGATAACTTTTTAGAATCATGTAGGGTGTTCATCGCCTATGCTGCCGATGGAGAGTCATACAAGGGATCGAGTACCACACTGCAACACAGGAAGCGATTTCCGATATGAGCTACAATACAATAATCCTATAGCACACTTCGTAATAATGTCTCCCGAACTGACTATACCTATATATATAATTCTATTTTTGTAGTGCCACCAGCAAAAACAAGATCATTATGCATTCTACATTTGTCGTCGTATGTAACAAACAAATCATAGGTGCTAAGACGAAGGATCCAGAGGTTTGCTAGTCTCGCAATAATTATTTCCTAATTATAAATTTAACTATATATGCTTATTACTTTACTCCTACTAGCTACAGGGCATGATACTCGATTTAGATTCATTCACTATGACTGAGATCTCGGAGGTTCGAGGAGCGCTCTGCAGCTTCATCAAGATGCAGATCGTTAATGCTGACGGAGAGTTTCACTCCGTCGACACCGCTGAATGACCTTTAAACAATTGATTCAATTGTAATTGACTTTGAGTAGTTGTAACGCTAGCGGCAATACTTGAACATGTTTTTTGTAATTGATTTTGAGTTGTAAATGATCACTTTGAGTTGTCAACAATTGATTCATCTGTGATGTATCTATTTTCTGTCTGCTTGTTTTCAGAGAGCATGGCTAGCAATTCCCGAGGCTAGCCAAAAAAAAATTAGTTAGGTATAAAGAACTATCACAGACGGTTTTATCCTTTAACCGTATGTGAAGGGATATTATCATATACGGTTTTCACCAACACTGTCTGTGATATGTCAACTATCACAGACAGTTCTATTCACTAACCGTCTGTGATATATATGGAATCACAGATGGTTGGTAATAGAACCGTCTGTGATATTCTAATATCACAGACGGTTTTGGTAGAAACTTTTTGTGATAGTAGCCCTTCATAGACGGTTTTAACCAAAAACCGTCTGTGTTGTGCCTTATCACAGATGGCTCAAAAAATTGTCTGTGATAACAGGCGTATCACAGACATACAAATTCAGATGGTTCGAAAACCGTCTATGATGATGGTTCCAAACCGTCTGTGATGAGGTTTTCTGTAGTAGTGACTAGACCAAGAAATAGCTTATCAAGCAAGAAGATATACTTATGCATGGTTAAAAGTGGGAATTAAATGGATGGAGATACTTACTAAGACCATTCACACTAATGATGTCTCATAATGTATGGATAATCATTATATATACATAGGGTGGTTTATAGACTTTCAGAGTTTAAAGCAAATATAGATTTTACTACTACTAATTTAGACACTTCAAAATTAGAAATCAATTTGAGTTTTGCTTCTACTATTTTTATATTTCTAGAATACTTAGTCATTAAGAACGACGATGTCATTGATGATATCAACATATAGATTAGTTGTCAATGAGCTGTCAAGTATGAGTTGCATATGTATTGTTAAGTAGGTGTAGTTGAGTTATCATCTAGTTGTTTAATAGTTATATGTGAGTTGTATGAAGCATGACATCCTATAAATAGAGATAAAGCCCTCTAGTTTTGTAATTTGGTTCATGTACTCTTTACCCATCAATAGAACATCATGTTCTTGTCTTAGATCTTGGACTAGATCTTGTATCCTAAGGGCTTTGGATTAAGCTCTTGCCTTCGTGTATTTGGATTGCCGCCTTTTGGCTTATCTTCATCTATAGAACGATATCTAGCTCAACACGTTGAAGTTGTTCCTTCAACACTTTGTGTTGTTTCTATATATCAACACGTTGGAGAGTTTCCTCCAATACTTATCTTACATCTGCTTGGTATCATAGCTCGTTGTCTATTTTGTAGCAGCAAAGTGGAGTTGTTCTTCCACAACCTTGTGCTACTTCAGGTGGTATCAGAGCCTTGTCGATCAAAGTTTTTGTTATCTTTATTAAGAAGGTTGCAACAACCATGAAGAATATAGGGGGACTAATGGATATGAAGCTAGCTGATGCTTTGGAGCACCAACTCAAGTTATTTCATGAAAAAAAATGAACAAAGGCTTTGAAAGAATCGAAGATTCGATCAAGGATGTGAAGGAAGGTATAGCCCTTATGGAGAAGCATGAAGCCCATTTTGAGAGCTAATGCACCGTGAATGACAAGGTATGCAAATTGTTGATTGACAGTTGCAGCTCTCATAATCTAGTTTCTCAAAATTTAGTAAATCATTTGAAACTTGAGATTCAAGATCACCCAAATCCCTATATTATAGGAGGATTTAAGAAAGAAGTGAATATGCAGATCACAAAACAATGCAATCTACCACTTTCTTTGGGCAAGTACTATTGCTCAAATGTATTTTGTGATGTGGTGGCTATGGATGCTAGTCATGTTTTATTAGAGAGGCCTTGGCAACTTGACGTAGGTGCCACATATAAAGAAAGAGACAGTTCATATTCTTTCATTTCAAACAAGAGAAAGATTATCATTCTTTCTAAGAAATCTGATAGTGATATTTCTAAAGTGGAGTAGAAGAGTGTATTTACTATCGCCTACAACTCAAGTAACTCAGCAGAAGACTCGGGAGAGGTTAGTTTGTGTGCCACACTTGCTTCGTTAATTGAAAGCAAGCATACTTCCACTATAAATCCTATAAGTCCAATGTTAATTGATAGCAAAGTTCAGCACAAAAGAATGTCGACTAGTAATTGTGAGGAGGAAGATCTAGCTACTTTAGAGAAGCCTCAAGCTGCCACAATAGTGAAGACAACTTCACCCACCGGGGGAGGGGATGATGACAAGGTTAACTTAGTGAAGAAAACTTCACCCGTGGAAGATGACATCAAGTTTTCCGAAGGATCTCTAGTTGAGCCGTCATCATTGGTAAGTAAGGATATTGATGCTAATGTGAATTCACAGGATGAACTAATCTCTGTGGATTTATATCGATTAGTTTATGCGGCCTCCTGTATACCGATTTATATAGAAATCAGAACTCAGTTTGAATTCCAATTCACACAGAAAGCATATTGCAAACTATTGACTGACTATCTACTAATTACCACCAAAATAAAGTTATAGCAGAGCTGAAATCATTCTCTGAAACTGAATTCATTCTCTAAAAATACCAAGAAACTATAATCCAAATCGTTCATTCATGAATCATTCATTCATCTGGTTCATAGACAAAAAGGAGCATACATTTGCTAGGCATCACCAAAACACACTAGTTCTTGTCTAATTGAACTTCTCTTCTTAAAAAAAATTGTTATTACCCTAAAGCTTTTTGAATTCTTTTGCAACAATCAGAATGCTTCAGTAATGAATCGTACAAAGAGCATGGATCTAGACATGAAAGAGTATTGGCAGAAAGCATCATCCAGTATGTGCAGATCGAATAAATGTTAAGAATATGGTACATCATAGTAACACAAGTACTGTTGCTATTGATTTATCATTACAGTATAGCAAAAATATGGGAATAATTTGCAACTTTCCTTTTTTACAATCATATATTGTTAAACATCTGGGCACCAAAATTATTTCAGATCTAGGCACAAAAAATAATTTTCTAAATAGAAGGTATGGTATTTCAGATCATGGCCACCACTGATGAACCAACAATTGTTTTTTTACATCTGTCATTATTAGTGTGCTTATATGGAAATCTAAATAGGAGGTTAGTCAAACCATAAATTCCAATGCCATGAATAACTCAAAATAAACCATTATCAGTATGCATCGCCATTATCAATGTGCTGCTATTTGAGCTTAAGTCCATCTAGATTCCAAGAATCAAGCAACAAAATTCCAATGCCATGAATAACTCAAAGTTTAACCCAACGCATATGGAACTTGAAACTAATAACAGGAACCAAAGATGACATGGGCACTGACCTCGCTGGGGAAGAAGTCGTGTGCGCCGAGGGAGAAGCCGTGTGCGCCGGGGGGAGGACGAGGACGCCGGGGACGCCAAGACTAGGGTAGAAGATGCTGAGGTCGGGCCATGGAAGAAGAGCTCGCGGAGGACCGGGTCAAGGAAGAAGAGGTCGTCGAGGAGGAAGAGTCGTCACCGCCGCCTCTCCGCCTCTATGGGCTGCGATGGGGCTACGAAGGGGTGGGGGATGCAAAGGGGCTGTGAACGCCGGGGAGTAAGAGCCACCGCCCTGGCCGTCGCCACCTCTCCGCCTCTGTGGGCTACGATGGGGCTGCGAAGGAGTAGGGGGATGTGAAGGGGCTGTGAAAGGGTGGGGGCTGCGAAGGGTTGTGGGTGGGAAGGGTAGGGTAGTTGAGGGGCATTTGTGGGTAATTTCTCTCAACTTCTAGAGGTATTTTTCATTGTTGGTCCATAGCTCCCCACTTGGAGCAAGGTTTCGCCAGCTCCTAAAAATTGTACTAGAGGCTGCTCCCATGGTTATTAAGGCAGTAAGGTAAGGCGAGGCGACCCACCCCCTCACACCTTTTAAACGCTAAAGCGTGAGGCGAGGCCTTACACACATCCTAAGGTGCTAAGGCAGGAAATAAAATGAGCATTTTAGTAGCACATATGTACCTTGTTGTTGTCAATTCTTGAGCCCATGTAGCACCCATCCCCCCTTTCCAATTGCTCTTCTCCCATGTAGCATCCATCCCCTTGCAAGTTTCAACATATAGATTGTTATAAATGTAATAGATACAAATTGTATTCCAATTAATTGAGTAAATACAGATTGAGTGACATACCTTGTTGACAATCTCTCCTCTCTTCTTTTCTCCCAAGAAACAAGCTACATAAATAATGAGCAACATAAGTCCACAATAACAATTAAGTGAATTCGAGAATTAAATATGAGCAACATAACACATTAACAAGCATGACATAAGTGACATAAGTCCACACAAATAACATAGGTGATAAGTCCACAAGCTTAGAGTAGTCTAATGGCATAACAGTAGTCCACAATACAAAAGTAGCATAATTGATAGTCCAAATCTCTCATCTTTCAATATCCATCGTCGAACTAATTGGGATTGCTAGTAGAATCCATATTTTCTCCACCATCTTCGGTAGCATTGGGAGCTTTGTCACAATCGCTCATATCCACATCATCATGTGGATCTTCTTCCTCATCTTCTTCATTGCCCGAGTCCGAGTCTTGCTCTTGCTCATTTAAGACATCTTCTTCAACCACCATTGTTGTAGATCTTGCACGCCTTTGGTAGGTTATAGTCTCACCATGACTATACCTATTAGCTTGCCTTAGAAGATTGCGACCTCAAAGCGAGCGTGATGCGCCAATGGCTTCATCAATATCATCCCATGTAAGGTCACACTCACATTCACTACCACCTTGAGGTGGTACAACCAATGAGTCAGCCCATTCATTGTCCCAATCAAACTCAATGACCAAAGGGTCATAATTTTTGCCTACTTTCTTCCGCCTCATTTGAAACCTAGTTTTTATCTTCCGGTTGTATACAACAAAGACCAAATCATTCAATCTCTTGTGTAGTTACCGGTTCCTTTTCATTATATGGAGCTACAAAAGCACAAATGACAAGCAAAGCAAATAAAATGAATAAATAACTTGATGGAATTAATAAGCTACAAATTGAGTAGATGAAAATAAACACAAAAAAGCTACAAATTGACTCGCAAATTCAAAGGTACTCTGGTTTCGCTCACAATCGGATGATGAAGCACAAAGACTAAAAACACGCTTAGCAAACCTTTGTAGCTCAATGGCTCGACCACTATATGAATGCTACCAATCAACTAGAATGGCAAATACACACATATATTAGGAATTAGAAATGAAATAAACAATGCTGAAGTTAACTTGCTGAAATTAACAACACTTACTAGGGCTCCTTGACTCTAAGTTTTAGATTGCCATTTTGTTTGAAAAGACATTTCCTCGTTGGTCCTCATAATGCTTGGCTTGTTCATCAATCTTGTTCTGAATATTCTCGTACCATTCTTGCAAGCACATCATTGAAGCAACTCCTGAGCTCCCCAACATAGGTATCATATCCACTCTTTTGGATGGCAAAGAATTTCGCTGGGTTCAAATAGAGTGCAGCCCCATACAATGGATGATCTATTTGTTTCACCCAACGTCGCTCAATAATGTTCATGATCTTCTTGAGTAAACGGTTCTTGTTTTGGGTAGGGAAGCTAAGCTTGATCTTCTCCTTTGCATGAGCCATTAATGCTGCAACCTCTGGCATTACGAGCTTCTCATCACCATCAACCACCCTAAGCACGATAAGAAGTGGGGCTGAAGCTTTAGGCAATCTTTAATTGAATTCCAGAACTCCTTAGAGAGCACATTGTCTATCACATGCATGCCGGCCTCCGTCTTTGATAATTTGATCCTAGTCCATGATTCACTCACAAATAGACACTTCAAAGCATCCTTATGCTTGTGCAAGCGCTTCAAAGTAAGGAAGGCTGTTGCAAACCGAGTGGCTGTAGGTCTCACAAGATTCATCCCACCTGTCTTTTCCCTCATT
The DNA here is from genome assembly GCA_036346255.1 of Ampelocalamus luodianensis. Taxonomy (NCBI): domain Eukaryota; kingdom Viridiplantae; phylum Streptophyta; class Magnoliopsida; order Poales; family Poaceae; genus Ampelocalamus; species Ampelocalamus luodianensis. The sequence goes on along the minus strand of JAYEVH010000203.1, from coordinate 158,456 downwards.
GCACTAAGAAGCCTCCCATACCTATAAATGAATGTGGTGACATGTTTGGCACGTGCAATAGGCTTCTTAAATTCCTTCAACTTCCCAATGTCTTCCAACATAAGATCCATGCAATGTACAGCACAAGGACTCCAAAACAGTATAGGAATCCTGCCCATTAGAAGCTTACCCACTGCCTTGTAGTTAGCACCATTATCGGTGACAACTTGAACAACCTTGTCTTTTCCAATGGCCTCAATTCTCTCCTCTAGCAAATTAGCTAGCATAGTTACATCATGTTGTTCACTTGATACATCAATGGACTCTAAGAAGTAAATCTCCTCTGGGCTGTTGACAAAGAAGTTGATCAAGTGGTGTCCCCTCCTATCGGACTATCCATCTGACATAAGTGTGCAACCATATTGCTTCCACGCCCGCTCGTGATCCTCCCTCAAGGTACTTGTCTCCTTGATGCAAGCCCGAAGCAATGGCTCCCTCAGCTCATGGAAACTAGGAGGCTTATACCCGGAATTGTACTACACACTATCCTCACAAGCAATCTCAAACTACCTTGAGTTTGCGGCATTAAATAGTATACCACACTCATAGAACACAAGACCCATTGCTTATTCATATAATGCCTGTCATCCTTGGTCCTTGTGCTGGCCTCCATGGTGCTTTGAAAAGACCCAAAACGTCTTTGATCTACAAGATTTTTGGGTGTTCTTTAAAGCATACCAACAACTGACTTGGTCTCCTTTGCCTTGGCCTTGCTTGATGCTAGAACCTTGAATGAAAAGACAGCATGCCTTCTTTTGGCGGCTGTCCCTAAACATGGCTTCACATTGGAGTTTTGGGACTCAATGCCATGTGCTACCACCTCCACATCTTGACTTCTCCCTTCATCATCATCATCATCATCATTTAGGAAGATTGGTCTACTCCTCTTTTTTTTCAAATAATCTCCCATCTCTTTTCTGATTTATGTGGTAGTATTGGGATACATTACCATATCTAAATAGTCACCTGCAAGATGCTCCTTCAGCCTTTTAACCCCTCTTGTACTTGGGGTGTTACAAAGGATACACATCACCTTATCTCGGTTGCCAATTTCCAGCCAATAGCCATACTTCTAGCCCGAATCCTTTGACTTTGCCTTCTGTTTTGGATTAGTCTCTCTGCTGCAGAGGCTGAAACTGCACTTGATATGATGTTACTGCATAAAAGAACAAATAAGAGCATACATAATTAAAAGTAGCTAGAAGAGGCAGTGCGTTATTTAATAATCAAGCACTTGCATAGCAGATAGAGCTCAGAGCATCTAGCCATGAGCCATCCACTAACAGAGCAGATAACAGAGCATCAGAGCAAATATCGGAGCATCAGAACAAGTAACAGAGCTCCTAGGTGATGGGCGACGGGGATGGGCTGCAGAGGACGACGCCGAGACAAGGAGGATGCTGACTGTGAGGCAGATGGGAGGATGGCTGCACACATCCACCGTAGCCAGAGCTGCAAGGGACGTGTCAGACCCCAAATTTCAGAGCTTAGGATCCACTGTGTATACGGTGTTATTCCCTGGATCAGTAGCTGACATACACAGTCACATCATTTATGTACGCATATGACTACGGACGTTCGAAGCAGACATACGACTTAGGTTCATAGTTGCGACTACGTTCGGCTAAAAATGGCAATCTAGGGAGGTCTTGAAGAGGTCCTAGGGTGGTTATGCAGTGATCTCGAGGAGGTCTTGGAGTGATCTTGAAGAGGTCCTGTGTAATCGAGGGAGGTTCTGAGGAGGTCCCAAGGAGAGGTCCTGAGAGAGGTCCCGAGAGGAGGTCCTGAGGGGAGGGGTGCAAACGGAGCGGATACGGTCGGATATCGCTCATCCCGTATCCTTTTCCATATTTTTTCTCGGATTCGGACATGTACAGTGCCGGATACAAATACGAATGCGGATAGTCTCGAACACGAATAGGAGCGAATACATGCCGAACCGAATACGGATTGTCTCGGTCACGGATACTTATTCGGATATTGCGCGAAAACATAAACCATATATATCGCACAGATAAAGATCAATCAATCATACTACATGTCCAAAATGCACCTAGATTAGTAGTTTAACAAACAAAATTAAATATATCACACGATAACATAAGCTATTTAATCAAGTATGTGGAGACCATACTACGCCCTGTGTCTGTGACCCCCTCAAGGTGTCAGGGGAACTACAATCGAGGACAGATGAACTAAAACGGCATAGTATTGCCTGAACTAGAATCTATCTTCTCATCTTTCAACGTAGAGCATATAGGATAGAAAGGGCAATTGATCAATGAAACATAAGCTAAGCTACAAGAGCATACCTTGATAGTGTCATCAGTTGGGTGGGCCTCTGCTACATCACACAACTTCCCAACAATATAAGAAGCCAAATATTTCTCATTTGTTGTTCCATACTCTCCCAATACCCGCATATTATCTGAAAATAAGACGAAACAATATAATTTAACCCAAAAAACTTGCTATGGGATAGGAATGAAAGAGGAAACATGTAACTACCTACAAAAACGAAGAAGGAAGCTTTGGCTCCCCCATAATCCGAAGATAGGAATCTACCTGTTTAAGAAAAACAAAAATGTGTTATACTAATAGATCAAGTAGTGAGAAAGTTAAAAATAAAGTATCAAGTTAGAGCTGGATTCATCAAGCATAATGAGCGCAATCTTTCTTTAATGTGTTTATTCACACAGAAATCATGTTTAGCATTAAGAAGAACTTGACATCAAAGTATTATGAGAAGTCCAGAGTACGTACAGCTGATGATCTTAAGACATTTGCAGCAAAAACTCAATGTGTCCTCAAAATTCCATTTCAATTCATAATAATGAGCTTCTTTTAAGACATTTGCAACAAAAACTAAAAACTGAGGTAAAAAATCATTTTGTTCATAATTATAAACTTCACTGTAGAGTGTAGACCCTTGTAATCCTAGGGAAAAGAATCGCTCATCCACAATAACAAAGTACTTCAGAGGGCTCTACATGATACATGAACATCATTTAAGATCAACAGAACAATGTGCATTCGTCACTCAATAATAATGTGCAGTTATTGGAGAGGGATATGAAAATGGACAGTATAAAAATGCTCGCTTACCTTGTAGTGTTCTTGTATACACGGTATTCCGAAGCGCTTATCAGCAGATGACTTCACATAGAAATATACAGTGGGCAACTACAAAAGCTAATATACAGTGGGCAGCTTGATCCTGTTTATGTTGCATCTGGCTTCAATTACTGCATTCAACATGGGACTACAATCTAAACTATAGACTCATTTTTTTTCAAATCTTGAGGCTAAACAGGTTTCCCTGTTATGGACTAACAGTTGAGTTGACAAACAAGGAGATACATCATGTGAATGAATATGAAAAGAACCATATCATACCATGGGAGAAATCAAATCTCAGCTTCTCTGGGAGAACAATGGAACCTTTCTGGTCGACATGACCACCAAGTACTTCGTGCACATACAATGGTGTAATCATCAAGAGTGCAAAAGAGCATCTGTGTAAATTTTAGAGTAGAAACATACCCTTAGAGCGAAGCTTAGTATATGGGTACACCATACACGTATGGTTTGGAGCGATCAGAGCACACCAGACGTAATCAACATACCAACGATAACATTTTTATTCAAATATGATTTAGCAAATATCATAGATGAATTGATTCAATATAAAGACTTTGTTAGTAAAGAATGTAAAGAATGTTACCGTTGGTAGGTAGACCGTAATCAGTATCTAAGTGTTTAACCATAGTTCAAAATACGAAAAATGCAAAACAGCCAAAAGCTAACAGCTAGGTAAATTTACTACATTGAATATTGGAAGCAACTATACCAAATAAAAGCTTAATGAGATTTGAGAAAACAAGCATATTTAGAGTTCCAAGCATATGTTCCCAAGAGGCCAACACACTGATGCTCCCAAGTCCCAAGCATATGCTCCCAAGAGGCCAAGAGTTGTAAACTGATTTCAAATTTCAGAGTTCAAAGATCCACAATATGGCAATATGTAAACTGATTTCAGATTTCAGAGTTCAGAGATCCACAATCAGCATATGTAACTTAACTATGTAAGCATATGCTCCCAACAATCAATCCAACATATGTAAACTGATTAAAGCATTCAGACATGATTTCATTTCAGCACAACCATTCAAAGGCTCAAAGCATTTAGACATGATTTCAGGCTCTCATTTCAGCACAACCAATCAACCATTCAAAGGCTCAAAACATTCAGACATGATTTCAGAGTTCAGACATTGTTGTAACTTGTAACAAACTAACAATTAGCATATGTAACTTAACTATGTAAGCATATGCACCCAACAATCAGTCCAACATATGTAAACTAAAAGCGATTAAGCGAGATCCACAATATGGCAATATGTAAACGATCGTGATTTAGGCTTACATTTCAAAGACAACCATTCAAAGGCTCAAAGCAATGCAGACATTCAGCAATCAGCAATCCTTTTGAGAGAAGAACCTGTCATCAAGAATGAAGAACATGGTCACGTGGTCAGACAAATTTCTTGTGAAGACAAGCTCAAAAAAGGAAGAACTGTGGATGTTTGCAACTTTGCATACATTCTTTGAGAGAAGCGATTCTAGGTTGATAACTTGAGATCGAGCCTTGGGTTGACTGAGGGGGAGCAGCAGTGAGCCAATGACTACAGGGGAGGCGGGGAGCTGCGGTGCTAGGGGAAGCGAGAGAGGGCGAGCAAACAGAGCAAGGCCGAGGGGAGCGGGAAGAGAGGGGAGGGTGGCGGCGCGAGGGTGGAGCAGAGAAGGGAAGGGGGCATCGGAAGAGGGGAGGGCGGCGGCGCGGGAGAACTGAGAAGAGAGGGGAGAGGGGAAGGTAGCGGTGCAGGAGGGGGTGCGGAGAGTGGAGCATCGCAGGGGAGAGTGGCGGCGCAGGAGTGGGGTGGGACTAGAGAGGAGCGATAGCAGAGAGGGGAGGTTGCCGGCGGGGGATTAGAGGGGAGAGGCGTGGCATACATCGATTCGATGGCGGGACGACTGCGTTTTGGAGGCGGCGAGGTCCAATCGGCGACGCAAGATGGCCGGAACCGGGGCGAGTTTGACTCGACGGTGGGGGAGGCCGAACCCTAGCGCGCCACAACGAAAGAACAAAGTGGTCGGGGCGTCGGGCGCTATTCTCCTCTTAGATTCCGCCTCGGCGCCGCCTCGCCTTGAGCCGCCTTGAGCCGTAGAGGACCGCCCTGGACCGTCGAGCTTCGCCTCGTCGCCCGTTCCGCCTAGCGCGCCGCCTCGGAGGTAATCGTCGCGGGAGAAGGCCGACTCGCGCCTAGGCGACGCCTAAGCAAACAAAAACATCCAGAAGCTTGGCGCGCGCCCACGGAGCCGACGCGTCGACGTACTGCAACGTGAGCCAGTGGTCGGTGGGCACAGGCGATGGAGGAGGCTGAGGAAAGTTGCAGCAGCCAGTGGGGGAGGGCGCGGGTGGGGGAGGTACAAATGAGGAGGGAGGGGAGGAGGCGGCGGCTGCAAGGGAGGAGGGAGGCAGTGGCTGCAGCGGCGAGGGAGGAGGGAGGCGACGGCGGCGAGGGAGGTGGGAGGCGGAGGGGGAGGGGGAGGGGTAGATGAAGATGAGGATTGACCGATTGAGGACTGAGGATTTGAGGAAGTGAGGAGGAACCGCGAGAGGAGAGGCGGAGGCGGCGGCGGCGAGGAAGGAGGCACATGGCGGCGACGCGGTGAGGGTTAGGGTCTGGACGGGAGGGTGATTTGGTTCTACGGGCGGGAGATGTGGGCGGCAGTGCGAGAGCGGGGAAGATGATGGCTGAGGAAATTGGGGATGGCGCGGTCTCTCTCGGATAGTTGTCGGACAATCGGCAGTTAGATCCGATTTCATCGCCGGATAGCTCCCCAACTAAATCCAATTTTGTATCTGGAGGGGAAAACCGAATCTGTATCTGAATCTGAAAAAACAACTGGATATCCATGAAAATGTTTCGAATTTTGCCACATTTATTCGGACGGTCGGTCAGTCGGGAAATATCCGCTCCATTTGCACCCCTAGTCCTGATCGATTTAGATGAAACCAAGGGAGGCTCTGAACGGTTCAGATGAAGTCTAGGGAGGTCCTGAACGGTACAGATGATATCAGGGAGGTTCTGATCGGTTCAGATGTAACCAAGGGAGGTCCTGGGAAGGTTCGAGAGGAGGCCTTGGAGAGGTCCAAGGGGAGGTCCTAGAGGAGGTCCTGGAGACGCTTCCGAAGAGGTCCAAGAGCAGGTCCTAGAGTAAGTCCTGAAGATGCTTCCGAAGAGGTCCAAGAGCATGTCCTAGAGGAGATCCTAGAGATGTTTCCGAGGAGGTCCACGGCTATTCAAAGAAAGCTTGGGGTTCTTTCATTTGCACAAAACCAAGTGTGAGTTAGACTTAATAGAAATTCCCGAGACTTAGCACTTTTAACAAATAAGGTTTTATAAATGAGTTTTTATTTGTAAAAGTACTACGACCAGGGGAGGTCGTGGAAGTACTGCGACCAGGGGAGGTCGTGGGAGTACTATGATCTGGGGAGGTTGTGGAAACACTCTGACCAGAGGAGGTCGTGGGTGCACTATGACCAAGGGAGGTCGTCGGAAACACTGTGACCTGGGGAGGTCCTAGAAGTACTGTGACTTGGGGAGGTCGTGAAGGTACTGTACCCAGGGGAGGTCTTGGAATCACTGTACCTAGGGGAGGTCCTAGAAGTACTGTAACTAGGGAAAGTCTTTGGGGTACTGTGATTAAAGGGAGGTCTTGGAAGTACTATGACCTAGGGAGGTCGTGGAAGTGTCACGATGGGGGGGATCGCGTGAGGCGCTATGACATAGGGAGGTCGTGTGAGGAGCTATGACCTAAGAAGGTCGTGAGAGTGTTACGACCGAGAGGGTGGTCTTTGCAAAATGGGAGGTCATGACCCAAAGGGTGGTCTTTGTAAAACAGGAGGTCACGACCAAGAGGGTCGTCTTTTTAAAATGGAAGGTTATGACCCAGAGGGTGATCTTTGTAAAATGGGAGGTCATCGACCCAGGGGAGGTCATGCGAGCATTAATCCGTGTGTGGTCAGATGAGAGAAATATACGACTATACCGCAGCGGCCAAAAGAAACCAAGGTTCGACTTCATTAACACATACAAATTAACCGGTGGAAGGGCCAGAGGGAGAATCAGAGGAACACTAGAGAAAGAACAAGATAGCTTGATCTAGGAAAACATCTGGCCACGAAGAACTCACTAGTACAGAGCTGGGGAGATGAGCTAGCCAGAGTTAAGCTAGCAACGTGGACTCTGGTTATGAGAGAGCTCTGTGCTGCAATAATAGCCTAAGGAAGGAGGTGATCGTCAGTCTTCAAGATTGCTCCCTGGAAGCAGATTGATGGTCCTTCAAGGAGATCTTGGAGTATCCTGGCCGAAGGGAAGGAAGAGTAGTCTCCAAGGCAGTTCCTACGGATCAAGGAGTAGGGTCAATTTAGGGGAACACCACTTTGAGGCATGGGCTTGAGCAAATGCGCACAGTATGGGAGTGACCTTACCGATGGTTGTCATCGGCGAAGGCGGCAGTGTGGTGGCGCTCGATAGAGGCGAGCTCTGGGGACCGGGCTAGAGCTCAAGCTCTCTTGGAGGAGGGAGTGAGGCTAGAACTGGAATGGCAAGGGAAGCACTATGGAACTCAGAGCAAAATATGTACATGCACCTTGGCACTATTAACGAGGAGTGGGTGAGGCTATGGATGAGATGGGCAGCATAGGGTAGTGGAATGACATGCTATTAATGTCTGGTTAGATCACAGCACACCGGAGCCCTCGCTTGGTGCATGCAGCGCACGGTTAGGAGGGGCACGGCTACCCTAGCCCGGTCAGGGAGGTTTGGCTACAAAGGAGTGAACCCAGTGCTGGATGGAGGAACAAGGAAGGGAAGCATGGGAATAGGTGAGCCAGACCAAGCATTAGGCTGATCAGCCATTAGCCTAGAGGAAGATATGAGGAATAGGTGAAACTAGAAAATCTTAGGAAGAGGTAGACTAATCAGGATTTTATATTAGCTAAAGTCCTGGTATTCACTTAGTGACATCCTAATCCGAAGGTAGATCAAATCACGAGAGCAGAAAAAGGAAAAATGTACTCTAATAACTCTTAAGTATGCAGGAAAATAGAACGACAATAAACTTTAAACAAAAAGTTTTTTTAAATCCCACATTTTCGCCTTTATGTATTTTTGGGCTGTTACAAACCCTACCCCCCTTAAGAGAATCTCGACCCCGAGATTCAAATAATGTTATAGTTTTCGCAAGACCTAACCGACAAAGCTATAGACACAAATGATAAGGGACTGGTCGTATGGGAGCTCATGACTAGGAGCTGGTCGTGGGAGGTCTTGTGTCCAAAAGAGGTTGTGGGAGGTCTTATGACCAAGGGAGGTCGTAGGAATTACAGTGATCACAAAAGACCTTTGAGATCGCCAAAATTCTTCTTTCTTCGGCTCTAGTTGTAGCCATCTAAAGACATACGAGGTCTATTAGGTCCTTGTCAGTTATCAAACAACTGGGGGTATTCAGCTTTCAACAGGTCTTCACGTTCCCAACTGGCTTCACCTTCGGTGTGGTTGCTCCATCTGACCTTACACAAGCGGTAAACCCGGTTCCTGGTCTGCTTCTCAGCTACCTCTAAGATCTCCACTGGATGTTCAGCATAAGCCAAATCCTTGCCAAGTTCAATGTCTTCCAATCACGCTTGCTCTTTAGGGATACAGAGGCATTTGTTAAGCTGTGATACATGAAATACGTTGTGAGTATCAGACAATTGCTCGGCAGCTCTAGCTGATAAGCCACCTTTCCCATCTTAGCAATGATCTGGTATGGCCCTATATACCTTGTTGCTAACTTCCCTTTGACCTTGAACCTTCTGGTTCCCCTAAGAGGAGAGATCTTTAAGTAAACAAAGTCTCCTATGTTGAACTCCAACTCCCTGTGACGACAATCAGCGTAGCTCTTCTGTCTTGATTGTGCTGCCAATAGTGGGTCCCGAATGAGATGCACCTTGTCTTAAGCTTCCTTTAAGAAATCTGGTCCGAAAAGGTATCCTTCTCCGACTTCTGACCACAATAAAGGTGTTCGGCATTGCCTCCCATAAAGGACTTCAAAGGGGGACATCTTCAAGCTAGACTGGTAACTATTGTTGTAGGTAAACTCAGCATATGGCAGATATTTCTCCCAAACAGCAGCAAACTCTATTGCACAAGCTCTGAGCTTGTCTTCGAGGACTTGGTTTACCCTTTCAGTTTGACCATCGGTCTGAGGGTGGTAGGCCGTGCTGAAGGCCAGATAGGTGCCCAAGGCCTCATGAAGACTTTCCCAGAAATGGGAGGTGAACTGTGAGCCCCTATCTGAGACAATTCGCTTGGGCACACTATGCAAACTGACTATCCAAGACATGTACAGCTCTGCTAGCTTGTCACCTTTAAAAATGGTCTTAACTGGTATGAAATGGGTAGTTTTAGTCAACCTATCAACTATGACCCAAACCGAATCATACCCTGACCTGGTCTTGGGCAGACTAGTGATGAAGTCCATGTTGATCTCTTCCCATTTCCATTAGGTATTTGTAGGGATCTGCAGGCGCCAAGAACCTGTATTGCTCGACCTTAACTCGTTGGCACACATCATAGCGAGCTATGTACACTGCGATGTCTCTCTTCATTCTTGGCCACCAATAACATTGTTTCAGGTCTTGGTACATTTTGGTGCCACCCGGATGAATGGAGTATGCTGACTCATGGGCCTCTTTGAGGATCAGTTCCTTTAGGTCCTGTTGGTGGGGCACAAAGATGCGCTTCCCAAACCGTAGAATGCCCTGATCATCCTTTGTCATTTTGGAAACCTTTCCTTGCTTCATAAGCTGCTGGAGCCTTTCTGTACTTGTGTTCCCAGCTTGTGCAGCTTTGATTCTTTCTTCCAAGTTCGGATGGATCTCTAGGGCAGAGAGACTCCCTTGTGGCACTATTTCCAGGTTGAGCTTCTCAAGTTCTTCAATTAGAGAAAGCTGTTGTTCATAAGTCACAAGGTGGTTGCAATAAGACTTCCTACTTAGTGTATTAGCCACCACATTGGCTTTGCCTGGGTGATAGCGGAGGTCCAGATCATAGTCTTTGATGACTTCTAGCCATCTTCGTTGCCTTAGGTTAAGGTCTGGCTAGGTAAAGATGTATTTGAGGATTTTATGATCTGTGTATATATTGCAATGGTTCCCTATGAGATAGTGGCGCCAAATCTTCAATGCATGCACCACTGATGCCAACTCCAAGTCATGAGTAGGATAATTCTCTTCATGTGGACGTAGCTGTCGAGATGCATACGCTATGACCTTCTTGTCTTGCATCAACACACCTCCAAGCCCTTCGCGAGGGCATCACAATATACCTCAAAATCCCTATGAATATCAGGGAGAACCAGGATTGAGGCAGAGGTCAAGTGGACTTTTAGTGCTTGGAAACTCCTCTCACACCCTTCAGTCCACTCAAGCTTCTTTTCTTTCTTTAGCAGCTGGGTGAGAGGTCGGGCAAGTTTGGAGAATCCCTCAATGAATCGGTGGTAGTATCGCGCCAATCCGAGAAAGCTCCTGACCTCGGTCACCGAAGTAGGTGGTTTCCACTCAAGGATGGCTTCCACCTTGGTCGAATCCATTGCCACTCCATTTGCAGATATCACATGGCCTGCAGATATCACATGGCCCAAGAAGCTAACATCGGATAGCCAAAACTCGTACTTACTGTACTTGGCATACAACTGATGCTCCCTGAGTGTGTCTAGCACCAAGCTCAGGTGTTGTGCGTGCTCTTCGGCATCCTTGGAGTAGACCAGTATGTTATCAATGAATACTACTACAAACCGGTACAAGTACTCCATGAACACCTTGTTCATCAGGTTCATGAAATAGGCCGGAGCATTAGTTAGCCCAAATGGCATAATAGTGAACTCATAGAGGCCATATCAGGTAGAGAAGGCTGTTTTGGGGATGTCTTCATATCTAATCTTCAGTTGGTGATACCCTGAACGCATGTCTATTTTGGAAAATTTTGTTGCCCCTTTGAGTTGATCGAACAAGTCATCAATCCTGGGCAATAGGTACTTATTCTTGATAGTAACTTCATTCAGGGACTGGTAGTCTACACATATCCTCATACTGCCATCCTTCTTCTTCATAAATAGTACTGGTGATCCCCATGGAGATGAGCTTGGTCTAACAAATCCTTTCTCTTGTAACTCTCGGATTTGTTTCTTCGGCTCCTCGAGTTCATTCACTAGCATCCTATAGGGTCTCTTGGACATGAGTGCTATTCCAGGCATCAACTCTATAATGAACTCTATATCACGATCTGGTGGTCCACCTGGCAATTCCTCTAGAAAGACATCAGGGTACTCCTGCACCACTAGCATTCCTTCCAAGGGAACACCTATTGCATAACAGTTTGCCCTTTTCCATTGGAAGGGTCTTTCCATTTTGACTATGACCACCATGCCAGGTCCTTTGGTAAGTCTCACTGTCCTATTGGTGCAATCTATTACCCCTTGATACCTGGCTAGCCAATCCATCCCGAGGATAACGTCCACGGTCTAGGCTTCTAGCACCATTAAGTCGGCTAAAAATGCTATCTCCTCAAACCAAATTTCCACCCCAGGGCTTACTAATTTGGCCCATAACAGTCCCCCAAGTGAGCTAAGCTCTAGAGGTTTCTTGAGCTTAAAAGTGGGCAATTGCCAACGATCCACAAACTTGCGAGAAATGAAGGAATGTGATGCTTCGGAGTAAAAAAGAACACATGTTGGCGAGGAGTTAACTGAGAACGTACCCATTTGTACATCCTGTGCCTCCTGTGCTTCCTCGGTGATGATGTGGTTCACTCGGCCTTGCCCTTGTGATGGAGTGGTTCTAGGCGCTGTGGTAGTCACGGATCTTCCTCTTGTGGCTGTCCCGGGGGTGTGCGGCACTCGTGCCGGGGTACTCCCCACATTGAACTTGACAGGGGTGAGGGCCTTGCATGGGCAATTGCGCGCGAAGTGCCCTGGCTCGTTGCAATTGAAGCACAATTGGCCGACAGGCAAGGTGCCGAACAGTTGGGGTTGGCTTGGTCGGGCTGGGGTGGTATACGAGGCACCACCAGGCCGACTTGCTGGAGCTGAGGACCTAGGTAGAGAGGTAGGTCGGGAGCCACTGCCAGAAGGTGTACCAAAAGATGATTGAGCATTGAATGATGGCCCCCATGAAGTGCCCATCTTTTGTTTGCGAGTGGCTTCAAACATCTTGCGTTCATGCTCCAGGAGCAACGCCTTGTTGATCAATTGTTGGAAATCTTTGAAATCATGGACTATCAACTACACTCTCAGACCATCACGCAACCCTTCTCTGAAGCAATCTATCTTCTCTTCCTCCTCTGCGATATCACTCGGCGCGTAGCGAACTAGTTGATTGAACTTGGTGACATACTCAGTGACTAAAGTGTTGCCCTGCTTCAAGGCCCTGAACTCGTTTCTCTTCATGCGCATAACACTGGCAGGAATGAAGTTGCTCCGGAAAGCTTCCTGAAACTCAGCCCATCCCACATTTGCTGCAGCTCCTTCATTATCAGTCGCAGGTTCTTCCTCGACTCTGGCGACCATATAGTTATCCCACCAGTCAGCGGCTGGTCCTAATAATTGGTGGGTTGCGTACACCACTTTGTCCTCCTCTCGACAGTGAGCCAAAGTTAGCTTCTTCTCCATCGTGTGAAGCCAGTCCTCAGCTTCCAGTGGCTTGTTTGCACTAGAGAAGACAAGGGCCTTGGTGCACATGAATTCAGTAAGCTTGGACCCATGGCTGGTAGCTCTGGCTTGCTGACCAGTAGCTAATGCTTGCAGTAACTGAGTTTGTTGCGCCATCACTTGGGCCAGCGTGGGATGCTCAGGTGGTGGTGGTGGTGGTCTTGGAGTGGCGCTAGTCTTTGGGTCGGTCTTTGGGGCTAGCGCCGTGTTGGAGCTGGTCTTTGGGCGCGCCATGACCACAACCTATAGCTGCTCTCCTTGGAGGCATCTGTTAGCGAGAACTCGTTAGAGAGCAGTACGCGGCAATGCAATATGACACTTATAATAGAAAAATGCCATCATAGGCCTACCCAATAAAGCAGCATGCTCAAAGCCAACAAGTAAAAATCGAAAAGATGCATTTAGACCACAGATGGTTCAGCAAAACCGAGAGAAAAGGGTGGTCAAAAAAGCCAAGATTAAAATACATATATACTCTTTGTAGGGTTGCTAAACTGTTCTTTAGCGTATAGTCCTAAGTTTCTATTGACTAGTTAGCTAAGGCCGTTACCCTACAGTCGTGGGCTCTGATACCAAGCCTGTTAGACCCCAAATTTTGGAGCTTGGGATCCACTGTGTATACGGTGTCATTCCCTGGATCAATAGCTGACACACACAGTCACATCATTTATGTATGAATATGACTACAAACGCTCGAAGCAGACATACGACTTAGGTTCATAGTTGCGACCACGTTCGGCCGAAAATGGCAATCTATGGAGGTCTTGAAGAGGTCCTGGGGTGGTTCTGCAGTGATCTCGAGGAGGTCCTGGAGTGATCTTGAAGAGGTTCTATGTAATTGAGGGAGGTCCTGAGGAGGTCCCGAGGGGAGGTCCTGAGGGAGGTCTCGAGAGGAGGTCCTGAGGGGAGGTCCTGATCGATTCAGATGAAACCAAGGGAGGCTTTGAACGGTTCAGATGAAGTCTAGGGAAGTTCTGAATGGTACAGATGATATTAGGGAGGTCCTGATCGGTTCAGATGTAACCAAAGGAGGTCCTGGGAAGGTTCAAGAGAAGGCCTTGGAGAGGTCCATGGGGAGGTCCTAGAGGAGGTCCTGAAGATGCTTCCGAAGAGGTCCAAGAGCAGGTCCTAGAAGAGGTCCTGGAGACGCTTCCGAAGAGGTCCAAGAGCAGGTCCTACAGGAGGTCCTAGAGACATTTCCGAGGAGGTCCACGGGGAGGTCCTAGGAGGTCCTGGTGATCTTGGAAATCCTGAGAAGGTCCTGGTGGTCATTTGGTAGAGGTTCCCAAACAGCTATGGGTTGTCCTAAATCGCCTAGCGGTGGTTCTAGAACATCTAAGGGTTGTCATCGGACATCTGTTTAGCGGTGGTAAACCCATTGATCGTGAACTATATCCATTGTGCAAAGTACTTGTCATGAACAGTGCAAGCCCTTAATATATTACATAAACATTAGGTCGTGCGGCTAACTGTTTTACAAAAGCACCACATGGGCGAGAGTTTTACAAAAGCCCAGAGTAAGGTTTAGAGGACAAGTGTAGAAGCAAAACAAATCGTGGTGGATCAATTCACTCTGCCCACAGGCAAGTGACTGGGGGTCCCGACCTAAGCTTCATTATCTCCACCATCATCCGGTTCATCCTCTGTGAAGTATTGGTAGGGGTCTTGATCATTTGGGTCTGAAAAGAGTATAATGGTAGAGCCTGAGTACACAACCGTACTCGCGAGCCAACACACAATGCAGTTGTATAGATGCCAGGCTATTCAAAGAAAGCTTGGGGTTCTTTCATTTGCACAAAGCCAAGTGTGAATTAGACTTAATAGAAATTCCCGAGACTTAGCACTTTTAACGAATGAGGTTTTATAAATGAGTTTTTATTTGTAAAAAACTAGTGGAGGTCCCACCTCCTATTCCATTGAGTGGCTCCATCCACCCAATGCTTGGGCTATCCCGTAATTACCACTGGTCCTCGACCAGGCATTCTCAAAACCCCTAGGGTCCCACCCCATCCTTTCTTTCCATCACAAATGGTTTTATAAAATGAAAACTATATCCAGCAAGTTCTCAGCACCGCTCTTGACCGTGAGCACAACTATCTAGATAGTTTTCTTACTCTACAGAGTTCGCACACTTTATCCACAAGAGGTAATCGTCTTGACATATACACATGTTTCCTTAGACATGTGAATCAAAGGGAGATCACCACAAGACCTTTACATTGCTCAACCTCGACGCAACCCCACCTGCTAAGGTTTCCACCACTCGGTGCCAAGCACTTCCAGGAGGCCCCCTCTTGCGCCGTGTGGTTTCACTATGGCTTCTTTCCCCTTTACCCATGCCACATTCCCCCGATGGTGAAGCCACGCCGAGGCGAGCAAATTAGTTAGTCAGGTCGTACCCATTATAGACTTGTGGTTGCACTGTTTTTACATGAGAGGTCATCACTAGATTCGGTCCTTGAGTGACTTGGGCGGTACATCCACATACCAACACTCTCGTGCACCCAGCACCAGCCATTCTTTCCAGCCGCCCAAGTCAAAAATGGTTTTCAAGTTTTATTTGTTTTGGAAATTATCATTTTTAAGGAGTGTGGTTGGGAAACTTAATACCCACATGACATTGTATCTAAGCAAGGCTAAGCATGACACTTAGATACAGACTTATAAGCTGGTATGTATTCCATTAAGTCTAGGGTGACAAAGGATAGTGTCCAAGTTCAAAGGTTGGAAGTTTATACACAAATACAGTTAAGGCATTAACTATGAGCTAGACCAATTTAGCTTGATAAAACATAGCAATGCACTTTCATAGTTTAAAGCAATATACTTTGAAAAAGGTAGGTGCAATATGGTCAAAGTGTTGACTCACCTTGTTCAGAGTATTGTTGATCGTGATCCTGATCCACGAACGTTTCTTCAGTCGCTTCAGCTTCTATAATCGCAAAAACAACCAAGAAGGCAAATAAACATATATTCAATCTCAAATCATTTGCAAATATGCAATTAACTCCAAATGATGCAAGGTACTAGATTAGGAGGATTAGACCAGCATAGTCAAAGACTTAGTGGTCGTAGGATCTGTGGGTGTAGAAAGATACAACTAGGAGGTCGCGAAAGCACTGTGACTTGAGGAAGTCATGGAGGTACTGTTGACCCAGGGAGGTCGTGGAGGTATCGTTGACCTGGGGAGGTTGTGAAAGTACTACGACCAGGGGAGGTCGTGGAAGTACTGCGACCAGGGGAGGTCGTGGGAGTACTGTGATCTGAGGAGATCATGGAAACACTGTGACCAGAGGAGGTCGTGGGTACATGACCAGGGGAGGTCGTGGAAAACACTGTGACCCAGGGAGGTCCTAGAAGTACCGTGACTTGGGGAGGTCGTGAAGGTACTGTTGACCAGGGGAGGTCCTGAAATCACTGTACCCAGGGGAGGTCCTAGAAGTACTGTAACTAGGGAAAGTTTTTGGGGTACTGTGATCAGAGGGAGGTCTTAGAAGTACTGTGACCTAGGGAGGTCGTGGAAGTGTCACGATAGGGGGGGGGGGTCGCGTGAGGCGCTATGACATAGGGAGTGCTGTGAGAGTGTTACGACCAAAGGAGGTCGTGTGAGGAGCTATGACCTGAGGAGGTCGTGAGAGTGTTACGACCGAGAGGGTGGTCTTTGCAAAAATGGGAGGTCATGACCCAGAGTGTGGTCTTTGTAAAACGGGAGGTCATGACCAAGAGGGTGGTCTTTTTAAAATGGGAGGTCATGACCCAGAGAGTGGTATTTGTAAAACGGGAGGTCATCGACCCGGGGAGGTCGTGGGATCGTTCAGTCGTGTGTGGTCGGATGAGAGAAATATCCAACTATACTGCAACGGCCAAAATAAACCAAGGTTTTTACTTCATTGACACATGCGAATGAACCGGTGAAAGGGCGAGAGGGAGAATAAGAGGAACACTAGAGAAAGAATAAGCTAGCTCGATCTAGAAAAACATCTGGCCACGAAGAACTCACTAGTACAGAGCTGGGGAGACGAGCTAGCCAGAGTTAAGCTGGCAACGTGGACTCCGGTTATGAGAGAGCTCCGTGCTGCAATAATAGCCTGAGGAAGGAGGTGATCGTCGGTCTTCAAGATTGCTCCTTGGAAGCAAATTGATGGTCCTTCAAGGAGGTATTGGAGTATCCTGGCCGAAGGAAAGGAAGAGTAGTCTCCAAGGCAGTTCCTACGGATCAAGGAGTAGGGTCAATTTAGGGGAACGCCACTTTGGGGCATGGGCGTGAGCAAATGCGTACGGTATGGGAGTGGCCTTACCGATGGTTGTCATCGGCGAAGGCGGCGGGGTGTGGTGGCGCTCGACAGAGGCGAGCGCTGGGGACCGAGCTAGAGCTCAAGCTCTCTTGGAGGAGGGAGTGACGCTAGAATTGGAATGGCAAGGGAAGCACTATGGGACTCGGAGCAAAATATGTACATGCACCTTGGCACTATTAACGAGGATGAGTGGGTGAGGCTGTGGGCGAGATGGGCAACATAGGGTAGTGGAATGACATGCTATTAATGTCTGGTCGGATCACAACACACTAGAGCCCTCACTTGGTGCATGCAGCGCAGGTTAGGAGGGGCATGACTACCCCGGCCCGGTCAGGGAGGTTTGGCTGCAAAAGAGTGAACCAGTCTTTGGTTGGAGGAGCAGGAAGGAAGCATGGGAGCAGGTGGCGGACCGGCATTAGGCTGATCAACCATTAGCCCAGAGGAAGATATGAGGAATAGGTGAAACTAGAAAATCTTAGGATCTGGTATTCACTTAGTGACATCCTAATCCGATGAGAGATCAAATCACGAGAGCAGAAAAAGGAAAAATGTACTCTAATAACTCTCAAGTATGCAGGAAAACGGACGACAATAGACTTTAAACAAAAAGTTTTTAAAAATCCCCCATTTTTTTCCTTTATATATTTTTGGGCTGTTATAAGACGGGAGTGACGAGATAGAGGCACCGCCGCCTAGGGTTCCAGGGTGAGTCTTCACCCTCTCCTCTTTCCCGTTCTCTCTTTGGTTATGCTGGCTCGGGTCGCTGAGGCCTGGTTTAGCCAACACTCTCCTCCTTGCGCTAAGGCCAACACTTCACGCTCCTCCTTTGTCTAAGGCGTCGTCTCAAGCTTTCCTGACGCCATACTCCGCCTTAGCGATGCCTTAGTCCTAAGGCGGACGCGCATATACATACGTGACAAGGTGGGGGCAACGTCTTGACCCATGACAGCGTCTTACCACTTAGGCGACGCCTTAATAACCATAGCTGCTCCACTTCAGGTTGCTTTAATTTCAAAAGTTTTATAGAGTTAAGACTGTTTAGTAGCTTCACCCATTTTAACTAAGAAACTGGGGTAAAAGCCATGCCAAACAGACCTTAATCCTTCTGTTCTCCACGTGTTCTTTCTTCCCCCTTCGATCCCCTTCTTCTCCCTTAACCCTCTGTCTCTGATCTTCCCCAAATTCCAGTGCTATTCCTCACCTACAGGTCTCAATCCTTCTCAGACCACCAGGTTCGTAACATTAAGCTCCCGCGGAGGCCAAAAACCCTAGGGGTTCGGCTTTCCCGGACCATGGCCTCGGACCGGATGGCGCCCGCAGACCTCTCCGTCACCGTCGCCGTGAGCTCCCCCACGGAGGTACGGCCGAAAACCTACTTCCCGCTATATAACAGTGCTTGTTCATACATTCGTCTTCGCTTTCTTTGTAATCCGATTGAAGCTTGACGGGTTTATGGAGGATATTAGGTGGTCCGGGAGGGTTTGGGTGGGGGGGGGGGGGGGGCGGCGCTGGGGCGGGCGGGCGGCGCATTCTGAGTTGTAGTGAAAATTCAGTCTTGGGGGTTGGGAGATGTGAAACATTGTTGGTCTTATTTGTTTAGGGTTTTCTGCTACAGTCATTGGGCTGTGGATGGAGCTACGAAGCAAGAGGCAGAACGGGGGAAGGTGTATGCGAATAAAAAAATGGTGCAGAATACTGATGACTGACTTAGCTGGATGCACTGAATTTTGCCGAGGAGAATATCTTGAGAATTCTAGAATCATGTGAGGTTCGCAAAGTCAGTTCATGGTTCAATTTGTGGAGCATGTTAGTAAATGCAGGATTGGCTCGACTGATTTAGCATGTTCCTTTCACTGTGCACTTTAATGTGAATTTCCCTGTAGTTTTGATCAGTTTTCATTAAGCCAGTGTAATGAGCGCATTCTTTTTGGAATAGCTAGTAGACCAGCCATGTGTTGTCTGGCCAGTGCAATTTGAGTATTTGGCTGCTTAGATTTCTGAGTTCCCGGAAAATCTTTGCCATATAAATTTCTTGTTTTTCTTCATATTTTGCTTCATAGTTTTTTATTTTTAGTTTTAGATGCTGATCAATGATGCAGTTATCTTGTTATTAATTCCATATACATAGGGCTTTCCGAGTTGAATGTCAAGGTGGCTCTTTTGATGTTTAAGAGAAATGTGTTATGTGCTCGATTTTGCTTGTTCCATGGAGGCATCTCCATATAGGCTTGTGTTGTACACTGCAACGTACAGCTTACCATACTGTAGTTCCATTCCAGAAAATTATGTACACTTATTTTCGAACTACCAGTATCCAGTAGTCATTAGTCAACATATCTGAGTTCCTCTAGAGGTCATAATTGCAATATGTTAGTTGTTAGACTGTTCATGCAAAAAACTGTGCTCCATATACGTTGAGACTAGAATCTCTGAGTTAGTGAGGGAGATGTGTTGTCCAGTGACCTTCTTTAATTGATCCTGAATTCTGTGATGTTGTGCTTGCTACAAACTTCTAGCATCACTCATCATTGTAGACAGATAACAGTTCTTTTGAGGGAAAACTCAATATTTTCCCCTTGATACTAGGCAGAACATAGATATTGTAGCATTTTAAAACGGTGCAATTTTGGCACTACTGTGTGTAAGCTCTACAGAATTTTTGTAAGTTTGATAAACAACCCCTAGTTTCTAGGGAGATGTGTAAAATATCTTTATAACAGAAGAAAAACCCACTTGAGTCAAGTAATGATGAGTAGGCATTTTATTCTCTTTTGGACATAATACCCAATGCACTTTTTGAAATACAGATCATCAATTATAAGTACATGAAAATGCCTTCTCTTTTTCTGGAAAATGGCCATTGTATTTTCTTAGGCTTTATAAACACAAATTTGAGTACTTAGTAGTCGCTACTAGCTATCTATGAAAGTAGTATACTTTATCCTCTGATTTATTCATAATGTAGTATTTGATGTGCAGTAATTGGTGTACCTAGACAAGCATGTTCAGAGCATTAAATGTCTCTAATGATGTCTACGAATTCGGAACAATGGTTTCACCTGCTGTGCTACGCATGGAGTATTAAGTGGGTTTGGTTGCATGCAAACTTGGAACCTTCTAAGATACTTTGATACCTCAGTCTTTTGTACCTTGGTGCATCCAATTAAATATACTTAAACTTGAAAAAGTTTAGTAGTCCTACAGATGAAAAATTGAAAACATAGATTTGATTAAAATGCCCTGAAAATGCATATGAAAATAAATGCCTTTTCTATGCACAGAGTAACTTTCTGCGTCACTGTCCAACTCAAATAGCAAAAACCTGAAGTTCCTTTCATTTGGACCCCTTATCACTTCAGTTCAGTATCCCCCCTAGAGAATCAGTAGAATGTAAGCTTAATTGCACTTGAGGAGTAGTTGTTGAACTACTATCACTGACTATAGTACATAACTTTGATACAACTTAAGTACTGTCAAACTTTGATACAACTCAAGACATTAGCTTCTAAATGGTTGACCAGTTTTGCTACTTTGCAAACTGGTGCAATACTTGGTTTTGGGTTTTCTGGCTTTTCTAGTTACTGCTGCTCACAGTTTCCTTCATGTTTTCTATTTTCCTCTTCTATTGAATAATTTCTGCTAAGTGATTTACCAGGGCAAACCAAAGTAAGCAAGAATGACCTTTGTGCCTAGTGTTGAGCTTCTGGGCCATTAGAATCAAAGTAAACAGTACTAAAGCTTCTGAACTATTTTATGAATTTGTATTTTGTAACAGTTACATTTGTTGGGTGACTACTAATTGACGAACAATTGCCATTTTATTATATAATATACATACAACTTAAAGTTGCAAGTGAACTTTTGCTCCTAAAATAGCCAAAGCTTCAAAGCAATAAATCAGCAATTGAGCTCTCCCACACCCGTATTTCTTGTATCTTCTCTCCATCTGCATTTTTATAATCTGGTGCTGGTTATATGTAAGAGTGGTTCTCCTTTGTTTTGCATTGTTGTATTAAAAAGAATAGGTTGTCCTCTTGAATTTATTCTTTGTGTGGTTGGTTCATATTGTCTTTGAAGCTTTGGGCCAATAACCATGAAAAAGTAAAAAACAAATGTTTCAGCTTAATATTTTTATATTTTGTAGCATGTTGAGCAACTAAGGAGGCGTCAACACTCATTATCAGAACTGGTATGCTATCATTTACATGTCTGATGCTTTTTTAAAGTCTTGTATGGATATGTTCTGGTGGATGTTAAGAGGTCTTTCCCCTCACCTTTCATTTACTGCAGACTTATGTAAGGGATGAAGATGCAAAACTTGAGACCACACGGGCAAGGCGTAATAACCTTTTCGCTTCCAGTAGTTGTCATTTATTTGTACTCTTAGGAGGATCTTCTTGCCCAGTACCCCTCACCCACATGCTTAGTGATTATAGCAATCCAATAAAGCACTTTACACGTGCTGCTTAATAATATTTGCCCTTTTGTTTTGCAGTGTCAAACGTTCTCAAAAGGCATGAAGATTTGAAGGAGCGCCTCTCACGGTACTCCTCCCCCCCCCCCCCCTCCCCCCCCAAAAGCTTCTGGTAACTTGTAGAGCTGGCCAGCTCAGTGTTTAAGATAGTTGTTGTGCATGTTTAAAATTGCATATGCAAAATTTCAAACTCTCTGTTCAAACTGCCAGCTAATTGTTCGAGCACTTTTGGTCCCTTTTCTTGGTAATTCATCAGAACTTATCCTTTTCGGCAGTTTCCATAGTGTGATACTGTGGGGTCATCCTTGTATGACTATCATTTGAATTGCAGAGTTGAAAACTTTAAAAAATTTCTTTGGCCTTCTTTGTTGCCTTTTTTTTTTTTTTACGTTGCAGACATCGTTGCAACTGCATTTGTTCTCTGAATGTTCCTTACTATTGTAGCTCTTATGCTCAAATTGGAACATGAAAAGGAATTGAAGCAAATTATCTTTATTCTGATTATAGTATCGTTAGCTGTACCAAAGAGAGTATGATTGAAAGAAGTAAAAACGAAGTTACTGAACCAAAACTACCAAAGAAATAAAAACAGTACTGCAGTTCAGTTCCACAAATGAGTCTGTTTTCTAATGCTGCAATGTTAATTATACTGTCTGCTGGTGTTTGCTTCCTGGGGCTAACACCTCTTGCATTGTTGGCATTAATCCGCATTAGCCCAAGGAATGGAGTCTTCTGTAGAAAGCTGCCACTTCTTCCTGTTTGATATTTCAACACATCACATGGCAGGTGTTTTAAGAAAAGTTTGTCTGTACTCTGTAGAGTTGAATTTCTTCATTCCTGTTTGTTTCACAGAAAAAGAGCTTGTAATTAAAACTACTAAACTCCAGTATAAATCAATTATGACTTGTCAGATGAACACTTCTACTCAAAATATGCCCCCGCTAATCTCTATATCATTTGGAGGGTATTCTTATAAAATGTAATCTTATTCCTAGCCATATCCAGGTCATATCCCGGATTATCATTTTTGGGAAATAGCTGTGGCCTGGGAAATAACTGTGGCCTTTCTATTGCATGTATTTCTTTTGTTTTTTCTCCATAACTGCCTGTCTCGTACTGCTTTGTGCACATGTTCTCCAAATGTATGAATGCATGATTGGTAAAACTGTTATTTCACATATTCAATTTGTTATTTTAGGGATTCTGATAAGCTGATTTTTGAGCGTCTACAGAAAGAATTTGAGGCTGCACGAGCTGCCCAAACCGAAGGTACAATTTGCTTCACTACCTTGGATCTTCGTTCATCTGGTTTATTAGAAATAAGCTTGTCAGCAATTATCAGTATGCACATAAATTGTGGATACGGACCAATTATACTATCCCCTTTTGCTGTAAGTAAAATTCACATTTATCAGCAGTCTTTGTTGAACTTGCCATGGTAAGATCAACTGTACTTGTTGTCGTTTCCAAAACAAAATGTGTAATTTACTTCTGGGAAGAAATGTCAAATTGATGATTTACCTGCTAACCTACACAAAGGCTACACAGTTTTGCACACATGCTCGCTGATCATTTGGTGAAATTTTTTCCAGTTAGAACTTTGAACTTCTAAGTTCTAACTAAGGTTTCAAATTTCAACTTTCAAGTTCTGACACTGCATTTGACTCTGATCCTTATATGACTTACTAAGTTCACCTTGTGATGATTCTAACGGTCTATATAGTGAAAGAATCGATGTTTAGATTGATTTTGATATGGTGCATTGGTTCAGGTTGCTCCTTCAATTCCATTTAGACATGCACGTGCATGGCTCAAAATAACAATTAAATGGATAGACTTAAAGAGCCATTTCACACTTTGTTGGTGATATTAGGTTGTGCATCTTATTCATTATTGAGAGGATATATATAGACATAGGATTACATGGGCCTCATGATCTACATGGGCCAAGAGAGAGAGAGAGAGAGAGAGAGTATGTACAATACTATTAACACCCCCGTCAAACTCAAGGTGGATTAGGAGGATCTGATGCATTGAGTTTGAGTAGATGAAGCCGATGTGTTCCCGTTTTATTGAAGAAATCTGCAACTTGAAGCTCTGAGGGTACATACTGGAGGTCAATGGTCGACTACTGACATTGTGACCGTGTGAAGGATGCATCAACACCAATGTGCTTTGTTAACTCATGCTTGACTGCATCACTAGCAATTTGAATAACACTTGTATTGTTACAAAACAGAGGTGTATGATTATCTCATTGAACACCAAGATCAGCCAAGAGCCATCAAAACCAAACAATCTCTAAGGTGGTAGCGGCAAGGGCTCGAAGTTCAGCTTCTGCAATAGAGTGTGACACCGCAGTCAGCTTCTTGGAATTCCAGGCAATGAGCGAAGTATCAAGAGAGATGCAGTAGTCAGTGATAGATCAGTGATCAACATGATCACTCGCCAAGTGGAGTAAGAGTAAGTATGGAGCTGGAGTTGACTTGAACTGGCATAGAACAGACGTTTGGACACAATCTCCCTCAAGTATCTCAGCATATGAAGAACATGACCATAGTGAACTGAGATGGCAGCACTGACAAACTGGCTAAACACATGAATAACATGAGCATTGTCTGGTATGGTGACAACGAGATAAACAAGGCTCCGGCTCCCAATGAGCTGACGATAGTGGGAAGGATCTATTAGTGATACACCGTCTGTAGGTCGAAGTTGCAGGTGGAGCTCCATGAGTGACAGCATTGCGAGTATCAGTCATACCCAAGGATCAAAATCTCAGAACTGGAGAAAAAACCGCCCGGCGGCTGGGAATGGTAACCGGTCGTTAACCAGAAAAAGAAAACACCAATCAAAATTCAAAAATGGAAAATTGAATTGGCAAAGTTTTAAAATCGGTAACCAGACCGGTTACCGCCCAAAACCGGAAAAACTGCTTCAAAACAGAAAAACTGCTACCAAAACCGGAAAACAGAGAAAACCAACCTAGGAAGTGCATTATGCAGTTGTTTAGCTCATACAGTAGGTAATCTAGCACAAAAAAGGTTTAAACCAATCTAGGAAGTGCATTATGCAGTCATAATTTTAAATTTAAATTTGAAAAATTTCGGGCGGTTTTTTCCTCCTGGTCCTCATCAGTTTTTCTGGTTATTGCCGGTTACCGGCCGTTTTTTTTCCTTGGTCATACCAAAGCGAGCAAGCAAATCCTGAACGTAGCGATGCTGAGAGAGGTAGTAGCCACCACCATCAGAATGAAACCTCAAACCCCAGAAAATAGCTCAATGGTTACAAATCTAACATCATAAACTGTTTACTCAATTTTTTCTTGACAAAAACCATATAATCCATGTCATCTCCTGTGATCAGAATATCGTCTACATATAGCAGAAGCAAAGTTCGATCCCGCTAAGAAGTGTGAATAAACAAGACAGTGTCATGCTCACTTGAAGTGAAACCAGCAGCTCGAATCACATAACTGAAATGTTCGAACTAAGCACAAGGATCCTGCTTGAGACCATGTAGAGCACGTCTAAGACGACAACCATGGCTTGTAGGAGCCTCAATACCTAGGGGTGGCTGCATACAGATCTCATATAGATTACCATGTAGAAAAGCATTCTTGACATTCATCTGAGATATAGTCTATGTGAAGGATTACGGATTGGCTACGATAGCATAAAACAAAAATTTTACCGCGCAACCAAGGAACCTCTGCTAGTAATATAGATCACGAGATTACCACTAGACGCGCGGACTCGTAGAGGAAGTAGGTCGATGTAGCGAGTTGATGCAGTAGTAGTCGTACTCGCCGCACGTCTTCTCCTCCTGCTCCCAAGATTATCACGAGTTGCGGATCGTTCTAGTGCTGATGCTTCGCAACAATATCTCCAAGGTATCCACACAAACGGGGCAGGGATACCACGTGCTGGAGTGCTAGCGCCGGCGGCGTGGTTAAGGAAGACGTGGCTTTTAGGGTTTCGAGAATTCTTCGAAAGCTTGCTTTACCCCATGCCACCGCCCCTGTATATATGGCATCCATGATGGGTCTACAACTTGAGGTCCATTAGGAATTCGAGGCCTACAAGAATTTGGATCACTATCCAAATCAAATACTAGCCCTTTAAGTGTGTGACCCTATAGGTTCATGTGTGATCGGTTGTGGCTCGGAAACTCTTTTCTGACCACGAGTCGTTAGCGGTACTTGGCAGCACATAACGTTTCCCGATCACACATAGAATATATCGGACGAACCTTAATGCAATATGATCTACGAGCAGATCCTTATCACTTATGACCAGCACGTATCTAGTCACGACCAGTCCATAATTAGTTACGACTAGTTCGTAACTCCTTACGACCAGTTAGTACTTAACTACAACTAGTTGGTGATTATGTTTGACCAGTCTACGACCAGCTTCGATCAGTCTACGACCAATTTCGATCAGTCTACGATCAGCTCATATCTCCATACGGCCAGTTTACAACCAGCTTCGACCAGTCTACGACCAGCTCATATCTCTATACGACCAATTTCGACCAGTCTACGACCAGCTCGTATCTCCATACGACTAGTTTACGACCAGCTTCGACCAGTCTACGACCAGCTCGTATCTCCATACGACTAGTTTACGACCAGCTTCGACCAGTCTACGACCAACTTGTATATTTATATGACCAGTTTACGACCAGTTTAACTGAACGACTTGTTTGTATATTCTCCTTTTGCTTCACAACATCTGGTTGAACTCCAGGTAAGATTATTTGTCATCCATGGAATGATCAATACTTTCTCGATCAAGTGTCGAATAACTTCATGTGGTTGACACTTCGACCATTAGTGGCATAGCTATGCACTTTCTTTATCCGACCACAACGAGGGGCTCAGAGACATCTCTCCTGTTATGTTAGGAGGGGCAAATCCTATATTCGACCAGTCACATTCCTCCGTATGTTTCATAGCATATCCGAAAGCTACTTTAATAACTACCTAGTTACAAGTAACGTTTGACAACCCTTAAGAGTGTTATTACACATGTGGGAAACCATGCTGAATTCAAGTCTAAGGATTATACATCATCATTGCTTGAGACCAACTGATGACATATGAAATCATAACAATCTCAACAGTGTCTCAAGGTGGGTCAAACTAACACCATGTTCGATAACATGTGTCCATATTATTGGTTTGATATCTCTATATCTATGATTCGTGAAACATAATCATCAACCAATATATATGCTACTCTATTTATATGTTTTCATATGTTTCTGACTAAAGAACGTTTAAGAATAATTATCGCAGAAATAGAGTTTCACAGTCAAGTTACATGTTTGATAATAAATATTAAGGATATTATTTTAGGAACAAGATAACATATTATCCAATATTATGAACATAACGAAATATAATCATCTCTATGATTACCTCTAGGGCATATTTCCAACACCATGAGCGTCCGGATTGTAGTCATATGAGCAACTGGAGCAAAAGTCTCATCATAATCTCGACCATAAGCTTGTTGAAAACTTTTTCCATTTTAAATTCAAAAAATTCAAATTTTGATTTGAAAAATTCGACCGGAATTTTCCGAAAATCGACAAAATCGGTTCTATCGGTGACCTCTGGTAAAAAATAAAAACCAGCTTTTTGAACCCTGTTTATAATCGAAGATGATCCTGATTTAGTTGGATGTCTTACTCTCATCGATTATTTCACACTTCTGTATATGTGGTACCCTGCTTTGCACATTGTTGCCTTGTTTCTCAATTGTCACATGACACGCACACCAAAAAAAATGTATAAGCAATAAGTTATTGATAATATGCCACATCCTTTGTTTGCTGGTTTTTCTTGTAGATTTGATAAGGACTGTCATATTCTTGGACTTATTGTTACAGCCAGCGTGGCACACATTTAATCTTCTCATACTAGCATCATTATTTTAACTAGCTTTATCCTCTGCTTTATTTCATTGTTCTCTTGAAGAACTTTTGAAACCTAGGTTTTTGCATTTTGTAGAGATTTCAATAGATGATGAGCAGTGGAATGACGGTTTGCTGGCAACCATCCGTGAGAAGGTACTTAACCTGAAACACCCTATTACACATTTTTCTTGGCACATGAGATAGACTATTTGTTCTGTGCATTATGAGTTTTTGATGAGTTTGCTTCATCTCGTAGACCAGGTCCATATGGAGGCTGATAGGAAGTCCATGGCCAACCAAGCGAATGTTCCAGCAGACCATCAATTTCAATCAAAGACTACATATAGAATTAAAAATATGGTAACACTGTTATGAATAGTGACTTTTGTTCACAATCTAGTTCTATGTCTGGCTAGCATGCAGGCCGCACTTTGTGTTGTGTTGGTCTATCATTTTTGGTAGATTACCCCCTCCTTGCTTTGCCGTTATGTGCTGTGGACATGGAGGGAGAAAATAGAGAATAGGATGGTAGAACAAAGGATATCAGTGAGAAAGATAGGTGCACCAGAGAGAAGAACAAGTAGAGATAAAGATACTCGTTTATTCCTTGCTGTGGACTAAGGGATACAGAGTTCCTTTTAAAGTTTAATAGCCACGCACTAACAGATATGTCTAACTAATGCATCTTATAGCTAACAAACTAAATCACTAACAGATAAAGCTAACAAATGTATCTGATAGCTAACAAAACTAGTTGATTGCAAAACAAGTAAACTGCTTGTCCGGCTGTGACAAACTGGTTTAGGCGTTTAGCCTTTGTGATTACCTGTTGTGCTATTGCTTATTTTGGAACTGCTGTGTTGGTGGCGTCACTTTCTTGTGTGTGTGTGTGGGGGGGTGGCTAGCCAGGGTTGGTGGTGTATTGTATAATCCCTTGTCATCACAGTTTACCAAACGGGTTAGCTCTCTTGGGTAAAGCAAGAATGATAGACCAATGGTGTTGCTATGGCCTAAAGAGTTGTGTGTCACGGTTTCTCATTCTGGTTATGTGCCTAGAATTGGTAAAACAATCATACCATTGACCGCCACACTGAATTCTATCCTACAAACCGGTGTTTCATATTCATCTGCCTTGTACCAGGTCATTATGTTGTTATTCGTTTTCCCAGAATGAAATTTTCTTCATGAGACACGAATTTACATACTAGATTTAAGTAATACACCTATACATCTATTCCATTCTTTTTTTCTTAATTTATCGGTTACTCTGCCATACCAAAACTAAGTTTATTCTCTTTCGTAGGTTATCTATTGTTTGGATGGTGCGAGAATCGGTATACAGTATGAGACATTCTTTGCTGGTGATTACACTTAACATTTTCAATCTCATATTTTTCATGCCACTGTCTGATTTGTACCATGTATAGCTGTGTAAAATATGTAGGGTTGATGTTTTACAAAGCAAACAGTTATGGAAACACCAATATGTAGTTATGTGCAATTAGTTTGCTTCACACAAAAACATTTTTTTTCATTGAAACCCATGATATTCTGAATAGGATACTAGTGCAACTGAAGCATGGTACCTTGGCTAAAAAAGAAGACGACAGAGACATGGTACCTCTACATGCATGATTTTCTATACTAAATAACATCAGCATTCTATTTTGCAGGAGAGCCTTGTGAAATTTATCATTGCGTTTTGGAAAGCAAGTCATTCCTCGAAAAGATGACTCTGATTGAACACACCTTACCTTTCTTTCTGCCGATACGAGAACTAGAAAGTGATCTCCTGTCATCTAATGCCATTGTAAAGTTTTCTCACAGGCACTTGCTTTCACCATGTCAATTATGTGCACAGTTCTAAAGTACTGACATGAATGTTTTTTCTTACAGAAATTTATAGATCATCTTGAAGAAATTTTGCAGTCTTACGTTGACAGGAGAGAGCAGGTCAGTATCAGATATTAGGAGTTGCTCCCATATGTAATGTATCAGTATATACTATTTCCCTTATTGTCTATTTTGAAATGCTAGAAATCAGATAACAAACCCTTGTACCTATGCTACAACAATAGGCTTGTAGTTAGATATTGGGAGAAATGAGAGAATTAGGGCTGATTTGTTCATCTATTGCAAGAGCCCAAGGGGCAATATATATAGTGTACAAGTGCAACCTAGATTAGAAACCCTAGCTAGACTACAATTACATTACTACCCCTAACTCATACATGACTATTACATTACTACTCTTAACACCCCCACTCAAACTCAATGCATATGCAATAGCATTGAGTTTGAAAAAGACTAACACTAAAAAAAAAGATAAATCCGAAGTCCGAGCTTAGAGATGTCGTCAAAGCATGCCATGATGGATAAGTCCCTGTGTCGGCTTTCTGTGTCGGCCTTTTGTGTCGGCTTTTTTGCTTTTGTAAAGGACAACATCCTTGACTGGTTGTTAGCATCTCTAGGACAAACATCTTGACCAAAGATCTAGGGCGGTTGTTAGCATCTTAGAGGACACAGATCTAGGACAAAGTTGTTAGCATCTTAGACTAGCATCTAGGACGGGTTGTTAGCATCTTAGACTAACATCTTGGCATATGCTTGGTGATGTGCACCTATAAATATGTATACCCAACCCCTCAGGTTGGTATGGCATTGTGAAGAGAAATATACAAGAAAAAATTGCCCCATCTCCAAGTGTCATCCTCTCCATGAGTAAGGATCTTGCTATCACCTCAAGCAAAAGTCCAAATAATAACAAGTGGTATCGAGCTATACTATCCTGTAGCTTTGAGCATCTCTGCTCATCTCCTTCTCCGGCCGCAGCGGCCTCACCCGTGCGGCAGCGACTCGGCATCCCACGCTCCACTCCTCTCCGAGACGGCAAGCGGCTCGTCGAAGCGCCTCTCTCCACGCAACACCCACGTGCGCGCCATGTCCGCAGGCGATCTCGCCTTCGGCCGCCTCGAGCATGCGGCGTCGTGACGGCCGAGCTCGCCATGCAGCAGCAGCAAGCGCGCGGCGCAGAAGACGCTGCACGCGAAAGAAGGCGCCGAGGCGGCAAGCGGCGAGCCGGGCGGCGAGGCGAGGCGGAAGCGCGGCGGCGGCAGATGCAGCAGCGTCGCGGCAATGAGGTCGAGCTCTGCGCGGCGTCGGTAGCTCCATTTCGGCGACGATAGCGTCGTCACGCACCTCGACCGGCGGCGAGGAGCCACAGCGAGCGGCGGCGCGCATGGCGGCCGCGCACCCCACGAAGCTTGCGGCGATCGAGACAGCGCGGTCGCTGGTGGCGCTCGGAGGAGGCGCGCTCGGTGGCGCTCTGGAAGAGGCGCGACGACAACGGCGACAGACGGGTCGATAGAGCGCGGCCTTCACAGCGCCGTGGCTTTCTCCCGGCCGGCATCGTGGTTACCACGGGTTCCGTGTCGTTGTCGAGGGCCGCCCGGCGGTGGGTGGCCTACCTCACCAAGGCCAACTCGTCGAGTGGGCGCGGTGATGAAGGCGAGGCTCAGTGCGGCACATGTGGGAGGCGATCCGTGCGGTGGCGTCGACTACGACCGGATCGGCGGCGCCGGATGCCTCATCGCTGCGATCCCGCCGAGATGCGATTCGCTACCAACAAGCGGATCGCCAAAGAGGCTTGGGACGCCATCGCCGCGGACGCGCGGCAGCGGCGCGCGCGCAAGTCCACACTCGAGCGCCGCGCGGGTGGGAGAACGGCCTTCAAGCGGTGAGGACGTCGATGACTTTGCTCTCCGTCTCAACACTCGCTGCGGAAGGCGCGGTTCGGCGATGACACCTACGTCGAGGAGAGGCGTGAAGCTCTTTCGCTGCGTCCCCGAGAAGTACAAGCGGATGGCTCGCTCGATCCGGTCTCATCGGACCTCTCCACGATGTCGATCGAAGAGGCGATAGGTCGCCTCAAGGTCGCCGGCGGTGATGAGCCACGCTCTTCCGGGACCCGTCACCATTGGCGGAAGCTCCTCCTCGCTCGGGCAGCGGTGGGCTCGGCCAGGTGGCGGGAAGAAGGAGCCTTCTTCCACGACAAGCGCCACAAGCGTGGCAAGCGCGGCAAGCGCGCAAAGACGCCGAGCATGGCGCGAGGCGTCTTAGAGGTGATGGCCGTGGGCGCCCGAGCGGCGCGGCTGGCAAGCAAGCGCGCGAGGCGACTCTTGCTACAATCGCGCAAGCACGGTCATCGGGCCAAGGATTGTCGGCGACCACGACGCGCCAGCCCACGCGCGCGCGAGGAGGAGGAGCGGCGGCTCTGTTCATTGCTCGAGCGAGCATCGAACTACCTCCACGCACACCGCCGCAACCAGCTCTCCTCCACCTTGACGAGCCAAAGCACACACCTCCCCTCGGCGAAAGTTAGGCAACAACAAGACCGACGGGTGGTGCCTCGACACCGGCGACACCCACCACATGGCCGGCGGCGGAGTTCTTCTCCGAGCGTGACTCGGCGTTCGAGGCTCGTCAGTTTGGGGATGCCTCGCGTGGAAATCAAGGACGACGCTCTGCTCTAGGATCGGGATGGCTCGATTCCTCACAAGGAGACACAAGACTTAGGGAGAATGATGGATAAGTCTCGTGTCGGCTTTACGTGTCGACCTTTTGTGTCGGCTTTTTGCTTTTGTAAGGGACAGCATCCTTGGTGGTTGTTAGCATCTCTAGGACAAAGATCTTGACCAAAGATCAAGGGCGGGTTGTTAGCATCTTAGAGGACACAGCATCTAGGACAGGTTGTTAGCATCTTAGACTAGCATCTAGGACAGGTTGTTAGCATTTTAGACTAGCATCTAGGACAGGTTGTTAGCATCTTAGACTAGCATCTTGGCATATGCTTGGCTGAGTAGCAGCCTATAAATATGTATACCCAACCCCTCAGGTTGGTATGACATTGTGAAGAGAAATATACAAGAAAAAATTGCCCCATCTCCAAGTGTCATCCTCTCCATGAGAGTAAGGATCTTGCTATCACCTCAAGCAAGAGTCCAGCGACTAACATGCCACTCTTGAACAAAATGAACAAAAATTGTCCTTCGGCTCTTCACACGAATGTCTTGATTTGGAGATATTGAAACAGACAGGAATAGAGAAATATGTTAAATCAAGCCGATGAAGAGAGAGTTAGAAACGAAGACGTGAACCAAGTTTGCCCACCCAAGATGTGAGGTGACGGTGCCGAATCTGGCGCCCGGCGAAAACAAAGACGACGGACCAGATCGCCCACCCAAGATGTGAGGTGACAGTGTCGAATTTGGCGCCCGACGAAATAGAGACAGTTGATGATAACACAAAGAAGGCCATTGGTCCAGAGTCGTAGTGATGCGAAGATGTGTAGCAAGATGGCTATAAGAGATGACCAAGAGGGCAAAGTCGTATCAACAAAGATGATGGGGTGACCACACTCGATCTAATAGACGGACCGCGGTAACCCAAAAAGGAAGAAGCAATTGGTTGATCGACAAAGGATTTGATGAACTAGCAATGCTTTGATGAACTCAAAGAGAGATGCAGCGGATTTGGATGGACTCGATGGAAATCAAAGGAAATAGACTAAAGATACTAGTAGCAACAGCAGATACTAGCAGCAACATTGATCACACAAGCACCAACAACAGTAGCAGGGCAGCACACTCAGCAGCAAGCAATCGATCAGGAGGCAAGCAATCATAAGAGCAATGAAGTTGGTACTGAAGAGCAGAGGAGCAGTGGATGAGCGCCAGGCGGCGAAGACGAAGAAATGAGGACAAGTCGGAGAGGCGATGCTGGATCCACGATCCCCGCGGGCTTGATGATGCTTCGTTGGCGGCGGAAGCAAAGGAAGTGGATGAGCTCCAGGCGGCGCGGATTCGTGGCGGCTTGATCGGAGGAGGCGGCGGTCCGAGTGGCGGCCTCGGCCGAGCTCGCGTAGATCGACGGCGAGGCGCGAAGGATGAGCTCCCCGCCGGTCCAGAGGAGGCGACGGAGACGATTTGGTGTCGGCGGCTGTGAAGACTAGTCTGGATCGGCGGGGGTGCTCCATGAATGGAGGAGAAGCAAGCGCCGTGCGCAGGCATGGGCGAAGATGTCGGGACCCAAAATCACGATTCTGGAACCCTCTGTGTATACTGCACTAGTCCAGAATCACGCTAGTCCACACAGTGTTAACATAGGTAAATATCGATCCACACAAACGATAAATAAAGTAAACGATTAGTTTGAATAACAAATAAGGGTTTTGACCTTATGGTCGAGTTTACACTTATTAAGCCACGCAGAGCTAACAAAGAATAAAGCAGCAGTGGAACGGAAATAACTCTGACGTAGATCTCACCAATTCACCACGGGCAATCGATCGGATCGGACCTAACGATCAACAACCTTCGCGAACTCCTCCTCGAGCGGCGTAGACTCCTCTTACAGAGGTTTGGGCGCAAGTTTTACAACAAGCGTGAGTACACAACCGTACTCACAAATCATACCACAGAATGCAATTTATAGATACAGGTTTATTCCAAAGTAAAGGCTTCTGTGGTTCTTTTGCATAAAAGCAACATTTGCAATTGAATACGAATAATAGATTGCAAGCATAATTCAAAACAAATAGACAATATTAATTTAACAATTATTTTCACAAAGACACACAGCTAAACATATTATTTCACATAGCCATATGATTGAGGTCGCACAGCTCCCATTCCAACATTTTATGAAAACTACTCCTCGTGTGAAATCCCCGAGCATTTCCATGACCGCGGACGCGGCTATTCGAATAGATTGTTTAACACTCTGCAGAAGTTGTACACTTTACCCACAAGATGCAACTAGTGTAGCAAGCACTAATCATAACAAAACGGTTCAGAAACTTCATCTCAACATTGACACTCCCGATGTGCTTACAAACCGCTATGCCAACCCAAATGAAGCGCTTTGGCATAACACACACCGCTGGACAGGGAAGCGGCGAACCATCCCGCGATCCAACCACCAAGTAGTCACACCTCCACCCTGTCACACAGCCTAACCTATCCACCTGAACATCAATGCCGAGAATCCATAACTTACTAAGTTAGATCCGTCCCATACCAGGCATGTGGTCGTACAGTAAGGCTCAGTTCAATGGCGCACAAAGTTAAGTCCTTAATTGACCAAGGCAAGACTTCCATGTTCTAACTAAGTCACAAAGATTATCATTCCCATCACAAAGCCTACCATATCACACAGTTTCCGCCACTTGCCTCAGTCTAAATCCTTTACCACCCAGTTGGTTTTAGTGCAACACATGCCATCACGAAGTAATAACACATAGCACACAGTTTTACACGAAGTTCCATAGTCACTTAGTCATAATAACAATTACAACTTACATGAGATGTGAGACTCGTAGTATGGCTAAGCAATTGTACTTGCATCTAACCAACCCACGTTGGTGCTATAATATTACCAACTAATAACCAAGCTAGGGTGACAGGGAATTATGACATACAAGGCCAAGGGGTGATAACAGATTGGATAATAACTATGCCCAAAGCATTTAAATACATAATTAAAATAGAATGCAATACTTTGAAACAAAGTACTTTGAAAACTGGGTTCAAGATGATCAAAGGTATGACTTGCCTTGGAAAAGGTCTATGTACTGGTCTTGATCTTGAGGTGCTCCTTCTTCGACGAAATTCCTCGACGAATCGACGTCTACTCGCAAACGAAACAAATAAACAAAACAAATAAATAACAGAGACAAAACAAGCTCCAAAAATTAAATAAAAATCTCAGATAAATAGAGTTCGAATTTAGATAAATTTAGAAATTTGAATGGGCTCAATCGGAGTTAGGATGCAAAAGTTATGAGCTCTAGAAGTTTTAAATCTAAAAGAAACCCTAATTTGGATTTTCCAGAATTTTCGAATTATTTCTCTAAAGAAAAATCGGATTATTGCGCAATGCTGATGTCAGCGAAGGAATTTCGGGAATTAAAAGAAATAACAGAAATTCCTGACATGTGGAACCCACATGTCAGTGAGATGGTTCACGGTAGACTAGGTCTACCGAGCCTGCTAGATCTGAATCGGTGGGCGCCCGCACGCGCGCGTGCGTGGGCGATGATCGGCGCCACGCCGCGCGACACGTGGCGGCGGTCGGCCGACATGGCGGCGAGTGGCGGTGGCGTGGGCGACAACGAAGCGGCGATCCACCGGCGGTGAGTGGTGCTGGCGTGTAGCTCTCGCTATGCGAACCTCAGGTGCAACTCCGGGTGGTCGAGGGCAGCGGTGGTGCGCGAGCTCGGCGGAGGTGAGGCTCGGGCTCGGCGGCAACGGCGTTGGAGGTCTCCGGCGAAGAT
This sequence comes from Ampelocalamus luodianensis, assembly GCA_036346255.1. NCBI lineage: Eukaryota > Viridiplantae > Streptophyta > Magnoliopsida > Poales > Poaceae > Ampelocalamus > Ampelocalamus luodianensis. Next base: position 122,572 of record JAYEVH010000203.1, on the reverse strand, counting down.
GAGGTGGTGCCGAGTGCGCGCGACACGGCGATCCGAAGATGGGTCCGGTGGCGGCGAGGAGGGCCGAACGGCGGCGGTGGCGGCGGGTTCCTCGGCCGGAGATGAAGAAGAAGCGGCGCCTAGGGTTTCGCGGCGCGAACTCGTGGCGGCTAGGGTTTTGAGGCGCGAGGCTCGGGCGCGGATACGAGGTCCTCGGGGCCTTAAATAGCCCCGGGGCGAGTCCGCTGAAGACACAAGCGCGCGGCGAGAAATCGCGGCGGAAGGTAGAGTCCGCGTCGGAGGCGGCGATGATGGCGGTCGGGGCCCACCGCTTGCGGCGGCGGTGGCTCGCCGCGCGCGCGTGTGAAACGACACGCCACGAAACAGACTCAAGGATCGGCCGCTCATCCTAGATCGAGCGGCCCAAAATCGATGGAGCATTCGACGGCCGCATCGATCGTGCACATCCACCGTTCATCCTCGATCGAACGCGGTGGAGAACTAGCGGCGTTCGGAAGAAAGAGAAAGCGAGAGATCGACATGCGGGGCCCGCGTGTCGGTTGAGAAGCGACGCTTGCACATGGGCCTCGCGGGATTTGGGTCAAGGAGGGAAGCGGGCCGGTGTTTTGGAATTCGGCCTGAAGGATTAACTGAGATTTTTAATAGCTTTTCTATTTTAGAAAATACCAGAAATTCAAATAAGCAATAGAAAGTAGCAAATGAACTAAGAAAAATTCTAGAAAAAACTAGAAAATATATCTCAGCACATAGAACCCAAATAAAATAGTTTTGGCTAATGTTCATGTTGGGATTATTCACATTAAATATTTTTGATTGGAAAGTCCAATATTAAGTTTTTGAATTTAAATTCAAATAAATCCAAATGGTGAATTTTCTCCTACTAACTATTAAAAGATTTTTAAGCTCAGAAAATTGGGATGTTACAAACCTCCCCCCCTTAAAGGAATCTCGACCTCGAGATTCAGGTTAGCTAGAGAAAAGGCTAGGAAACTCGGCTTTTAGCTCTTCTTCACGTTCCCACGTTGCTTCTCATTCTGAGTTGTTGCTCCACTGGACCTTGCAAAAACGAACAGTCTTGCTTCGGGTGAGGCGCTCCGTGACATCCAAAATCTTGACTGGCTGCTCCTTGTAGGTAAGATCCTCCTTCAAGTCAATTGATTCTAGCGGGGCTTGCTCTTCTGGCACACGAAGGCACTTCTTCAGCTGCGAGACATGAAAGACATCATGCACTCCTGCTAACGACTGCGGTAACTCCAGCTGATAAGAAACTTCTCCACGGCGTTCCAAAATCTTGAACGGATCAACATACCTAGGGGCAAGCTTCCCTTTGGCATGAAACCTTTGGACACCTCTGAGCGGAGTGACTCGAAGATAAACGAAATCCTCGGGTTCAAAGCTGAGATCACGACGACGATTATCAGCATAGCTCTTCTGCCTGGACTGAGCTATCTTCAATCTTTCTCTTATCATGGCCACTTGCTCTTCTGCTTCTTGGATGATGTCTGGACCGAATACCGATCGTTCAACTGTTTCTGACCAATTTAACGGGGTTCGACAAGCACGGCCATACAAAGCTTCAAATGGTGACATTTGCAGACTGGCTTGATAACTATTGTTGTACGAGAATTCTGCATATGGTAAACTTTTATCCCATCGGGTAGCATTAGCTAGAGCATAAGCTCTCAGCATATCCTCTAATATCTGATTAACTCTTTCACCGATCTGTCCATGCATGCGTGGATGATACGCGATCGAAATTCGGATGGGTACCCAATGCTTCATGCAAACTCTGCAAAAAACGAGAGGTGAACTGAGATCCTCGATCTGATACTATCTTCTTGGGCACACCGTGCAAATTGACAATTCTGGCCATGTACAATTCCGCAATACGATCTCCTGAGTACGTGGTTTTGACTGGCAGGAAATGGGCAACCTTGGTCAAACGATCGACTATTACCCAGATCGAATCGTAACCCGATTGAGTCTTGGGTAGACCGGTAATGAAGTCCATTCCGATCTCTTCCCACTTCCATTCTGGAATTTTCGAAGCTTGCAACAAACCCGCGGGTCTCGGTGTTCTTCGCTTTTACTTTACGACGGCGTCGCACAAGGCAACGAACTCTGCGACTTCTCGCTTCAAATTTGGCCACCAAAATTTAGTCTTAATATCCTGGTACATTTTGGTACTTCCAGGGTGAATCGAATACTTTGAGTCGTGGGTTTCCTTTAAGATTAACTACCTTAGACCATCGATATCTGGTACACAGATACGACCATTTATCCAGAGTATGTTTTGATCATCCTTGGTAAAATCTTTGAATTTCCCTTCTGCCATTTTGACCTTGATGTCTGACAACACGGAATCATTTGGTTGTGCTTCACGAATCTGCTTTTTCAGGGTAGACTGTACCTCCAAATTGGCTACGAATCCTTCAAACACAACTTCTAGCCTTAGCTTCTGAAATTCTTTATAAAGTTCTGGGCAACCTTCCTTTACTTTCAAAGTATTACAATAACTCTTACGACTTAAGGCATCTGCAACTACATTGGCTTTTCCGGGATGGTAGTGGATTCCAAGATTATAATCCTTCATCAATTCTAACCATCTTCTCTGCCTCATGTTCAAATCTGACTGGGTGAAGATGTACTTCAGGCTCTTATGATCTGTGTAGACTTCATAGCGATTACCGATGAGGTAGTGACGCTAAATCTTTAAAGCATGCACTACGACAGCTAATTCCAGATCATGAGTGGGGTAATTCTCCTCGTGAGGCCTCAATTGCCTTGACGCATAAGCGACAGCTCTTTCTTCTTGCATCAGGACGCATCCTAATCCTTGACGCGAAGCATCACAATAGATATCGAAATCTTTCCGAATATCTGGCAAAATCAGCATTGGGGCTGTAGTCAAACGCTTCTTCAATTCTTGAAAACTTTCTTCACAGGCTGGAGTCCAAGTGAACTTCTTCTCCTTTTTCAACAATTGCGTAAGAGGCTTAGCGATTGATGAGAATCCTTCGATGAAACGGCGGTAATAACCTGCCATTCCCAAGAAACTGCGAATCTGAGTTACCGTTTTGGGCTGCTCCCAATGTAACACTGCTTTGACTTTACCGGGGTCAACTGCTACTCCCTCAGCTGTCATCACGTGACCAAGGAAATCCACTTCCTTCTTCCAAAAATCACACTTACTGAACTTGGCATACAACTGATGCTCTCTGAGCTTTTCCAAGATTATCCTTAAATGTTCGGCGTGTTCTTCCTCCGACTTGGAGTACACTAGAATATCATCAATGAACACAACTACAAATTTGTCCAAATATTCCATGAATACTTTATTCATCATGTTCATGAAGTATGCAGGGACATTAGTCAGACCAAAAGACATGACTAAGAACTCATAATGTCCATACCGCGTTGAGAAAGCGGTCTTCGGTATATCCTTAGGACAAATCTTCAGCTGGTGGTAACCTGATCGCAGGTCGATCTTTGATAACACTCCGGCTCCTTTTATCTGATCAAACAGGTCATCTATCCGGGGTAGTGGGTACTTATTCTTGATAGTAACTTCATTAAGGGAACGATAATCAATACACATTCCTCATACTTCCATCTTTCTTCTTGACAAACAACACTGGCGCTCCCCATGGCGACGAACTAGGTCTCACGAAGCCTTTCTCAAGAAGTTCCTCTATCTGCTTCTTCATCTCCACCAATTCATCGGCTGGCATCCGATAGGGTCTCTTTGAAATTGGTGCTGTCCCAGCACTAGGTCGATGACAAACTCAATGTCACGATCTGGTGGCATTCCTGGTAATTCTTCTGGAAACACATCCGGATATTCATTGACGACTGGTACTTCTTCCAAGGAAAGGGTCTTCAGACTGTTCACTATTAGATGTCCATCACGAACTGAGGTGGCTAGAAATTCTATCTTGTTTCCCTTGGTATCCTCGATTGTTACGACTCTTCGGCCACAATCTAGCACGACTTTGTGCTTGGGTAACCAATCCATGCCAAGAATGACATCTAAGGTCTGGGTGTCTAGAACGATTAGGTTGGCTAGAAACTCCACTCCAGCTATGAGTAACTTAGCTCCTAAACATCCCACTCTAGCACTTAGCTCTGCTCCAGGCAACTGGACTAACAGAGTATGCTTAAGTTGCATAACTTCCAAATTATTCTTGGTTGCAAACATTCCAGAAACAAACGAATCGAAGCTCGAATCAAACAAAATCGATGCAGTATCGAGTTAACGTAAACTTACCCAGTACGATGTCCGGTGATTCCTGGGCTCCTTCCAGAGTGACGTGGTTAACACGGCCTCTGATCACGGACTGTGGTGCTCCTCCGGCTTGACCGACAACTTGTGAAGCTCCTTGGTTGATGCCTGGCGTTGGCGTCTTGGATGGCGTAGCTCCAAGGTTGAAGCGTACCGGGGTGATTGCACCCTTCTGCGGACATTGGTTAGAAAAATGTTCGGTGACGGCGTGTGTAACATACCCGTGATACGTTCTGCCGTTGCTCACGGGTTGGGGTTGACGGCTGCGGGGTTGCGGAAGTTACGGCGGTGGGCGACGTCTTGAAGTTGGTGCAGTGCTCAAGCGAAGTCCGGGTGGAAATCAATTGAACCGTGGTGGCAATCGTTCTTGCCCTCTCTTTGTGATTGCCGATTTCCTTGTTGAGCCATCCGCGCTTACGGTTATCCTCCGCCCTTGTGTTTGTCCTCTAGAACAAAGGCTTTGTTGACCACTCTTGGAAATCGGGAAAAGTATGGCGATCGGTGACTTGCGATCCGTTGTTTAGCCCTTCAAAAGCGACTCTGGCGAGCCTTATCTGTGGCTACATCTTTTGCTGCATAGCGAGTTAGCTGAGAAAACTTGTTGAGATAGTCGAATCGACATAGCTCCTTGCTTGAGAGCGCGGAACTCATCCTTCTTGGATCGATAATGCCTTACGGTACATGATCTTGGCGAAATGTCGCGAAAAATTCCTCCTATGTGATATCCTGTGGCGTCTTATGCGCGGCACAGAAGTTCTCCCACCATTCAGCGGCTATGCCTTCCATCTGGTGAGTGGTATACAGGACCTTCTCATGGTCATCGCCTTTGGGTAATCGCCAGCCTTCCTTTCGATGACCCGAAGCCAATCATCTGCCTCTACTGGGGATACGTGTCCGGAAAATGTTGGTGGACGAGTCCTCATAAATTCTGCAAGTTTGGATGGTCCATGGTGACCATGAGCAGCTGGGGCTCCATACTGTTGATTGTTGTTGTTGTTGACCTGGTTGTTCATAGCTTGCATCTGATTCATCATGGTATTCATCAGTTGAGTTTGTGCTGCCATGAAAGCTCCAAAGTTTTGCAAGTCAATTGGAGGTGCTTGTGGTGGAATTGCTCCTGCGGCTGGTTGTTCATTGCTTCTCGGTGCGGGGGTATCGGAACCACTAGCAGCAGTCTGACGAGTTTGAACCATCTGGCGAAGCTCCATGGGTTAGATAAGGTAGCAAGCACAAGATGAGTTAAGAACTAAGTAGGGGGTAGGTTAAACCCAACGAAACACAGCTTAAGAAACTCAAATGAAATACCTTTATTAATTAGGGTCTTAGCATGGTTACAACAAAAGCCTAAGGGCCTTTGCAGCTCATACTCGCACACAAAAAGAAACAGCGACCTAAGCACACAAAACTACCGCCTAAAGGACGACTTACTAAACTGAAACTGACTAAGCCTGAAAGACCGAGACTAAGACAACTACTCGAGAAAGCCTTCACAACCGCGGCGACGCTCCTGACGGCTGTAGACTCGGAAGTGAGCCGGCATCTTGGCAACCGATTCGATGCCACAGGCGAATGCGGCAGAGCAGAGCGTTCGGTGCAAGCGCTCACCGGCTCCTCGACTCGCATCTTCTGGCTCAACTGGGCCTTCCTCCGGATCTTCTTCAGGATCCTCCTCGGGGTCTTCTTCTTCTTCGGGAACTTGGTCGTAGAGGATCTCTTGCAGAGTGGCGATCTTCTCCTCAGCTCTCTGCAAGGCTTCATAGACATGATCCAACTCCGTGATGATCCTCTCCAAGGCTTCCTCCTGGGCGGCCACGAACTGGGCAAGGTGCACGACTGTAGCGTTGCTCTCTTCCTGCGTGGACGGGTAGCGAGCTGGCAAATCCACGGCGGCGGCCCTGGGGTGGTAACGGAAGACGGTGTCTTGGAGCTCCCGTGCGCAGATGTTGCAAATACGTAGCATGGCCAAGCGCGACGACTCCTGGATACTTTCCAGCAAAGTGATCTTCCTCACCGAGACGTGCGAAGGTTGACCCGCCTTGTTGTTCCTCCTGGCGTAGATCGTCAGGCGACAAATCACTCCACGGCTTTGTCCATTCACAATCTAGTTGTTGCCGACGTACAACGGACGATCAAAGCCTCCAAGAACCTGAAGTAGCTTCCAAAGCTCGGCGGCATATCCTCCAGTGTGCTCGCCATAGCTCTGAAGACGAGGCATCTGTCAAGACGGACGAACAGGGTAAGAGCAACTTTAAAACAGCGGGGAGAGAAAAGATTATAGCAAAAGTTGAGGCGAGAGAGATATGAGAAGAGTTAAGTAATTAATTAACCTTGCAAGTTAATTTTTCTTTTAGAAAATAGTTTGGACACTCTAAAGACGGCCAATCTAACTAAGGTCAAAACCTCTGATCGATGATGGCTCGATACCACCTCTGTCAGGACCCAAAATCACGATTACGGAACCCTCTGTATACCGCACTAGTCGTAATCACGCTAGTGCACACAGTGTTAACATAGGTAAATATCGATCCACACAAACGATAAATAAAGTAAACGATTAGTTTGAATAACAAATAAGGGTTTTGACCTTATGGTCGAGTTTACACTTATTAAGCCACGCAGGGCTAACAAAGAATAAAGCAGCAGTGGAACGGAAATAACTACAGCGTAGATCTCACCAATTCACCACAGGCAATCGACTGGGATCCAGACCTTAACGATCAACAACCTTCGGCGAACTCCTCCTCGAAAGCAGGCGTAGACTCCTCTTCTGTAGGTTTGGGCGCAAGTTTTACAACAAGCGTGAGTACACAACCGTACTCGCAAATCATACCACAGAATGCAATTTATAGATGCAGGTTTATTCCAAAGTAAAGGCTTCTGTGGTTCTTTTGCATAAAAGCAACATTTGCAATTGAATACGAATAATAGATTGAAAGCATAATTCAAAACAAATAGACAATATTAATTTAACAATTATTTTCACAAAGACAAACAGCTAAACATATTATTTCACATAGCCATATGATTGAGGTCGCACGCCCCATTCCAACATTTTATGAAAACTACCCTCGTGTGAAATCCCAGAGCATGTCCATGACCATGACGCGCTATTCGAATAGATTGTTTAACACTCTGCAGAGGTTGTACACTTTACCCACAAGATACAACTAGTGTAGCAAGCACTAATCATAACAAAACGGTTCAGAAACTTCATCTCAACATTGACACTCCCATTGTGCTTACAAACCGCTATGCCAACCCAAACGAAGCGCTTTGGCATAACACACACCGCTGGACAGGGAAGCGGCGAACCATCCCGCGATCCAACCACCAAGATTATCATTCCCATCACAAAGCCCACCATATCACACAGCTTCCGCCACTTGCCTCAGTCTAAATCCTTTACCACCCAGTTGGTTTTAGTGCAACACATACCATCACGAAGTAATAACACATAGCACACAGTTTTACACGAAGTTCCATAGTCACTTAGTCATAGTAACAATTGCAACTTACATGAGATGTGAGACTCGTAGCATGGCTAAGCAATTGTACTCGCATCTAACCAACCCACGTTGGTGCTATAATATTACCAACTAATAACCAAGCTAGGGTGACAGGGAATTATGACATACAAGGCCAAGGGGTGATAACAGATTGGATAATAACTATGCCCAAAGCATTTAAATACATAATTAAAATAGAATGCAATACTTTGAAACAAAGTACTTTGAAAACTGGGTTCAAGATGATCAAAGGTATGACTTGCCTTGGAAAAGGTCTATGTACTGGTCTTGATCTTGAGGTGCTCCTTCTTCGACGAAATTCCTCGACGAATCGACGTCTACTCGCAAACGAAACAAATAAACAAAACAAATAAATAACAGAGGCAAAACAAGCTCCAAAAATTAAATAAAAATCTCAGATAAATAGAGCTCGAATTTAGATAAATTTAGAAATTTGAATGAGCTCAATCGGAGTTAGGATGCAAAAGTTATGAGCTCTAGAAGTTTTAAATCTAAAAGAAACCCTAATTTGGATTTTCCAGAATTTTCGAATTATTTCTCTAAAGAAAAATCAGATTATTGCGCAATGCTGATGTCAGCGAAGGAATTTCGGGAATTAAAAGATATAACAGAAAATCCTGACATGTGGGACCCACATGTCTGTGAGATGGCTCATGGTAGACTAGGTCTACCGAGCCTGCTAGATCTGGAACCGGTGGACTGCCCACGCACGCGTGCACGTGGACGATGATTGGGCGCCACGCACGCGACACGTAGGCGGCGGTGCTGACATGGCGGCGAGGTGGCGGTGACGTGGACGACAACAGAAGCGGCGGCGATCCACCGGCGGTGAGTGGTACTGGCGTGTAGCTCTCGCTATTGCGAACCTCTGGGTGCAACTCCGGGTGGTCGAGGGCGACGACGGTGGTCGGCGGCGAGCTCAAGCGGAGGTTGAGGCTCGGGCTCGACGGCAACGGCGTTGGAGGTCCTCGGCTAAGATGAGGTGGTGCCGAGGCGCGCGACACGGCGATCCGAAGATGGGTCCGCGTGGCGGCGAGGCCGGAATGGCGGCGGTGGCGCAGGTTCCTCGGCGGAGATGAAGAAGGCGGCGCCTAGGGTTTCGCGCGCCCAACTCGTGGCGGCTAGGGTTTTGAGGCGGCGAGGCTCGGGTGAGGATACGAGGTCCTCGGGGCCTTAAATAGCCCCGGAGGCGAGTCCGCGAAGAACACGCTGGCGGCGAGAAATCGGGCGAAAGGTAGAGTCGCGTCGAGCAGCGATGATGTGGCGGTCGGGGCCCACTGTCGGCGGCGGTGGCTCGGCGCGCGCGTGTGAAACGACATGGCTACTGAAAGCAGACTTAAGGATCGGCCGCTCATCCTAGATCGAGCGGCCCAAAATCGATGGAGCATTCGGACGGCACGCATCGATCGTGCACATCGAGCCGTTCATCCTCGATCGAACGGTGGAGAACAAGCAGGGTGCTCGGAAGGAAAGAGAAAAGGCGGAGAGACTAACATGCGGGGCCCGCATGTCGGTTGAGAAGCGGCAGCAGCGGGTGGGCCTCATGCGGGATTTGGGTCAAGGCGAGGGAAAGCGGGCGGTTTTGGAATTCGGCCTGAAGGATTAACTGAGATTTTTAATAACTTTTCTATTTTAGAAAATACCAGAAATTCAAATAAACAATAGAAAGTAGCAAATGAACTCAGAAAAATTCTAGAAAAAACTAGAAAATATATCTGAGCACATAGAACCCAAATAAAATAGTTTTGACTAATGTTCATGTTGGGATTATTCACATTAAATATTTTTGATTGGAAAGTCCAATATTAAGCTTTTGAATTTAAATTCAAATAAATTCAAATGGTGAATTTTCTCCCTACTAACTATTAAAAGATTTTTAAGCTCAGAAAATTGGGATGTTACAAAAGACCTTGGCCCGAGTCAAGGCGGCGGCGCTGGAAAGGGGAGAGCTCTAGTCGCGGATCGATCGAGAGACGAGGCCGATCTGCGGCGAAGCTCGATCGCGGATCCGGAGTGGATCGGTGAAGTGGCGCCGATGGAGGTTGTCGGATCCGCGATGAGGACGACGTAGACAAGCTTCAAGCGCCAGATCCGGGGTGGTGATGACGTAGATGAGCTTCAGGTGCCAGATCCGGGGAGTTGATCTGGCGAGGAAGGAGCTCCAGGCAATGCGTCGTTGGCGAAGGATCTGGCGAGCTTGGGGATCTCCTCCGCCCCAGAAGGACCGAGGAGCAGCGGCTGCTAGCTCGGCTACCTGAAGAAAGATGAAGACCGACTGGGCGGATCACGTTCTTTGTCTTCTTGTTGTTTCATCAAGATGGTGAAATCTTGATGCTTCTTTGTCTTCTTTGGACACCGACTTGATGGAAATTGCTACAACTGAGGTGGCTGCCCCCGGGAGTGGAGATTGTTCCTCTCGGGGGCAACGGCAGCGGGAAGAGGATGGAAGCTAGACTATGGATCTAAGCTCTGATACCATGTTAGATTTTAGGAGAAATGAGAGAATAAGGGTTGAATTGTTCATCTATTGCAAGAGCCTAAGGGCAATATATATAGTGTACAAGTGAAACTCTAGACTAGAAACCCTAACTAGACTACAATTACATTACTACCCCTAACCCATGCATGACTATTACATTACTACTCTTAACAGTAGTTATCTACTTATCTTGTTTAAAAATGGATCTAGTTCAGCATGAACCATATCTACTTATCTTGTTTAAAAATGGATCCAGCTCAGCATTGCATTATGTGAACCATAACTTACGTGGTCTCCATATTCCTTTTACTAGAGTTAGAACATCAACATGTCTGATCTTTATATTTGTTCAGTTAGTAAATTTTTGTGCACAGCAATTGTTGCATAGTAAAGTTAGTTATTTTTTCTTGTTCTACTCTAGCCTATTAAAACCTTGATGTTCATGTGATTTCAAACCAAATAGCTTAGTAACACCGGAAAGGTGTATAATCATGAAAATAACACCATGAAAAGATGGCCACTGCTAGATGACATGCTAACCTTGTTTGTGTTGGAAATAACTCTAATGCACTGTTATTTGTCCAAAATATCTGTACTATACCTCTTTTCATTGGTTTGTCTTTGGCTAAGGTGATCCCTCTCTGAGGCTAGTGTCTCGCATGGACCCTTGCTTTTGTGGCCTTGAAGTGCGCATTGCCTTCTGTATCATCATCATTGGCTGAGGTGGAGGGGGGGTGTTTTGCTCTTTTCTCCAGCTGATAGCGTCATTTCCCAATAAACACATTTTGTATTGTTATCTACTAACAACCACGTTTTGGTTGTGCCATTATCATAATTACACCTCTTTTAGTGTTATTGAGCTATTTTCCATATCGTTAGACGTTGAAGATTTACCTGGACATGACATATTACCTTAAATGTAGCTTCCGTCTAATTGCAAAGTGTTTGAGCCTACAACTTCTTCCCCCATTAGGCTAGACTAGGGTTAACATCCTGGCAGGAAATGGTAGTCGGTAGGTTCTCGCGGAACACCAGAAATCCTGGTGACCAGCTAAAAATTTGAAATTATAATAGTAAATTATGAATTCAACATTAGGATGAATAGAATGTTTATATTATCTGTAGTTTTCTTTGGGTGTAAATTTGGTTGAAACAGTTAGATTTGTGTATAGCTTTTGCAGCCTTAAGGGCATTTGCATAGATTGCAGTGGAGTTATATTTCACAGAAAATGAGTTGTAAAATCGGAATTCTATTCTACCTAGCTGGATGTATTGTATGTATATTGGGACTGGGCTTTCGATATTGTTGTATGTGTTCTACATATGTCTGTGTTTGATCATTGTGTACAAATACTTGCAAACTATTTTTTTGGGGGACAAATACTTGGAAACTATTCTAATTACACACTTAGATTTTTGGGTCGAACCATCCAGTCTGGGCTGCTGGACAAATTTTTGTGGACAAATACTTGGAAACTATTCTAATTACACTATTAGATTTTTGGGTCGAACCATCCAGTCTGGGCTGCTGGTTGACTTTTGGGTGCTTTTCCATCATCTGAATTTGTTAACCCTGGATTAGAAAATAATTCATAACATCCTTTTCTTTTGTTTTACCAAGGATTCTATGGCTGGTTGATCAACAGTGTTAGGCTTTTCAGGAGAAAAGATTAGTTGCTAGGCTTAAATGTGAAAATTGGAGACAGATAGGCCATACAGCTCGTGCAATGTGTTTTCTTTGATAGCAAATTGTTAATTTTAATATTTTCCATTGATTTCATTTTCAAGGTTCGTCTTATCAAGGAACTATATGGGAACCAAATTGGAGAACTTTTCCACAGTCTTCCTTATAATATGATAGAGTTTGTATTGGAAGATTTTGAATGGTAAGTATGAATACTACTACTAATGCTAGCATTTATGTTAGTCAAACTCTGTTACGGTGCAACTACTGTACACTCCCTCGTACTCGTCTATAATTGGTGCTGCCCTTTATGTTTGTTAGCTTGCACCATTTGGTCATAGTCACCTACTGATTTTAAGCTTGTAATATAGTTGTTGCCCCTATTTTTCTGTAGTCTTGTGTCTTCAAGTGGCCCTTGGCTTTGTATACTTAAGCTCGCATAGTCTACCCTCTTGTAGAGACTGATATTTTCACTCTTTTGCTACTTGAGCAGCAAAATTACAGTCAGTATCCGATATTCGGATCTATTGTTGACCCTGCCAAGTCAGGCGAGGGTCTTGGCTTGGCCACTTCGCTCTTCCAAGAGAATATCAGCAACAGAGCGCAGAGCAAGTAGTGCAGCAACTGCTCAATCTGTACCGTCTCGCCTTTCCTATGCCGAGGATGCGCTAAAGACCTTGAGTTTGCCAGAAGGTTCGTCCTATCTTGCCCATTGCCTTGCCCTTTCGTCGAAGCATACGGCTTTGTGCCGAACTTGTTTTGATCTGTGTTCTTGCTCCCCCAAATTTTATCTTTCAGCATACGCCGAGATTGTGCTGAATCTACCCCGTGCTCTGAAGCAGATGTTCTCCTCTCAGGAAAGTGATTGAAGTGTGTGGAGTTTGCTAATGAGACTTGGAAACTTTTGGTACTATGCAAAGGATTTACCCTACTAATGTGGATACCAGATGTTTGACAGTATTGTTCAGAATCTTGTGGTATAGTTAGTTGTTGTTTGGAACTGGAATTTCGGTGAAAGCTACCCAATTAAGCGCAAGAAGCGAGAGTTTATGAACTCCTAACCGCCCGACCAAGTAGTCCAACTGCTAGAAAAGCCTGGGCTGGACGTGTAAATGATCATATTATCTATTCCAAATTGTTGAGTTGTCAAACTGCGTTCAGTTAATGATTAGTTGTTTGATCTCTAGCCATAGGTTTCTTTGATGCCTAATGTTTAAGGAATTAGTCCATTTTACCACGCTAACTCTTGCCCGAGTCCGGAATCAGCCCTTAACTCCAAAATCAGGCATTTGATACCCTTAGATTATAAAAAATGGCAAATTACCTACGCTCTTCACCCAAAACCATCGTGGTTTTTACGTGGCGTCCCAATAAGCTTTGATATGCTGCCATGACTTACAAATCATCAGCCTGACGTGATTAAGTTAGCAAAATAAAATATCTCCCCAACATTTTTTCTCCAAAACAACATGAACCATTTCATTAACATGTATGTTAGTCTGTCTACTTGGTTGTCAACACGGTGAAAACCACTTATAAAACAAGCTTAAAGGTGAAAAGTGAATGGTTTCGAGCGGTAGAGTGTCAAATACCTGGTTTTGTAGTCAGAGGTTCAATTATGGACTCGAGCAATATTTAAAGGGTGAAATAGACTTATTCCAATGTTTAAACGATGGCTGTCTGTCCTGAAAATTCAGACTGTTTGACCTATGGGATGTCCATGTTTCAGCAAGCTAACATGGTCATTAACGAGGGGTAGGGCACAACGTCTGTTGGTGACAGGCAGCTGCTACATCGCAGTTCCCAGGTTATTGTAAGACCTTCCTCAATAACCATTGTGGGGCTACTTTTAATTGGTAGGGTGTAACTTTTAAGAGAGAGAAATCCACACTCTTGCACCTGGTTTATGTTCTGTTCTCAAATGGACAATATTTTCTACTTGTATATGTATTTTTCGTTTTCCTTTGTTTTACCTTGTATGACTGAGGATGTATCTTGTGAGAACTATTTGTCTGTGAGATCTAAATGTACACGACTTTATAAAATATAAAATTATTCTTCGATGTAGGGGGATGTTACATGACCATGTAAAATTTCATGAGCAACATCGTTTGCATTTGGGAGAAAAAAAAGTTTAAGGTTGCATAGTGATATTTCTATTGTTTTTTCACTACTCTTTTCGGTCACAAAAAGTGACGTTTTAGGATATTGTAGTCAAAATTTCAAAACTTTAGCTATCGATATCTCTATGAATATTTAGATTAAACACATGAAAATGACACGTGCAGATTTGTTTCAAAAACACTTTCATAATATTACTGTTCTACTAGGTTTTATAAATACATTAGAATAGAGAATGGCGGTCAAAGGTTCGTTTTGGGGATCGTGGTGATGTCCAAAACATCACTTTTCATGACCAGAGGGACTATATTTTTTTAAGGAAAAAAGTCCAATTTAAAACCTTCAACTATCGACCGAGTTTGAAAAACAACCTCCAACTACAAAACCGTCTAAAAAACAACCCTACAACAAAACCAGGTCACATTACCCCCTCGACCATTCTTAGGCGATTTTGACCAACGTGGCATCTATGTGTCCAAATTTTGCTGATGTGGATGCCACATGTTTTCTACGTCACCAAACACATCATCACATTTTATTGAGTGAAGTTTATTTTCTTTGTTTAAAAATATTGTGAGTGGGTCCACTTGTCATAGAGAGAGAAGTCATTCTTCCCCCTCAGTTCGTCTGGGAAGTACATTGGGAGGGGAAAGGTGGGTGCCAGGTGGTGGAGGGGTGGTGAGGCACTAGGAAAGTGAAAAATGGAATGCTTGCGACGAAGGGAGTCTATTGGTGGCGGTGGTTCGGGAGACTATGCGTCGAAGATGGGCCGACGGCAAGCTGTGGCGGCGGCGGCGGCGGCGGTTCGGTGAGCTGCAAGCACGAAAATCAAATTAACTTGGTGGGTAGGTTGAGAAATGGGTGGAACACAATATGATGCGAAAGGATTTGTGGTAAATTAATCGGTGTGATGGGAACATGACGACAAATCTAGGTCAGAGTTTGGACGGCGATGGGCATAGGCCTGCAGCAGCGTCGTGTACGCCGGGCTCAGCCCCGTGTCCACCTTGAGGCCATGTGAATAAGCAAGCACTAATTCGAAGTGTTGCACAATGCTTGGTCCAAATGAATGAGGAACCAAAAAGCCATGCTTGTCTACCTTGTGCATGCCCGCTACGCCTCGTTCACCGCAGTCACTTGTTCTAAATGGGGATGGTGCTTAGCCAGTGGGAGCAGCCGACGATGGGACGAGATGCCGAGGTGGGCGATAGTTCGTTCTGAGATTTGCTGGCGAGAGAGGAGATATGGAGGAGGAGGCCATGGACAACATGAGGACAGGGAGGTAGGAGACAAAGGGGCCGACTAGTGGGCCCTCCTTTTTTTATTCAATGCATGTATTGCTGATAGGCATGACATGTCAGCATACATAGTCTAATATGATGCAATATAAGCTAAAACCATTGCCAGGTTGGATAAAACTAGAGTGGTATATTACACGAAGGTGGTGTTTTGTACCGGTTTTAATAGTTAGAGGGTGCAAAGTGAATGATTTTATAATTGAAGGTTGTTTTTCGGACTCCGTTCATAGTTAAATGTTGTAAAGTAGGCTTTTCCTCTTTTTTTAAGCTGCCTCTCTTTTTTGTTCATAGTTAAATGTTGTAAAGTAGGCTTTTCCTCTTTTTTTAAGCTGCCTCTCTTTTTTGTTCTCCTAAATGCAATCTAGTTTGGCTATGGAATTGTACAGAATTATGTAACATCTCTCCCCCCTACATGAATGTATAATTCGAGAATTTTTTGAAAACCCATATGCTTAGTTCTCACGGGTTTTTCACTGAAAGCTGATTCTTCCATAATTGAGCGAGCGCTGAAGTCTACAGTGTCAGCCAGCAGCACTGCAGGGGCAAAATGGTAACAAGATACTGCCCCAGCGGCCCGGTCGGATGGATGGATATATTTCCACTAGCCGAAGGGATCCGAGGACAAAGGCCCTTTCCTCCCGTGAAATCTCACACTACAGCTAGACCTGGCCCTTTACAACTTCCCCGGAGTACTGACACGCGGGCCCAGCCGATCCACTCCTTGTCGGGTGCACGAGAACCCGGTGTATCCAAACACGTTCCTCTTTATTTTGAACTAAAATAAACGACCGAAAAGGAAGCAAAAAGAGAAAAAGGAGAAAATATGGAAAAGAGAGCAATAAAAGCTTTACTCCCTTCTCTCCTGCAGTGGTGTGTCGCAGGCGTCTCACTCTCACACGAGCGCTCGCCTCTCCCCCGAAACACTAGCTCCGGCGCCGCCTCCGCCTTCAGCTCCTCCCCGACGATGGCGTCCACGCCACCGCTGGTGATCGGCAAGGCGGGCAACTTCACGATCTTCATCACGCCGCCGGCCACACCGTCGCCGGCGGACACCCCGCGCTCTCGGTCACCCGAGTCGCCGCGGTCCGATTTCTCCACCCCCAATGCCACCCCCCGCGCGGCGGCGACGCCTGCCTCGCCGCCGCCTGAGCAGTCAACCACTCCGCCGCCGGTCAAGACGGCATCTCCGCCGCCCCCGCAGGTGGCCACCCCACCTCCGGCCAATACGGTCTCCCCGCCGCTTCCGGCCGCGAAGCTCTCCTCGCCTACGCCTACGCCGGTGCAGGTGCCGCCGCCGCAGTTCGAGAAGGCAGGGGCGAGGCCGCATGGATCGGTGTTAACGTTCTTCTGGGACGCGGTTGTGCGCATGCAAGAAGGTAATCCGCGAGAGATTTTGGTTGTCAAATTCTTAGATTCTTTTCTTTTCTGGTTTTGATCTGTGAGATTTTTTTTCTTCTGTGCAGCGCACGCGAGCTTGGACGAGTACATTTCGAACTGGTTCGGGCTGGATCAGTCCAAGTACCAATGGGCGCTCAACGACTACTACGAGAGCACCGGAAAGGTTCTTGCCTTTACTTCCTTATCTAAAATTTGTGTTCTTCTGGTCTTGTTGCGCTAATTTGGTTGTGTGATCTGTACCCGTGCTTGTGATTGGATGGAAAATTTTGTGATGATTTGGGCGAATTGAGCAAAGATCCATCTTTTATGCACGTCGGTGTTGGGTGGTGGAATGCATCCATCCTTATTTTTGTAGGGAAGTGGAATCCTGTAGCTTATTCTTGTCAGGTATAATTGTTGGTGGTAGACCTGTAGCTGTCACCGTTTATGGTCTTAAGTGTAATTTAGTGCCATTTAAGGTTTAGAAGATGCTGATAGCAATGTGTGGTCTGTTTGGTGTCCTGGCCCAAAGCTTTGCTTGGGAATATATGCAAAGGGTTTGGATGGTGGTGGTGCTTGTGTGCTTCCCCTTTTATTAGGTCAGACCACTTACTAGTCACTTGTGTTTTCGCTTTCCAATTGTACTGATTGTCACCAGTGTTTTATTGCACGCACCCGTTCCCCTTTTGATCTACTTATGATTCTTTCTTTGTGGTTCGCGATGTATGGTTTTGATTGGATAATGCATGATTGCATGGCAGAACTGTGTCTTTCGCGCTTGATGTTGTACATTTGTTTTTTTTCACCTAATATTTATGGATTTTTGCTTTATTGATGCTTCAATGGACTTGTCTGATTACATTGAGTAATGAGCTATGATGTCACTCATCGTACTGGAGAATGTCCAAAGAACGTAAACCAAAACTTCTAAGTTCGATTTGACTAAGTTTGCTCTCCTTATGAATTGGATGTAGAGAAGTGTCTTCCGTACCAAAGGTCAAAATTAACTATTTTCTGAAGTCAGTGTAAAATATGTTTGAAATGACTATATATTGTGTTAATCAACATTGCTACTCATCAAAGTTAGTTACCAACATGGACAATGGATATTGTTGTTGAAAATTTGGTCAAATCCTATAAAACATACATAACATTTGTTGGCAATTTGATATAATCGATGTATTTTATGACTTGTGTAGACTGCTAATTAGGTCATGTAGCAACTTGATGTTGCAGTTTGTGCTATGTTTTTTGTGTGACTGTTGAAGCAATCAAAACCTACCATGCTGACGTTCTGTGAACTTTTGCATACGGTAATTTAAAGAGTGAATTGAGAACAACTGATAGTAATTTGTTTGAATTCTATCGTAAAAATTGCTAACCCTGAGCTATGTCAAGCAAACATCCTGATATGTTTGTCTATCTCCTGATTAAATTGCCCCATTTTGCAAGGTTTATCATAACCCTTTCGGATTCCCATGAATAGTAAATATACTTTTGACTATCAAATAGTCTTTTGTTGTTTTCCATTTTTTATTGTAAGTTAGAATTAGATCACTTGGTATACTCTGTGGTTTTCCAATCCATGCTGCCAAGTGTCAATATTAATTAACTTTTGTGCATATATTATGATGGTAACAATGTTTTTTTGGACCAAGTTCTAAGCAAGCATGTATCTCTATCTTTAGTTTGATTTATGTTCCTATTTATTTCAATAATCTAACTAGCATACAACTGAACTGAATCAATCACATTCTAGGTATTTGAAATATACTGTGAATTTACGTTGTCTTTATAATGGCATCTGTTTGGTACCACAACTCCACAAGGATGATTAGACTGGCAGTTGATACTTGATTCCTTTGCTATGTTGACGTGCAGGGATTTATAAATGCTATACTGCTCCAAAATTAGTTTCTTGTAGGATGTTGCTAGTTGCCACACTAGTCTAAATGAAATGTTATGGTGGTAACAGGAGAATCTTATGGTTTTTATTTGTTAATAAAAAAATTGATAGGATTATGTACGCACAAGATGCATAATTTTTTTATAGAAAGATGTATTTAGAAGATACATTGAGCAATCCTGCTATTATAGGATGACCAACTGACAGTCGTATCGCCTTCACCATACCGCCTTCACCATACGTTTAAGTTTAACTACTTATATGCTAAAATAAACACAGGAAGATAGATTCTAGTTCGTGGTCAAATTCTGTATCACCTGGTGGTGCTTTGATTAGCCTGAATGCCAAAAAATGTGTGGCACGCATGGTTGGCGATGAACCAAACAGGCCCTAAGCTAGCAAAAAATTCAGCTGCCTAAGCCTTTAATATGTCTAACAAGTGAAGAGCTTCTTAATTTGCAGCTGCATTTCTACCTTCTCTGATTTAATGTCTAACCCCCTTTGTACAAATGGAAAATCCATTCCACATGTTCTGTGATAATCATAAATAAGAAGTCACTTTCTGTACCACATCACCCAAAATTTTACCATAGCGTTCCAGTGAACCCTTAAGTTCCAATAGAGGGGTTTTTTTTGGGCCACCGCTAGTTCATGCATTCCCCAACTGTGGGTAAATGCGACATCAAATGCAGAATTAGAATGTCACTAAGGTTATGAGCTCTCTAGTTTGTATCCCAAATGTGTTCTTGTCTATTCATTATATATTGACTATTGGGAATAAATAACTGATACTTTTGACAGCTATTTAGCTAAATCAATTGTTATAAGAATTGGATTCTCCATTGAAATATCACATTTGGCAGGAGATGGATTTGGGGAAAGCTGGCAAGCCGAAGGAGCTTAGTAGTAAGATGCAGAAAGTCTAATAAGGTATATCTTTGCCTTCAAAAGAAAAAAAAGGCATATCCTTATTTGTCAGTAGACACAACTCTCAGCTTCCTTTTCTATCTTTTTCCCCATTTGATTGATCTCGTATACGTTTACAGTTTACTATGCAGCGATTTCTTTCTGGGTTTGATCTGTGTATCTAAAGTTGGCTTCTTACTTATCTGTAAAGTTCCATTTGGAAGATGTTGGAGGTGCGAAGATTGATTCCTCTTTTGCTGCAACTAGCAGGATCTATACCTGTTTGTGCCAATGTGTTAAAGGCAGTTGAATTGATGAGGCTAAGCATTTTAATCACTCCTCTCACGAGCGTGTAATCCTATATTTTTTTTTGTGACACACATTGCGTATTTGCAATGGCAAGTAGTAATATTTGTAGAATGTTTGCTTGTGTTATTCATTTATTGTTACGAGGTTAGAAAAAGTATCCAATGCAAAAAAAATTGGAATGACCTATCCATTGATCCAAACACTGAGCAGGTTTTGTAAAGAGTCAGAGACTGGCGCCTAGCGTCTAGCCTGCCTAGGCGGCCGTTCTACAAACAGTGAAAAACGCCTACAAACAGTGCAAAACGCCTGTGGAAGATGTAATGCAGTTGCAGAAAAGGGAAGATAAAGGGCAGGAAAATATATAAAAAGGGAAAGAGCCCACAGCCCATATGACATATGTCCCTCAGCAGTCCTCAACCCTAGTGCCGCCGGAGTTAGGACCTGTTTGGTTCAGCATCTCAGGTAGGTATGCTAAAATTTTAGCAATCCTAAAATATAGGTAATACTAAAACCTAGGCAAAAAAATAGTGTTTGGATCATAGTCATATCAATTCACGGGCAATACTGAAATTGATGTGTTTGGATTGCAGCTATGTCAAAATTTGCTAAAATTGTGAGTATGACATGCGGGTCCTACATGATATCAATTTTTTTGGCACCAAAATATGTCAACATGGGTCTTGTTTTGTTGATAAAATGATAAGGAACACAACGGTTCAAACAGATCACAAATTGGATACTCGATTTAGAAAATATAATCATTTCAAACTAGTTAAGCAAACTATTCTTGCAATTAATACAGCCAACTCAACCAACCACCTTGCCCCACATGGCAAAGCACGCAGGTTCTTGCTAAGCCAAAAATTTGGTGACCGATTCCTTCGCCCGAGGGAAGCTCGGGAATTGGCAAGCAAAATATTGGCATGACCAAAATTTTCAGGGCAACCAAAATGTAACATCTCAAATCTGGACTTGTGTTTCAAATGTAAGAAAATGAGTAGAAATTAAAACTTTTTCTTACATCATGTATTTCCTGTATGTTCTAAACAATTCTTGTAAAAGGAATATGGGAATGCAAAGTTACAAGTCTTTTGATCCAAATCTTGACTTTTCAAAAATATTCTTGTCAAATCTTGTGATCATCTTCTGAAAATATTTTTCTAAGTTCTAGGGTTGGTGTGTGACCCCTCTGAAAAATTTTACAATTTTTAGAAATTTTTTGAAGGTTTTTGGAGGTTAGTCAAACCTGTTTGACTTTTAGTTAAAACCCTATTCCAGAACCTCGCAGAATTGTTAGAGAAAAATGCACTGCATAAAAACCTCTGAAAATTTTACACAAACTTAATATCTAAGTTAGCAAGCTACTCTAAAAATTTCAGAATTTTTGGAGTTATTTTGTTACCTCAAATCGAACCCCAAAGTCTGTCTCAATTCAAAACCCTAAAATTTGAACTCTGGTCTGAGTCAGACTTGGACTCGAGTCAAACCTGAGCCCAAGTCATTTGACTCGGTCGAACCTAGCCGCCTCATTTCTGAGCTGTTGGATTAAAATCCAACGCTCACGATCTCCTCTTTTGTTTTAAACCTCAGGAGCTGGAGCGATCCTAATCGTCCATTTTTGATCTTCTTCCTCCTCACGCCGTGCGTGTACAGAGAGCAGTGTGGCCTTGGTTATGTCGGCCCCCTCCTCATCGTCTCTCTGGACGGGCATTTAGTGCGTGCCGGCTCGCTTTCGGCCGTAGTCATGCCCTACTCCTGCACCCCCATCATTTCTTTTTGGTCCACGGCAGCGCTATGGACCAAGCTCACTCGAGGCTCTCGTTTTTTTGGCCAAACCCTAGTTCTACATCTATATGAAGCTCCCTAAGCCCCTCTTTGAGCTCCTTTGCAGCACCCCTTAGCTCCCCTTTGCTTGTGGAGCTCAAAACACCGAAAATACTAAAACCACCATTTTTGGTCGTGAAGCTCCATTGTGGATCTTGGTGCTCCAGTGGTTCTTTCCCCTTTCTTTTTGTACCCTTTTGAGCCCCTTAACCCTATATTCATTTCCCCTAACTTAATTTTGGGTTTCATTCACAGGAATCACTCAATTTTAAGTTTAAATCTTTTTCGGCCAAAATCACCCCCTTTCTTCTCCAGCTCCGGTAAGGGCTTCTTTTCTCAATTAATTGCTCTTGGAGCTTCTTTGAGCTATAATGAAGCTATAGTGTTGATCTGGTCTCACTCATTTTGCTCAGAACATCATTTTTTACTTCATCTTCCTCGGCTCCGGCAAGCTTCTCTGCCATTAAAGCTACTCCGGCCATCTTTGAAGCTCTTCTTGGCTAAGGTAGCTTCTTATTAGTCCTTAGATGCTGTGGCACCCGCTTCTTTGGACAATGTGGAGCTTTTTGAGTCATTTTCGTTTTCGACCGAAGTAGTCACTATCCCTTTTTCTGGCTCGCCGGCGTTTTGGGCCGTCGCCGCCGTCGAGGTCACTTCCAGTAGGTGCACAAGGTTATTGCATTTCCATTTTTGCCTTTGGTTGCCGTCGCGGTGGCCGGAGCCACCGGCGACGAGTTTTTCTTTACGCTCGGTTTTTGCTGGACGAGCGTCTCTCTGTGTCGTTGTCGTTTAGGGCAAAGATGCGGCCATTAATTACTAATCATTGTTTAATCAGTGTTAATCATGGTTTAGTAATAAATGGTTGTCTTAATGTTGCTGGTGTGCCACTAACTGGTGGGCCCAGCACTTAAACCCCCCCGCTGGCACTACGCAATGTCTTCAAGACATCATTAATGTTAATCATTGCTAATCATTGTTTAGCAATAAATGGCTGTCTTAAAATGGCTATGTGTCGCTTACATGTGGCCCCGTAGGCCTAAACACAGTAACGGGATCTTTAGGACAAAGATTGGGGCCATTAATTACTAATCATTGTTAGTAATTAATGACTGTCTTAAATAGCCATGTGTGTCACTTACATGTGGGCTCACACCATTAAAACTCTTTCTATGCACTTAAAACTCACGTGCGTGAGTGCGCAGCACTTTGTTGATCGTGGACCATCGATCTTGTGATCAACGACCCAGATCTGGGAAACGTTCGGACCACCCGCGCTCCCAAACCGCTGCGGACCGTCCATCCCGCGATCAGCGGCTGTGATTGATGTGCCGTTCGGGTCGCCCGAATGTTACTGCGCTCCGAGCCCTCCATCTCTAGATCTACGGCCGTGGATGATCAGAGCGTTCGGGTCACCCGAACGTCCCAATCTACGTAGACCGTTGGATCTTGATCCAACGGTGGGTCCCGTGGGCCTCTTCGTGCGCGTACGTTGCGTTGCGGTGCGCGTGGGCCGTTGGATTCCCGATCTACGGCCCACATTCGTCCACGTCGTTTTCTTTTTGATAAGTTTGATTGTATTTCGGTAAGACTTTTTTTTTGTCAACTGAAAATTGTATTAAAACTTTAAAAACTCATAACTAATTCATTTTAATTCCTTTTTAGATGATTCCAACTGTGTTAAATTCATGTTTCACTAAAGTTTAATCTAAAAATGCATTTAGACTTGGTTCTGTACTAGAAAATTTTATAAAGAATGTTAACTTGTTTCAACCATTATTGAATATTCCAGAAATTAAATTGAAACTTGTAAAATGCATAACTTTTTCTGTATAACTCCAATATGAGCAAACTCAAGCTTGTAAAATTCCTCTGTTTGCATACTTTAATACGAAATGGGTTTTGATCATGGTTTTATTTCTGAAAAATGATATGTGCTAGTTTTACAACTTAGAAAAACCATAAGTAATTCATTTTAACTCCAAATTGGGTAAACTCAACTTTGCTGTTCTTAGGATGTCATTATCTACCTACCATAAAAATTTCAGGTTCTAGGTCATTCTAGAAATTTATGCCATGAACAGTACCAGTAATTTATTTAGTTGAATTTCCAGGCTGAGAGAATTTGTTTTAGCTATAACTTTTGCATGCTGAGTCAAAATGACTTGTTTCTTGTTCCTAAATTCATTTAAAATCATAACCTTGCTGCTGTATAAATTTCATGAGATTTGGATGGCTTTTGTTGTTGAGTCTTGTTTGGTGTTCTTCGTTCTTATTGGTTTTATCGCATTTTTGCGTTAGGTTCCGAAGATATTATTGATCTTGAATCTGATCCTCAGCAGCCAGACTCGGACCTCCAGCAAGGCAAGCAGATGTAGCATTCATTTGATCATGTTGTTTCTATTATTTTCAAATTCTAATATGTTGCTTGCAAATTCTACGTATGCATTGCTATCTTGTTTTAAACTATTGTCGATTAGTTGACCTATTAGATGCATAATCTATAGAAAAATGTTTATCCTCTACTAC
The DNA here is from genome assembly GCA_036346255.1 of Ampelocalamus luodianensis. Lineage (NCBI taxonomy): Eukaryota > Viridiplantae > Streptophyta > Magnoliopsida > Poales > Poaceae > Ampelocalamus > Ampelocalamus luodianensis. The sequence goes on along the minus strand of JAYEVH010000203.1, from coordinate 98,333 downwards.
TGAACCTAGGACTACCTTGCTGTGATTTTGGGTTCGTGGACGAGCCCTTATCACTTAGTAGTAGTGTAGTACGAGTTAAACTGCTTAGTCGTGCTTAGCTATCGGTAGAAATGGGCGGTTGTCGACTTAGTCGATGACCTTGAGCACACAAATTCTTATTATGACTTAATGTTTCAGCTTTGAGCTATGTTTATTTGTGAAAACTAAAAATAAAAATAAAATGATTTGGACTTGGGCACATTGGTATGTTGGTGTGATTTGGGTGTGACTGGAACGGTGCCCGAGTCAACAAGGACCGAACATTTTGTTACACTAAACCAATCATTCTTGCGTGCTAACCACACTAGAGGGTATAAGACCTCTCTTGACTTAGTACTTTGGCGTGTGTTGGCTACGAGTCGCAGGAGGGCGTGTGCGTGTGGTGTTGTGGTAAAATGAGGTGGTTCACGTGTTGGGAGCATTGTAGTTGTCCAAAAAGCTTTACCCCGAGGGGTAATTGTCTTTTTGGCTTTACAATGTAAGCATATGAGTTTCTATCCATACGAGCGACTAGTAGTTGATTCACAATATTGGAAATATCTCGTATGACTTAGCCGTGCCGGCATACCTTCGGAAGTGTGCTTCATCTAGTGGTAAAAAGGCGGTATGAAGTGTGGGTACATTGGTACACCCCTGTAGGGTTTTTGATCTATTTGAATAGCCTCGTCCTAGGTTATGGACACGCTTGGGGAAGTCTTTCAAGAGTTAGACTACAACTTTTAATTAAAACTTGATGGGTGGTACGAATCGGGGATTCGTGCTATGTTGTGGTGGCTTTTGGGTTAGTCACCTCTAGGTGGTTACTTGTTATTTATTGCTACTAGCTGTTATTTCAATGCTTAAAAACAAATTTTACCAATTGCCTTTAATCTATTACATTATTACAAATGAAAATTGCTTTACGCGTCCAAATGACCATATAACCAATCTCCTTTGATACAACTTTCATGTAGCTATGTATAGGCTTGTTACTCGTAAGTCTTGCGAGTATATTAGTGTACTCACCTGCATTGTTTGTTGTGTGCAGAGGAAGAGGGTGAGCCCCAAGGGCCTCATTTTTGTGAGTTGTGCTGTGGCAGTGTTTGGGACGACTAGCTTGGCGGTCCGGTTGGTTGCCTTGTGGGTTAAGGCACACTAATTGGCTTTTGTTTATAGCCATCTTATGACACTTTTACTTCCGCTGTCTTATGCTACTTTGATGTCATTTGGCCGGTCGGCCCCTCTTTTGTAATAACTTTATATTATGTATGACTTTTGCTAGACTTGTTATTATGTGATGTATGAAATTGATGCATGATTTTATAAAGATGTATATGTGCTGCAATTCTGGGAAGCACATGTCCATCGAGACATGATGTATTTTGTTTGTGATGCCAGAGCCAATGGAAGGCTAAGTATTATAAGCTAAATAAACCGGAGTCTCACACAAAATATTATAATGGAACCAAACACTAGCCGAATTTCTGGATAATACCGAAATTTTAGTATAGCTCTATGAGATCACAAACCAAACAACCCCCTAGCCTCTCATCCTCACCCTCTCTCACTTCCACCTCATATTTCTCTTGCCCTCTCGCCTCCCACTGCCTCTCTCTCGGTCTCTTCCTCCCTACCGACGAGCCTGCAAATGGCTATGGCTTTGGTGGGTAGCAGCGGCGGCAACAGCTTTGGCGAGCAGTGGCGGGGGAGACTGAATCGACGGTAATGAGGTTGTGGAGACGACGGGGAGGCGGATATGGCAGCGGAGCAGTTTGATCCGGTGGCGAGGAGGTCGCCTAGTCGTCGAGTTGGCAGCTCATTCTGTCGCACGCCACTGGCTCCGCCTAGCCTATTTTTGACCGGCTTTGACCGCTTAGGCGACTGGCCCGTCTAGCTCCCCGGCTATGTCAAAAGTGCGGTTGGAGGGTTGAAGTGGAGCAAAAATAGTAGGTTTAAAAATTGTTGTTCATAGAGCTAAACCAGGCGATCCATAATCCTTTGAACTTTAAAACCAGACATATATATCAACGGACGTTTTGAAGCCCATCCTTGGTTTTGACAGCGGTTTGCCACATTGGGACCGACAGGTTCACCACCTCCTTGATTTATTTGGTCAAAGATAGCTGAAAAAGTCCAATTTTGTCCTCACGCCTTGCTGAAGTTTAATTTCCACCATAAACTTTGATACTATTTACTTGACATTGTCGAAATGTCGAAGTCATGTGCAACTCACACCTCTCACCCTAAACCACCCATGTGGCACAAACTAGCACGATTTTTCCCTCTTTAGGATCAAAATTATCCCAATTTTGATTTTTTTAATGAAATCTGAATTTAAATTAGCTCTGCTTGGATGGTGAGAATCCAAATTCTCCCAATTTTGTTTTTTCTAATGAAATCTGAATTTAAATTAGCTCTGCTTGATGGTGAGAATCCGAATTCTCCCAATTTTGTTTTTTCTAATGAAATCTGAATTTAAATTAGCTCTGCTTGGATGGTGAGAATCAAAATTGTCCCAATTTTGATTTTTTTTTTCACGAAATCTGATCAACTGATCGAAACTCCTACTTGCAGCGTGCAGACGAAAAACAGAAAGAAAAAGAAAACTCGTAGCATGCAAGAAAGTGCCCATTAGGGTTTTGGCCATCTTAACATTCACATCGTGAGAGCTGAGAGAAACCAACACAAGAATTATTACAAGCGCGCGTCCCTCTCAGCGCGCCACGACCAAACTACAACAAAAGGCGGGCACGACGAACCCCCGGTACACCGGGATCGCCGGCCGGTAGACTACGACCGGCGCTGCTTGCGCCAAGAACACCGGAGCAGGGCCCACCAGACTCCTCTGCTCTGCTGGGTACGAGGACGACGCCGCCGCTGTGTCGAGTCCAGTATCTTGGATTGGAGAGGTTGTATCAGCATCTGATACTGTGGTCGTCGAAGCAGCAGTGTCCACCGTCTTCGCTGGCATAGAGGACGACGACGAGGACGCACTCCGTCGCCTGTGATCGGGAGCGAGCAGCGCCTCGGAGGGCGGCGGCGGGGCGTCGATGCGGATCAGGAACACCCGGACGCGGCGGGCCTTGGCCGGGTCGGCGCCGAGCAGGCGGACCCGCAGGTCCCGGTGCAGCACCCGGTCTAGCACGTCCCGCAGGTCGTCCTCGGTCAGCACGTCGCGGAGCGCGTCCAGGCCCTCGCCGGGGAGCACGTATTGGATGCAGACGTCGAAGCAGCTCGCGAGCGCCGCGAGCCGGGGGCGGAGCTCCTCAAGCGAGACGGACCGGCTGACCCTGATGACCCGGTGCTCGCCCCCGACGTACCTCGGCTGGCCGCCTCCGGGGCAGCGCCGGATCTCCCCGCCGTAGCTTACCATCATCCTTGCGCCACCCGCCATGCTACCGATCTTGCAGAGGGAGGAGGAGGATCTCAGGGAGACTCGATGGGAGCTGGCTTGGAGGTGAAGGATGGCTTTGCAGAGGACGGGGAATGCTGGAACTGCCGCCAGTATTTATCGGTCGATCGATGCGTACCTCCGAACCCAAGTCGGACTGCGAATCCGCCTCGCTCGCACACCATGCAGGGCGGTTCTGATTTCGGAGTTCGCTTCGGAAACACTTCGTTCAGACAGCGAGAAACTGGTCAGCAAGAAAGTAACCGCCACGCAATCGCGCCACCTTAATTATCCTCTTGGCGACGCGGTAGCCGAGCGCCTCTCGGATTGCGCCGTGGCGGCCGCGGGGTGGCGCATAAGCGAGGGGCCGCGAATCCGAGTCGGGAAATGGTTCGGATGGGGTGCGGGGGAGGACATAGACAGAGGAACCAGTGCGAGACGACGGAGGCGGGCGAGCCCACTCGCCGGATACTACGTTTAGGACATGTAAAGACATGTACGATGGTATAGACAGCTGCTGTTTATAACAATTTTTTATATTATCGGGAGACAGCACTATAAACAATTTTTCACTTATCTTTATAGATGACATAATCTTTTAATGCTTTCATAGACCTAAAATGTTTCCTTTTTGGTTTTGATGATACAGTCGGCTACAGGATTGTAGACAATACATTTCTCTTTTTATTTTTTTTTTCATTCACATCAGCTTAAATCCCACGTGACAGAAACTATACACAGCTGATGTAAGCCTATTGTACATGACCTACGGCTTACAATCCGTAGGAAAACTTGTGAGTGGACCACCGCAGGATCCTTCAGCTCGTGCAAGTTGCGCGCAAACTTCACACGCTTTATAAAGTACTACATTTAGGATTCAGCCTTGTGGAATCTTGTTAGCCAAGCAAAGAACAAGATTATAAAAATGATTAAAAGCTTCATCCTTTGAAGCAAGAAAGAATACCTAAGAGTATCTCGAGAAATTATCGACTATGACAAGAATGTATCATTTGCCACCGGCTGACTGAACCCTAGCAGGACCAACAGTATCCATGTAAAGCAACTGTCCCAGTCCGTCAGTCCTGACCATAATCAATGATGGGTATGAGGCGGCAACTTGCTTGCCATGCCTGTAGGGTGCACATACAGCATTCTTGACAGCTTTGAGTTTGGACAAACCTCTCATGAGATCAAGACTGCTAACTCACATCAGATGATCAAAACCAATATGCCCCAGACGACAGTGACAAAGCTAGAACTTAGAAGAAGATACAATCAAACACTTGAGAGACCCGACAAGAGATTCAAAAAAGTTAGCTCCAAAGATCTTACCAACTTTAGAAATCCCAAAGACAAGCTCATCAACTAAATCAAGCACACGACAAGTATTTTTTCTTAAACCTAGTCTCATAGTCATCATAAAGAAGCTACGAAACAGAAAGCAAGTTGTACCTTAGCTTGTCCACAAGGGCGACGTTCTTTAGGATGAACTTGTCGTTCACCCTGATCGATCCCGTTCCTTCGATCCACCCTTGTATATCATCTCCAAAGATGATGAAGTTATCACCCATTGACTACTGAAGAAGGTGAACCATCTTGAGTCTCTGGTCATGTAGTGTGAACAACCAGAGTCGATGAACTATGTGTTCTTCCCCCTTCCGCGGTGATCCTAAAAATCAAGGCACAGAGGATCAATGTGTCTCAATATTGGGGTTAGGTAAAGATGACTTGGGAACCCAGTACCGAGACACACGTCTACCTGCATGTGAAGAAAATTTGCTAGCCTTATTCTACTTGAGGTTCTATCATGAGCAATGGTTACAAAAACATGAGATGCATCTTGTCTAGAGACATGGTGATGATAAACATGTAAAACAAATCTTAGTCCAGGTTTCTTCTTTTCTAGATGACCATGTCTCATGTAAGCTCTAGGTTGATGAGATAAAAATCTAGCATGATTTTTCTTAGAATTTTTCAACCTATGCCAGCAAAATTTAAGCAAATATCTATCCTTCTTGCAATAGGTGCAATGGTACTTGGTACCATATGAGATACACATTTTTTATTCAGAAGATGGTTGGGCAAAACCTGCATATTTGAAAAGAGTTTTTGTATGTTGGGTTTTGAACTCAACTAAGCCATCTTTCAAGACTTGAATGGCATTTGGCTTGGACTTGTCTTGGGCAAAGTTGTATGCTAATCCTTGTTTCCCATAAAGAGTTTTAGACTTGTCTAGAATTATATTAAATTATTTCTTACCCTTAGAATTTTTTTTCTAATGTGCCCTTGAGATAAGCATTTTCTTTTTCAGATTTAGAATATGATTCATAAGTTTTAGCCTTAACAGCTCTAGAATGCTTCTCCTTATGAATATCAACTTCTAGCTTAAGAGCTTCATATGAAGCACAAGGAGCAGAATTAATTTTGTTCTTAAGCTTGACATACTTAAATTTAACTATTTCTAACATGTCACCCACTTCACGTTCACGTTTTAAGCAGAAAGAGCAAGTGCTAGATTCAGCCTTATCAAAAGCTACCAACTTGCATATTTTAAGCATTTTTCACATGGAGTAGATTTAAACTCAATCAACTCAGTCCTAGCATTGTCTAGTTGGTGCATGACAACATCATGAGTATTTTGTAACTTAGAAAGTTTAGAATGTAAAGTATGGAAGGATGGATATTCATGAACATCAAGATTCTTAGCATTCACAAGTTCTTGCGTCAAATTATCAACTTGTGATTATAAGTCCATATTCCTAACTATGATGAACTCTAACGCCTTATCTTAACTAAGCAATTGTTCATAGATGGTATCATACATAGCTGAGAGAACTTCATATGATATAGGTACATCATCAATATCATGACGTCGACGGAGTCGGCTGTGAAGCACATGCTGGTGAAGTCCTTTGCCTTTCCTTTCTTCATCTCTTAAGGGATCTCCTCCTCCTTGTACTCCTCGCTCTCAGAGTCCACATCGCTTATAGATTGCTCTCCAAAAACGGCAAGGGTCCGGTGAGCGGCCTTCACGATCTTGGCAGCATCAAACTTGGACTTGTTTCCTTGAGGCTTCCTCGAAGCCGCCTTCTTCTCCTTGTGGTTGCTCTTCCCTTTCAACTTGGGACAGTTCGCCCGGATGTGGTACAACTCTCCATACTCATAGCATATCATAGGGTTGTCTCTCTTCTTGTTCCTCACATTGTGATAGGCCCATGTGAATTTTTTTGGTTAGGAGGGCTAACTCAGGCTCAGGAATAGTCTCAAGTTCTTCATGGATTGCAGATAAACATGCAAGTGAAAATCTAGAAAACGATTCAGAAGTGCGATTAGAAGTTCTCTTGAGAGGGTCAACTACTAAAGTTATGTTCTCCTGTTGAGGATGATCAATCCTCTTGATCTCATGAGTCTTGAGCTTGCTATGGAGCAACTCCAAAGTGAGATCATAGAGATTGACATTCTTCTCAATAGCAGTAGCCTTCATCTCCCACTCCTTAGTGTTGATTGCAGCCAAGAGGTGGGTAGCATTCTCGGACTTAGAATACTCAATGTAGACCACTCTCAACTGATTGAACACCATGTTGAATCGAGTGAATATGTCATCGATGCTCTCTCCAGAACGCATCTTGAACTTGTTGTATTCTGACTTGAAGACCATTTGACGTACTTGCTCAATTTGGGACGAACCCTCATATCTCGAGGGTCTGCCAAATCTCATACGCGGTCTCAAGGTGATAGATCCTGTCATAGTCCTATCTACCAAGCTTGACATATAGGATGTTCTTTGCCTTGTGGTTGTTAGCCAAGAGGGCTACTGCAGTCGGTGTACCAACCTCGGGCAAGACAGCGGGGCTCGGACAACCCCTCATATGGCTTGACCTTCGCTCTGAAGACATGTGGTTTGGTGGAGTACTTCTCCATCACCAAGTTCAGTGACCGGTTAAGATCAAGAATGAACTAACTAGGCTCTGATACCATTTGTTGGATCAAAACAGCGACTAGGGTGTATGAATAGGAGCACCATCTCTTTTTCACATTGATTGGATTCAACTCAATTTTCTCTCCAATTGCTATGAAAGCTATGAAGATCAATGAACAAACACAGTGGAAGTCTTGTATTGAATACAATCGAAATTCCGAAGCACAACAACCAAAAACACCGAAAACTCAAATTAAGTTAAGTCAGGCGGTCAAACTTCTCAAGTTGGGCGGTCTGACCATTGGCCTAGCGGTCAGAGCTCTCACTAGGGGTGGTCTGACCTCCAACCCGATGAATAGTGAAATAAGCACGAAATTAAAAATCACAAATCGGCTCAACTTTTGATCTGGTGATCCAAATCCCCTCAAATTTTAACCATATCTCATTAAGAAAGTTAGAAACCTATTCCAATCGACGATCGGGAAGATCAAAGTCAAGGTTCTAAGAATTTCATAAATGAGGGAAGGAGAGCACAAGAACCTAAGAAAATCAAACTTTGATCCCAAAACTTGCTCATGGATAAAAGATGATCAAGATGATCCTAGATGCATTCTCACATGTCGCAGCAAGTAAGATCACCGCAAAAAACCAAAGGAAAACCAAAGGATCATCAAAAACCTAAAAGTCACCGAAGTAAGGGCAAAAACAAGAAAAGACTCATCTTGGAGAAATCTTGCTGGGATTGATTTGAGATAGATGTTAGTTTATAGCCACTCTACCATGGAGCACAAAATCTCAACACTCGAGTACACAATCAATCCATCTCTCACAAATCCTAGCTCAACTATTTTAAAATCTCCAAAACACAAATTAGGGTTTTTCTCTTGGAAGGACTTGGGAACTCCACATCTGGACATTCCTTTTTATAGTGGAAGCTAGGATGAGAGAGACGACCCTAACAGGCATCCGTTAAGCCCACACACAAACGGGTCTACACTCACGCACGCTTCTCAAAGAGGATGATGAACCGGGCTTTCCGAATTCGTTTAATCATGATCTTTGTCTTCATTTGACCTAAATCGCCTCTTCTTACGCCGTCTTGCACCGTGGTTTAGCCAAAGGTCACCAAAGCGGTATTTTATTGAAGTTACCAAAATACTCCTTCTTGACCCTTCTCCAATAGACAGAGTCCAATCTTCACGAAGCAATCCCATGCTTCACCTCGTGTACGTTGATCAATGGCTCTCTTCATGTCGATAAGTCTCTCCCATCCGGATCCCACCGAAACCATCATGGCACTTGCATCGACCCTGCGCCGCTTGATGCAACCCACACACCGAACTTCCTATTCGGTCATCCTTATTCATTTTGCGCCATACTTAAGTCTACTAACTTCACCCGATATACTCGATCGTTCTGGACCTCAACTCTCTAGGCCTAGTCTCGATCATCCTTGCTGTTGACCGTCATTGACCTCCCAGCCTTATACACAACAATAGACTAAGAAATCGATTACGAGAACAAGTTTTTCGCAACTTGAATAACGTTATTCAAAACATGCATCATGCAACACATATGTACTGAAATCCATGAAATTGACATAAACTACGAACATTGCCGCCAAGCCGGCCAGCGAACATGGCAAAATCGGTCAGATCGCCACCCATGACCGGTCTGACCGCCCAATATGGGGACTTAGCCAAATTTCTTCTCTGGAAATCTGCAACCTCTATGAAAATTTAAAATGAATAAAACTTTTAGCTCGAAGCTCTAAAAAAATGAGATAAAGTGTAGAAGAATCTTCTCTCTTGCCTACACCCTCTATTTTTGGGTCAACTCCAAACCCTCACCACCATTGCCAATGACATTATCATCCTAAGATCATGAGATCCCAATGATATCCACAATTTTTACCTGTAAAACATGGAAAATCTTGTCTAATTAACATAATACATAGTTTGTTATTTTTGAAACTATTTGTTTCTCCACGGTCCTCTGTTTCTCCTAGAAGTCGGGTGCCTTCTTCTCAAGGATCCTTCTACCGATGCCAACACGAGTCCTGTGTAGATGCTCTCATAGTCTCATCGGGACACTAGTTGCTTCTTGCACTATAGTGATGCGGCCAACCCTATTATTTCTGTTTATGAGATTAATTCGTGTGTACAATTTGTTGCGTATGGATTAATTGAAGGCGAATAGAAGATCACGCTTAGACGTTAGCATTGATCGGCATGAGTTTATAGAGTACAGAGGGCAACCGAATTGGTTGGGATACATGCCAAATAAAGAGCTAACTAAACAAGGAAACTATCGCCTAATTTGATGGCGTCTTGATCTCCTGGCCAAACCGACGCTCCACGCCCGGATGTGACACGCGCATGCACGTCACGTGCATGGCTAACACCCCCTACAGTTGGAGTGGGAGCGGGCGAACATTCAAACTGGAGCAAAAATCCTAGAACAGCGCAGTAGGGAGACCCTTCGTGAAGATGTCAGCGTACTACGAGCTGGTCGGGATGTGGTGAACCCGAACCTCACCGAGGGTGATGCACTCCCGAACAATGTGAAGATCGATCTCAACATGCTTCGTCCGTTGGCGCTGAACGGGGTTTGTTGAGAGATACATAGCATTGATGTTGTCGCAGAAGACAACGGTGACCTGCTGGAGAGGGTGATGACGCTCGGCGAGGAGTTGGCGAAGCCAACAGGATTCTGCGACGGCGTTAGCGACAACACGGTACTCAGCCTCGGCGCTAGAGCGAGAAACCGTATGCTGACGCTTGGAGGACCAGGAGACGAGGTTGTCACCTAGGAAGATGCTGTAGCCTGACGTGGATTTCTGTGTGTCGAGGCAGCTGGCCCAATCAGCATCGGTGTAGGCGGTGAGGGAGGCCGATGAAGTCCGATGCAGTTGGAGGCTGTAGTCGACGATGCCCTTGAGGTGGCGGAGAATCCACTTCAGCAGGTTCGCATGCGGTTCATGAGGGTCATGCATGCGAAGACAAGCCTGCTAAACAGCGTACGAGATGTCCGAATGGGTGAATGTCAAGTACTGAAGGGCGCCGGTGATGCTGTGGTAGTCAGTGGCATTGGCGATAGGGGCGCCGATCGACGGAAGCTTGGAGGAGGTGTCGATGGGCGTGCGACATGGCTTGCAGTTGCTCATGCCAGCATGGGCAAGGATGTCCTCCGTGTACTGGCGTTGGGAAAGGAAGAGCCTAGAGCCGGTACGCTGAACTACAACGTCGAGGAAGAAGTGGAGATCGCCAAGGTCTTTGAGGGAGAACTCGCGATGCAGGGCGGTGATGACTTGGTGAAGCAGTGCCGATAAGGAGGCAGTGAGGATGATGTCGTCGATGTACAGGAGGAGGTACATCGTGTTGGAACCCCAACTGTGGATGAAGAGCAATGGGTCGGCCTTCGATTAGGTGAACCCCAAGGAGACGAGGTAGGCTGCAAAGCGACTAAACCAAGCACGAGGGGCCTGCTTGAGGCCGTATAGGGACCAGTTGAGGCGGCACACACGAGACAGACGCATCGGTCGACGAAGCTGGAGGGTTGCTGGCAGTAGACAGTTTCAGCAAGGGTGCTGTTGAGGAAAGCGTTGTTGACATCGAGCTAATGAACCGGCCAGCTGTTGGAGAGAGCAACGGTGAGGACGGTACGATGGTGGCTGGCTTGACAACCGAACTGAATGTCCCATTGAAGTCGACACCGGGCCGCTGGGCGAAGCCGTGGAGGACCCAGCGCGCCTTTATCGGTCCAAGGAGACATCGGGCTTCAACTTGTGCCGAAAAATCCATTTACCTGTCACAACATTAGCACCTGGAGGTCGAGGAACCAGTTCCCAAGTGTCGTTCTTGCAAAGAGCGTCGAACTCACTTTGCATGGCGGCGTGCCAATTATCGTCCGAGAGGGTGGCACGGTATGTAGTAGGCAACGGCGAGGGAGCGACGACGTGTAGGTTAAGACGTTGAATAGGTTGGTGAAAGCCCCGTTTGCTGCATGTCGTCTGGTGCGGTTGTTGACGACCGGTGCGACCCGCTCGGTAGTAGGGGGCGGAGGGGGCAGGGCAGCCTCCAGAGCGAGTGCTGGAGGGAGCGGCGTGGGTGGTGGTGATGCGGGTGCAGCAGGGGAAGGTGGCACAAGCGCGACAGGATGCGGCGGGGCTGGCGCGGTAGGAAGCTGCAACACGGCAGGGAGGTGTGACTTGGGCGCAGCCGGGGAAGGTGACGTATGTGGTGTGATGGGGGTAGGCACGACAGACACTGGAGGGAGAGCACCGAGGAAGTCATAGTCAGAAGGAGAAGGATGATTAGGTGTTTCGGCAAAGGGAAAGGAGTCCTCGTCAATGGTGACATGACGCAAAAGTATGATGCAATGGGTGGATAGATCGAGACACCGGTAGCCATGGTGGTGTTTGGGATAGCCCAAAAAAACACAAGCAGCAGAGCGAGGGGTAAGCTTGTGAGGCGCAGTGGCAGAAAGATTGGGATAGCACTGGCAACCGAACACACGAAGCCACGAGTAGTCGGGAGGAGATCCGAACAAGGCGTGGTAGGGGGTGTCAAAGTTGAGAGTTTTAGTTGGGTGAAGGTTGAGAAGGTAGGTGGTGGCATGGAGAGCTTCAACCCAATATTTCGGAGGGAGAGAAGTTTGGAAGAGAAGTGATAGAAGGATGTCGTTGGTCGAGCGGATCACACGCTCGGCCTTGCCATTTTGCTGGGAAGTGTGTGGGCATGACATGCGGAGTGCGATGCCATGAGAGAGGAAGAACGTCCGTGCAAAGTGTTATCGAACTCACCACCATTATCACACTGAATGGCACGAACGAGAGAGTTGAATTGAGTCTTTGCATAGGCGCAGAAGATGGTGGGAGTGAGGAAGACGTCGGACTTGAACCGAAGAGGAAAGGTCCAAAGATAGTGAGCAAAGTCGTCGAGAATAACGAGGTAGTATTTGTAACCAGAGACACTGGATATGGGAGATTTCCATATATCACAATGAACTAAATCGAAAGCTTTATTCGTGTGAGTAGTAGAAGATGTAAAAGGTAGACACACATGCTGGCCAAGTTGGCACGCATGGCACAAGGAGTCTGCCGAAAGTTTATTACATGAAATAAGTTGACTACTCGCTAGACACCCTAAAGCTTGACGACCAAGGTGTCCAAGACGATGATGCCACAAGGTAGCGGATGGGGTGGTGGCGGAGAGGGCGTAATTTGCGAGGGGCGGCAACCGGAGGGGTAGAGGTCACCGCAACTATTGCACCTGACGATCACGTTCTGGGTTCGAAGGTCCTTCACAGAAAGGCCATAGTAGTCAAGCTCATCAGAATAGTGATTATCAATAGTAAATTGACGAACGAAAATAAGGCTCTTGATAAGGTTAGGAGTAACAAGAACATTATTAAGATGAAAAGAAAAATTAGGATATTGGAGGGACGCGATGCCGGTGTGGGTGATGGGAAGGTGGGAACCATTACGGACAATGGCGTATGGAGGTGCAGCAGAAGAGAAAGGGTTGAAGGATGTCAAGTTACCATGCTCCGAGGTCATGTGTGTTGAGGCACTGGAGTCCATGTACCATTCGGAGGATGACGGTGGAGTGAGAGACATGGTGTTGAAAGCTTGCATGAGCTGTTGCTGATCCCACGATGGCGTGGGTGTGGAGGACGACGCAAACCAGGGGGCGCCCTGCCACAGGGAGGGCGTCAGTGGCGGAAGGGCAGCGGCGAATGCGCCAAGTGGGCTAGGACTGAGAACATCCGGTCTAGTGGGCCGTGGGCCCTGACTGGGCCACATGTGGATCAAGCCGGCCCAGGGATTCTGCATGGAGGGCCACGGCGTGGCATTTTTGGCACCACCACCGCTGTTGCTGCCATTGTTTTAGTTGCCACCGCCATTGCTGCCTCGACGGCGGCGGTTGTTCTTGGAGTTCCCAGTGGAAGTGTTGCGGGTGTAGCCACCGCCCTGCTGATGGCCAGAGCCCTAGGCGGCGTGTGAGAACCCACCACCAGAAGGGGCGGAGGTGGCACTATCGTGACCGTCGAAAGAGTCGCCGCCGTAGGTGCCCTAGCCCACGTTGGAGTAGAGAGTAGAGGGCGGCGTGGTCTCGGAGGACCCCGTCGTGTGTTAGATAATCTTTGTGTTTTTTAGTTTCCTTTTCTGAGTCAAGTCCGTGTCCGTTTCTATGTCAAAATAGAAACCGAGTCTGTTTAGTATTTTGAGCCTTTATAAGTGGGAGTTAGAGAAAGCAATGTAAGCAGAGAGAAGCAATGTGAGTCAAGCAATAGATATATCGAAAAACTGCAGGTGCAGATGTAAATCTTGCCTCGGCGGTCGTGTCTTATTTATCTTCTAGTCGATCCGTTTCTCAAGCTCGTGTGTGTTGTGCTCCTTGGAGATCGGCTTCAAGCGTGATTTTTTAATCTTCGTTCGAGCTGTTCCAACAATTGGTATCAGAGCTTCAGGTTCGAAACCCTAGCTGCTGTCCCGGGAGGGGTGATCTCAACTCCCGGGGTGGCATATACGGCATGGCGGCAGGTGCGGCGACGTCCGAGGGCGCGTGGCGGCTGGCCGAGCCATGGCGAAGGATGGGTGACCACGTGGCGGCGAGACGAGAGCGCGACGGCGGATCCCGGCGACGGATCGACGGATGTGGCGGCGGCTCGATGCAAAGCATGTGGCGGGTGCGGCGGCTCGATGTGCGAGACCGATGCACTCGCTCATCAACTCCATGTTACTCAAGTTGAAGTTGTGACCAACTAGACAGAACGATAAACAAAGTGCCATAAGATGGCTATAAACAAAGCCAATCGCGTGCCTTCAACCCACAAGGCATCGGCCAGGACCGCCAAGTCTAGTCGTCCAAGAAGCGGCAACACACTCACGTAGTGAGGACCACGAGGCTCACCTCCTTCCTCTCGCAACAAAAACATTAAGCAAAGCACACGAGTACAAAGATTGTCTTTGTACCCGCAAGATCGACGTGTGAACTAGCGGACTGTTCATAGACTACATGCAGCTTATTTGGTGGAGGTCATATGTTTCATTTGCATAAAGCCAACTTTATTTGCAATAATGTAATACTGATTTAAAGGCAAGTTTGCAATTCATTTTAAGATTGAAATAACATAAAGATAATAATAACAAAAGCGAAAGATAAACAACCTAGAAGTGACTATCCCAATAGTCACCACAACAATAGCACGAATCCCAGTTCGTACCACCCATCAAGTTTTAATTTAAATGTTGTAGTCTAACTCTTGAAAAGCTTACCCAAGCGTGTCCATCACCTAGGGCGAGGCTATTCGAATAGTTTTTAACCTGCGGGGTGTACCATGCACCCACACTTGGATCGCCTTTAAGCCAAAGCACACTTCCAAGGTATCTTGTACACTAAGTCCTCTGAGACTTTTCCAATATTATGTATTAACTACGAGCAGCTCGTATGGATAGAAACCCATACGCTTACATGGTAAAGCCGAAAGACAACTACCCACTCGGGATAAAGCTTTTGGACAACTACCATGCTCCCACCTCCATCCCTCCTGCGACCTCCTGCGACCGGAGCCAATACACGCCAAAGTACTAGGTCAAGAGAGGTCCCATATACTCTAGTGTGGTTAGCACGCGAAATGCTGGATAAAAATTCACTCACAAGATGTTCGGTCCTTAATTGACCGGGCACCTTTCGATCACACCCAAAAGATCACACCAATCTTACCATTGTGCCCGTCCAAATCATTTTGTTTTCATTTTTAGTTTTGCAATTAAACATAGCGAAATGTTGAAACATAAAGTTGTAGTAAATTTTGTGTGATCAAGGTTACCGACTAAAGTCGATAACCTTGATTCTCTGATACTAAGCATGTCTAAGCAATTGAAATCGTATCTACTAAGTGACAAGAAATCATCCAATGATCTCTAATCACAGCAAATAACCTAGGCTCGGTAGTAGAGATCAACATTTGTCTACAGGATATGCAACTATGGATTTAACTAATCCATTTTAACACAAATTAAGCAATGCATACATCTGGTGAAACAAAATATTAGAATTTAAAATCTTGGGATTATCATGATCAAGCGCTTGCACGGCTCTTTGTTGCTCAATATGGTGCGGAGGATCGTCCTCGGGGTTGCCGCAAATATCGAAGCCTAACGATCGAACATAACAACAAATAAGAGCGAATAACACCGACAAAACTCAAACATTCAACAACATCAAACAAGCCAAAACTCACACAGCCTAAGCATGAAATAACAGAATTTTAGAAACAGAGAACAAATCATTTTAAGTTATTAGCAATTTTCTATGAATTTTCTAAGCTAAAAACACAACAAGTCACTAGTTAATTACTTAACAAATTTTCATGAACAGAACCAGTGTATAAAATCTATCCTAATAGTTAGTATACGAAAATGAAATTTCTGAATTGGGTTCATTTAATTTGGACAATTATTGGAAGAGATATGCATTTTCTAATTTAGAAGATACATAAGACATCATTTTATTAGCTAACAGATTTTTGCTACAGAGACATGGGTGAAGTTAATTTTATCAAATAGCACACTTAAAATGAAAATTAACAAAGACTGGTTTCATACAATTTGGATAAAAATTGAATTAGTTATGCATTTTCTAAGTTTAAATGAATTAACGATTACCTGAAAAGCATTTGAAATACTAAAGCACTTAATACTTCTTCTACTGACGATCGGCTGGCCCGACCATCGACGGCGGGCCTGCAACAACTGACGAGAGCGGATTGCCCGCATAAGGTGGCGTCGGGCGTATTCTAAGAATCGTCTTTGACATATCAAAGTGTACTTCTAACATATACTCACGAGAAATACGCTTGCCGGCGGAGAAAATAACGAAATAACACTACACCACCCCAACAACATTCCGCCCACATGGCGGTGACACAAAGTGAAATGCAGCGGTTGGATTAAACGATTTCTAAACGTGATTAACCAAAGAGGCCCACCAATCGAGACTTCGGCTAGAAGCGGGGTTAGCGCTAACTAAGCCAGCGGCGGCTCGCCGCACGCGCGGGGCGGCGGCGCGGCCGCACGGTGATCTAGCAAACCAATGAGTTTCAAGGCGAGTGAGTGGTACCTCAAGGTTCGCAAAGACCTCACGAACCGGGTGCGGTGACGCGAGCCCAATGGTCGACGGAGATGAGCTCACGGCGGCGGAGGCGGAGAAGAAAGTGCGGTGCTCGCGGAGAAGATGCTACGGACTTGGCGGCTTTGAGAAGGTGCGCCACGGGATCGCGGAGACACCAGAGCGATAAGCCCGATTTTGATGATGGAGGAGGGCGGTGGCGCCGGAATTGACACGCGGCGCTTTACCGAGCTTGGAGAAGAAGGCGTCGCAAAGCCTCGGTGAAGCACCAAAGAGTTAAACAAGGTCGCAGTTAGACTCGGTGGTCGATTGCGATCCTAAAGGACCAAAAGTCGATACTAGGAACTCACGAACGCAGATGAGCTTGCGGGCCGAGATCACCGGAGGCGGAGGCGAGCGGACACGCCCGGCGATACAATCGACACCGAGAGCTCGAGATGGGAAAAATGGGCGGCGTCGGCGTGGATCACGCGGTGCGGTCTCGGGCTCGGCGGCGCTAACACGGCGGCGTTGCTCTCGGGTTCTTCTCGGCGGAAAGGAAATTTGGGCGGAGAAAACACGAATGGGCGCGAAGGGTAGTGGATTGGCTCGATGGGTAGATGAGATCCGGCGATGCTTCACGCGGTGACACGAGGACAAAAAGGTGGCGGCGACGAGGGCGTGGCAAGCATGCGCACGCGGCCGTGAGCTCCGGTGAGTGCGGAGAAGATGAGTCGATCTTGGCGGTGGGACCCATGTCATGGCGAGGCTCGCGGTGCGAGCACGAGCAGTGCGGTGCGATAAGGAGGTTCTACTCGATCGGGAGCGATGTCGGCCGTTGGATCCGAGATGGGCGGTCGAGATTGATGTATGCATTCGGACAGTCGGTTCGCGATGCGGCGTGGATCGTTCGATGCATCGGACGGTCACGATCGATTAGACTCGCGCGGTGTGCAGCTAGGCGGTGCGACCGAGTCAAGTGGTGCGAGTCGGTTTGAGTCGGACTCGAGTTCGGCCCGACAACGATGTTTTCGATTTTTGATTTTAAAAGCTAAGAGAGTTTAGGAATTTTAGAGATAGATCCTGAGCTCCAAAATTTCGAAATTTTTATGGTAGCTACTTGAGATAGAGAACAACACTGCATAAATTTTCCAGAACTTTTTATGCACTGAAAAGTTCTACAGAAAATTCTCAAGCATGCTGACCTAGGATTTGACCAGATTTTCAACTAGTTTGACTTGGCCATTTGAAATAGCAAATAAAATCTAAAAATTGTGAAATAATTCAGGGAGGTAGATAGGATGATCAAGATGATAGGAAAAATAATTTCAGAGGATGATCATAAGTTTGAAAGCTAAGAATCTGATAACAACAATTTCCAATCACAAGAATTAAATTCTAAAAATTGGAAATTGCTAGGGAAAATTGTAGAAACTTTCAAATGATTTGAAGAGACAACAAAAGTTTTTATTTCTCCTCAAAATTTTACATTTGAAATACAAACCCTAAGTTAGGGCTGTTACAAATCTCCCCTTACAGAATCTCGTAGAGATTTTGATCACTGGGAAGAAGGGCGGGTAATCTGCTCGAGGCGATCTTCCCGCTCCCACGTAGCTTCATCCTCGGAGTGGTTTGACCACCGAACTTTGAGGAACTTGATCACACGGTTCCTCGTCTGCGTTCGCTTCTTGAGGATCTGAGCGGGCGCTCACGATAAGACAGATCTTCCCGCACATCGATATTTTCCAATGGTGTTTCCTCCACAGAACACGAAGGCACTTCTTCAATTGCGACACGTGGAAAACATCATGCACCCTTCGAGTGTAGCCGGCAATTCTAACTTGTATGCAACAGCTCCCACTCTCTTGATGATGCGATCTGGCCCGACATATCGAGGCGGTTGCCCTTCACACCGAAACGACGATGTCCTTCCGGTGAGACTTTGAGATACACAAAGTCATTGGGCTGAAACTCAACTCACGGCGGCGCCGATTTGCATAGTTCTTCCGCTCGGGTGAGCTACGCGCAAGTGCTCACGAATCAATCGCACTTGACTTTCGGCTTCATTGATGGAATCGGGCCAAAGCGCCTCTCACGGTTCGACCGGTTCAATGGTGTTCTGCGGCGCGTCCATACAAAGCCTCAAACGGTGCCATGCCGAGACTAGCTCGGAAGCTGTTGTTGTAGGAGAACTTCGGCAAGCGGTAGGCACTTCTCCCAATTCTTCCCATAGGAAAGAACACAAGCACGAGCATATCTTCAAGAACTTGGTTGACCGCTCGTCGACCATCGATCCCGAGGATGATAGGTGAGTGAAAGAAAGACGGGTCCCCATGGCTTCTGTAAATCGTGCCATAGCCGAGAAGTGAAGAGAGAGCCACGATCGACACAATCGTTAAGTGGCACACCATGCAAGCTCACAATGCGGGAGATATAGAGATCGCCAATCGATGACACCGAGAGTGGTAAATCTTGGCGGAAGTGCGCTACAACCGTCAATCGATCGATAACAACCGGATAGCATCCTTCCTCAAGAAGTGCAGGGTAGACCGGTGATAAAATCCATGCCTCTGTAATCCACTTCCACTCGGGTATAGGCAAGGGACCTCTTTGAGGATGCTCGGCCTTGCGGCGACAACATATGCCATCGATGCAATCTCGGCCTTGAGTCCCAGACGAGGCAACATATGTCACATCCGGATACGAACTGGGGTGAAGTCAATCTCGCTCACAAGCTCATCACGAGTCCACAAACTTCTCGTCCTTCTTAAGCAATCTTGGTACATTTTAGTGGCCCCGCGCTAAACCAAGAAAACTGGATGGTACGATGGACAAAGGCGAATCATGGGCCTCTTCTTTGGGAATCAAATCCCGCAACTCGGGACCTTTGGGACCACAAGCCACTTCCTTCAAACCACACTTTGAACACATACGTGCTCATCTTCCCAAAACACTTGGATGATCCATTCTCGATGTTCGCTTGGTCTTGGAATAGATAAGAATGTCATCAATAAAAACCACCACAAATTTGTCCAAATACTCCATGAATACGAATTCATAAGGTTCATGAACAACGCCGGAGCATTGGTCAAACCGAAAGACATGGCGGTGTACTCGTGCAGAGCCATAACGAGTAGTGAAAGCCGTCTTGAATATCCTCGGCGATCCGGACTTGATGATAGCCCGATCTCGGATCAATCTTGGAGAACACCGAGCTCCGGACAAGCTGGTCAAAAGATCATCAATGCGGGCGGAGGATATTTGTTCTTCACCGTCACTTCATTGAGAGGACGGTAGTCAACACACATACGCAAAGTCTTGTCCTTCTTCTTCACAAAGATCACGGACAACCCCAAGGAGATGGCCTGGGCGGATGAAACCCTTTGCTTGGAGCTCACCAAGCTGCTTCTTCAATTCTTCTAGCTCATTGGGAGGCATCCGTCACGGCGCCTTGAAATCGGGCGATGCAGGCGATAACTCAATGGCAAACTCAAGATCTCGAACCGAGGCATCGAGCAAATCTTGGAAAGACATCCACAAAGTCGGATACTATGGGAACATCTTGAATTTGCAAGGTGGCTTTGCTTCTAATGCACATAGACACGGGCCACGAAGCCGTGGCGAAAACCCGACTTGCTCACCCAAGGGCTGGTAAGATAGACAATCTTCACGGCACAATCGATTTGCCCCAAGTGTTGGGACAACCAATCCATGCCAAGAATCACATCCGGACTCGCTGAATCGAAGCGAATGAGATTTGCCAAAATCCCACTCCTTCAACTATGATAGGAACATCCCGACATCAGAATCGGCTCTCATTTCCGACCGAGAGCGGATGAGTAAAGGAACTTCAAAGGAACACAGTGAAGACCACTAGCAGCAGCAAATGATCTTGAAATAAAGAATGCGATGCTCGAATCAAATATCTGCAGCGGGGCGAGAATTAACAAGAAGTATACCAATCACAACATCCGCGCCTCCGAGCCTCCTCGGTGAAAGGTGGTTCACTCGACATTGCTCGCACCACGGTCTTCAATAATCTTACGTCGAGGCGGTGACCGCTCCCCCCCGCGTCCTCCATTAGGGCGAGGGCTGCTGCAACACTCGAGGCGAGCATTCGCATAATGGCCCTTGTTGTGGCGGCTCAAGTCACCTCGGCGCGGATTGCGGAGGCCGCTCTGCTTGGATCGCGGCGCCGTGGCTGGCTCGCGACTGCGGTGGGCGAGAGCTGTGCAGATGGTCTCGGCGCCGGTGGAGCAAAAGAACGGGCCACTGGTGCTGGCCCAGCCCGAGGACGAACGAGGCTGGTGTGAGTAGACTGATGCGCCTCCCATTTGCGCTTGCGGGACTCGCCCAGCGCCTTTGCCTTATGCTCTGCAACAATGGCCTTATCTACCAAGGCCTGAAAGTCTGAGAAGTCCACAATGGATAGCTTGTCCTGCAGCTCCTCGGACAAGCCATCCATAAATTTCTCCTGCTTAGCCTCATCTGAGGCCACCTCCCCCGGAGCATAACGAGCCAGATGATTGAACTCGCATGCAGTACTCAAAGTCACAGATTGCGCCCTTGCTTGGCGCGAGGAACTCCTTTTCTTGACTTCATCAGGCCATGCGGGATGTGGGCCCGACGGTGCGACGGAACTCCTCACGCGCGACCACATGGCGCGCGGGCTGCATGGCGAGATAGTTCTCCCACCATGAGTGCCGCGCCCTCAGGCCGGTGGGGCGCGAAGAGTGCCTTGTCTGCGCTGGCAGCGAGCTATGTTGAGCTTCCGCTCAACCATGCGCGACCAATCATCCGCATCGAGAGGGTCCTCGGGCGGGAGAAAGTCGGCGGTGTGTGCGGAGGAACTCTGCAAGTCCCCGCGAGTGCGGTGGCCGCCACCACGGCGAGAGTGGAGGTATTCCTAGCAATAACCTCCAAGATGCGCGTCGGTCCATGCGGTTTCGCTCGATCGGCGAGAACCTCGACCATGGTTGGAGGAGGAAGCTCCTCATCATGACCAGACTGCTGGCTGCGCGCGTTCTCCGGCCATCTGTTTCACTAAGACAAGTTAACAATAGCGGAAAACACGAAGTCAATACCCTCTGCAATTAACACTAACGACACAAAACAAGCACAAGACTTTTAAGTTACAAAACCAATTGACAAAGATCGGACACTTAGCAAACTCATACATATCTTACCCTTATACCCCCACAAATTTTTAATTAAACTAATTCTCTATGGTTCTCCCAAAGTGATTCTACAGGTATTAACTATCTTTTGATAGGAAAGAGAGAAACCAAGTTTCAAAACTTAAATTAGAGTAAGATGAGAGTAGAATGCTAAGATAGGTAAGGAATAAAATCGAGAATCGCCTAGGTTTTCATAAACCTTTTTATAATTTGAAAATAAGACTTTCAAAATATCCTAAGGGCGACTATGCTTGGGTTACTACGGTCAGAATGGCTCTGATACCAACTTTGTGAGGACCCCAGTTTATTTGGCTTGTAATGCTTAACCCACCACCTGATCCTAGCATCACAAATCAAATAAACTGATCCTCGAGATATGTATACTTCCTAGCGATATACACACCTCGGTACAAAATTAGACATCAACTCCATTCAAAACATAGAGTCCAAACATTACACTACAAAGCGGAAGATAAACAAATAGTAGAAATATTACAGACATAGGCCGACAGGCCACAAGATACACAAATAGACAGGAACGACAGCGGAAGCAAAAGTGCCATAAGATGGCTATAAACAAAGCCAATCAGCGTGCCTTCAACCCACAAGGCATCTGACCGGACCGCCAAGTCTAGTCGTCCAAGAAGCGGCAACACAGCTCACAGAAGTGAGGACCCTGAGGCTCACCTCCTTCCTCTGCAACAAAAACATTAAGCAAAGCACCTGAGTACAAAGATTGTCTTTGTACCCGCAAGACTGACGTGTGAACTAACAGACCTGTTCATAGACTACATGCAGGCTTATTTGGTGGAGGTCATATGTTTCATTTGCATAAAGCCAACTTTATTTGCAATAATGTAATACAGTTTTAAAGGCAAGTTTGCAATTCATTTTTAAGATTGAAATAACAGTAAAGATAATAATAACAAAAGCGAAAGATAAACAACCTAGAAGTGACTATCCCAATAGTCACCACAACAATAGCACGAATCCCAGATTCGTACCACCCATCAAGTTTTAATTTAAATGTTGTAGTCTAACTCTTGAAAAGCTTACCCAAGCGTGTCCATCACCTAGGGCGAGGCTATTCGAATAGTTTTTAACCTGCGGGTGTACCATGCATGCCACACTTGAGATCGCCTTTAAGCCAAAGCACACTTCAAGGTATCTTTGCACAGCTAAGTCCTACGAGACTTTTTCCAATATTATGTATTAACTACGAGCCGCTCGTATGGATAGAAACCCATACGCTTACATGGTAAAGCCGAAAAGACAACTACCCACTCGGGATAAAGCTTTTGGACAACTACCATGCTCCCACCTCCATCCTCCTGCGACCTCCTGCGACCGGAGCCAATACACGCCAAAGTACTAGGTCAAGAGAGGTCCCATATACTCTAGTGTGGTTATGCGCCGAAATGCTGGATAAAAATTCACTCACAAGATGTTCGGTCCTTAATTGACGGGCACCTTTCGATCACACCCAAAGATCACACCAATCTTACCATTGTGCCGCGTCCAAATCATTTTGTTTTCATTTTTAGTTTTGCAATTAAACATAGCGAAATGTTGAAACATAAAGTTGTAGTAAATTTTGTGTGATCAAGGTTACCGACTAAAGTCGATAACCGCCAGATTCTCCGATACTAAGCATGTCTAAGCGGTGAAATCGTATCTACTAAGTGACAAGAAATCATCCAAATGATCTCTAATCACAGCAAATAACCTAGGCTCGGTAGTAGAGATCAATATTTGTCTACAGGATATGCAACTATGGATTTAACTAATCCATTTTAACACAAATTAAGCAATGCATACATACAATTTGAAACAAAATATTAGAATTTAAAGTCTTGGGATTATCATGATCAAGCCGCTTGCACTGGCTTTGTTGCTCAATATGGTGCGGAGGATCGTCCTCGGGGTTGCGCAAATATCGAAGCCTAACGATCGAACATAACAAAGAAATAAGAACGAATAACACCGACAAAACTCAAACATTCAACAACATCAAACAAGCCAAAACTCACACAAAGAGCCTAAGCATGAAATAACAGAATTTTAGAAACAGAGAACAAATCATTTTAAGTTATTAGCAATTTTCTATGAATTTTCTAAGCTAAAAACACAACAAGTCACTAGTTAATTACTTAACAAATTTTCATGAACAGAACCAGTGTATAAAATCTATCCTAATAGTTAGTATACTGAAAATGAAATTTCTGAATTGGGTTCATTTAATTTGGACAATTATTGGAAGAGATATGCATTTTCTAATTTAGAAGATACATAAGACATCATTTTATTAGCTAACAGATTTTTGCTACAGAGACATGGGTGAAGTTAATTTTATCAAATAGCACACTTAAAATGAAAATTAACAAAGACTGTTTCATACAATTTGGATAAAAATTGAATTAGTTATGCATTTTCTAAGTTTAAATGAATTAACGATTACAATGAAAAGCATTTACAAATACTAAAGCACTAAATACTTCTTCTACTGACGCACGGCTAGCCCGACCATCGACAGATGGGCGCGAAACGCAGCCCGGAGCGGATTGCCCGCCTAAGGTGAGCGTCGGCGTATTCTAAGAATCGTCTTGGACATATCAAAGTGTACTTCTAACATATACTCACAGAGATCGCTGCCGATCGGAGAAAGCGCATAACGACACTACACCACCCCAGCCGACATTCCGGGCCCACATGGCGAGACACAAAGTAAATAACGGGCTGGATTAAACGATTTCTAAGCGTGATTAACCAAAGAGGGCCCTGTCAATCGACTCGGCTAGAACAGGGGTTAGAGCTAACTAAGCTTCACGGCGGCTCACCAAGCGCGCGGGACGGCGGCGCGCCGCCGCAGTGATCTAGCAAACCAATGAGTTTCAAGGCGAGTGAGTGGTACCTCAAGGTTCGCAAAGACCTCACGAACCGGTGCGGTGACGCTGAGCCCAATGGTCGACGGAGATGAGCTCACGGCGGCGGAGGCGGAAAGAAAGTGCGGTGCTCGCGGAGAAGATGCTACGAGACTTGGCGGCTTGAGAAGGTGCGCCACGATCGCGGAGACACCGAGAACGATAAGCCCACGATTTTGATGATGGAGGATGACGGTGGCGCCGGGAATTGACACGGCGGCGCTTTCAGAGAGCTTGGAGAAGAAGGCGTCGCAAAGCCTCGGTGAAGCACCAAAGAGTTAAACAAGGTCACGGTTAGACTTCGGTGGTCGATTGCGATCCTAAAGGACCAAAAGTCGATACTAGGAACTCACCGTAACGCAGATGAGCTTGCGGGCCGAGATCACCGGAGGCGGAGGCAGCGGACACGCCCGGCGATACACCGGACACCGAGGCTCGAGATGGGAAAAATGGAGGCGGCGAGGCGTGGATCACAGCGGTGCGGTCTCGGGCTCGAGGGCGGCGCTAACACGGCGGCGTTGCTCTCGGGTTCTTCTCGGCGGAAAGAAATTTGGGCGGAGAAAACACGAGAATGGGCGCGAAGGGTAGTGGATTGGCTCGGTGGGTAGATGAGATCCGGCGATGCTTCACGGGTGACACGAGGACAAAAGGTGGCGGCGGCGAGGGCGTGGCAAGCATGCGCGCCGCGGCCGTGAGCTCCGTGAGTGCGGAGAAGATGAGTCGATCTTGGACAGGTGGGACCCACATGTCGGTGGCGAGAACAAGCGGTGCGAACGGTGCGAGGTTCTACTCGATCGGAAAGATGTCGGCCGTTGGATCACGAAATGGACGGTCGAGATTGATGTATGCATTGGACAGTCGGTTGCGCGCGCGGCGTGGATCGTTCGATGCATCGGACGGTCACGATCGATTAGACTCGCGGTCGCGATTAGTTGGTGCGACCGAGTCAAGTGGTGCGAGTCGGACTGAGTCGGACTCGGGTTCGAGCAGACAAACGATACTTTTCGATTTTTGATTTTAAAAGCTAAGAGAGTTTAGGAATTTTTAGAGATAGATCCTGAGCTCCAAAATTTCGAAATTTTTATGGTAGCTACTTGAGATAGAGAACAACATTGCATAAATTTTCCAGAACTTTTATGCACTGAAAAGTTCTACAGAAAATTCACAAGCATGCTGACCTAGGGTTTGACCAGATTTTCAACTAGTTTGACTTGGCCATTTGAAATAGCAAATAAAATCTAAAATTGTGAAATAATTCAGGGAGGTAGATAGGATGATCAAGATGATAGGAAAAATAATTTCAGAGGATGATCATAAGTTTGAAAGCTAAGAATCTGATAACAACAATTTCCAATCACAAGAATTAAATTCTAAAAATTGGAAATTGCTAGGGAAAATTGTAGAAACTTTCAAATGATTTGAAGAGACAACAAAAGTTTTTATTTCTCCTCAAAATTTTACATTTGAAATACAAACCCTAAGTTAGGGCTGTTACACCAACTTGAAGTCCGAATCTGAGCTGGGCAAGTCGTAGTTGAGACCGACTGTCCTGAGTTGAGTACGAGTTGGGGTGCAAGTCGTAGTTGAGACCGACTGCCTCAATGAGTAAGAGTCCAAGACGTGTTCGAGTTGTGCCACCGTCTTCGGACAAAGAAGTATGAGCCAAGTTGAAGTTGTGTCCAACTTGGAGCCCAAGACGTGTTAGAGTTGTGCCACCGTCTTCGGGTAAGTGTGTGGGAGCTATGTTGAAGTTGTGTCCAACTGGCAGCACACGAAATATAAATACGTACACAAAGATTAGGGAGTGATTGTTAGATAATCTTTGTGTTTTTAGTTTCCTTTTCTGAGTCAAGTCCGTGTCCGTTTCTATGTCAAAATAGAAACCGAGTCTGTTTAGTATTTTGAGCCTTTATAAGTGGGAGTTAGAGAAAGCAATGTAAGCAGAGAGAAGCAATGTGAGTCAAGCAATAGATATATCGAAAACGCAGCAAAGATGTAAATCTTGCCTCAAAGGGCGTGTCTTATTTATCTTCTAGTCGATCCGCTTCTCAAGCCCGCGCGTGTGTTGTGCTCCTTGAGATCGGCTTGCGTGATTTTTAATCTTCGCTCGAGCTGTTCCAACATCGTGAGCTCCTCGAGCATGAGGGCGAGCGAACCTCGAATGAGGGAAGTAGGCATTGCATGGATAGGAGCATACGCATGGGAGCGAAATGTTTGTTGAGCCCGTGAAGCGTGTTGTGCACAAGGCTTTTGTCGACGATGGGCGTGCTGACGGTGATGAGTTCATCGGACAGGGCTTTCTACCTACGGCAGTAGTCGCCGATCGACATGCCGCCTTGGTGGAGGCCATAGAACTCCTGCTCGAGGTAGATGGCGCAAGTGTTAGCATTGTTGCAGTAGACGTCCCCAGGGCATGCCAAACGGTATAGGCACGGGTGTTGGAGCCGCCCATTACCATCGCCAACAGCTCGGGGGAGATGGCGCCATACAGCCACTGGCGCACAAGGGCGTCGAGGCGCAGCCATTGAGCGGTCGGCGCCTCGGGAGGAGCGGTGTTGACGTGGTCCTCGAGGGAGTACTTGACGTGGGTGACCTCGAATAGGCCGTGTCATTGGGAGTAGTTGCCGACGTGAAGATCGAGGGTGAGGGGAACGACCGCCTTGACATTGGGAACGACGACGGCCTGCGCCCCCGCCTGGGCGGCGAGCTCGGCCTCAGCCGCGGCCGCGGTAGGGTCGGTCGCCGCCATCGGCGTGGGAGAAGAAGAGGGAGAAGGTGGAGGGACGGTCTCAGGAGCGAAACCAATCTGATACCATGAAGGCGAATAGAAGATCGCGCTTAGGCGTTAGCATTGATCGGCATTAGTTTATATAGTACAGAGGGCAACCGAATTGGTTGGGATACATGCCAAATAAAGAGCTAACTAAACAAGGAAACTATCGCCTAATTTGATGGCATCTTGATCTCCAGGCCAAACCGGCGCTCTACGCCTGGATGTGACACGCGCATGCACGCCACGTGCATGGGTAACGTCTATAGCTAACATTAATTACAGAATTTTCTGAGAAAGAGGCGAGAAATCATATCATGGCTAATTTTTAAGTTATTTCCTTTTGCTGGTTTATTTATTTTCTCTACAAAACCCATTGGTTTTTGTGAGATCCTTAGGAAACCCGAATTTGAGTCCTTTTTCTATCACGTGACAATTCCAAAGTTGTGCTGGCCTGCACGCCATGTGTGTTGGCCGAATCTATTCTGGTCGGTTTGTATCTCTTGCGTTTATTTTCCTTGGTTCAGTCCTAGTCGGTTGCAGTTGAGTCGACTATAAAAGCCTAGGCCTATGTGCCATGTATTCCTCGGAGTTTAGTTATGAATTAACACCGATCGAGTGAGTGTGTAGGTGGCCAGGGTGTATCCCAGTGTTACCAATGTTTTCCGTATAGGGTTTGTATTTGCTTTGTAGATCAAGAATCGTTGTTATTGGGCTGCGTGTGGAATCCTTGTGGTTCAACTCACTGATTCATACCTAAATTATTGATACGGTTTGGTGGTGCTTGTTATTCGGCATTGTTTCTTTCTCTTGTAGATTGATTTAACGTTGTTCTACTTTTCTTTACCGTTGTTCCACCGTAAAAGATCGGACAACATACATGATTTAATCTCATTACGAGGTTGGATCCACATCATATAGCCACGAAACGGTAGCTTTCGCGTGTTTCCTTCTAGTTTAGGGACTGTCTATACCACAATCGAGTGTTTTTTTCCCCTTAAATCAGTCGATTTTTACAGATGTTGGAGCAAGATCCAATGACTCTCCTCCTCCCCATCTATAACACTGCTTCATCCCCACTCCAACCACCGAATCGATCCTTGCCTCGTGCGCTGCCCTTCACTCGATTCATTCCCCATCGAATCCTAGCGCCGCTGCTTCCTTGCCTTCGTGCGCTGCCACCCCGCCACCAATGACGGTGAGGCTTGGCGGAGATCTGTCATGTCCTCCTCCCTACGTGCCATGGCCTCGCTGGAGTCCTAGCCGATCTGAAGGTCAGAAATTTGGCTGATTTCAAGAAATTTTTTAGTCCAGTGTTGTGTAGCAAATCCGTATACTTCAATAGGTATAATTAACTAAGTTCCCTTTGTGTTCGATTACAAGCATATGCCGTGATGTAATGTGTCAAACCTTGTTTCGCATCATGCTATCTCGAACAAGCCAATGCAACACATTGGTCTACATACACAAGTAGACATTGATGCGACAGATTTCACGGTGCTCGTGTAGGACAGAAAGAACCCAATTAACACAATTAATCAACATAATCCCCCCAAAAAATGCGCCGGCCGTTGCATCCCATCCCAAGAGACTCTAGCATCAAATTGAAACCATCAACGCCACCAGCCCCATGAGCCCAACACTTGCGCCGACCACCACTCTGCTTCCTGCCGACGTGCGCGCGTCCGCAGCCGCGTCGGCCCTCTTCTCAGGTAGCGATGATGCGGGCGCATCCCCAGCTTCCGGGCCATCAGCCGCCAGGGAAGGCGTGTGAGCCGCTGGAGCATTGGCATCGTCCGACGGTTCCGGAGCATCAGCCTTGGTCGTCGGGGTGCTCGCTTCAGGGTGCTCCGCCTTGTTCGACGGCGCCGGGGACGGCGAAGAACCTTTGGCCTTCGCCGGACCGGACGATCCGATGCTCGGCGGCACGATGGCGGCGCTGACCTGCATGACGGAGATGTTGTACGGCCGGGACGCGACGACCTTCACCAGCTGCGAGCTGAGCGGCGCGCCGCTCGGCGGAGCCGAACGCCATCTGGTCGTCAGCGCCCTGGGTGTAGTTGACGAACCCCATGCGGTCGGTGGCGGCGCCGGTCGCCTGGAAGAGCGTGGTGAGCAGCGCCGTCTTGTCCTTGATGCCGTCGAGCTTGACGGGGTCGTAGTAGTCGAGGATGACCTGCACGGCGAGCACCTTCCTCTGCGTGTCGGCGGGGAGCGACGTGATGGCGCTGGCGGCGGAGTCATCGACCACAAGCACGGTTATGGTCTGCCGCCGGTTGATCTCGTCGGCGAGCTTCGTCTGTGAGAGGAGGCTGTTGAAGGTGGAGAACTCCGGGAACTCGCTGAGGATCTCGGTGACGTTGAACTTGAAGGCCGCGGCCGACGAGGCGAGGCTGAGAACGAGGAGGGCGGCGGCGGCCTTGGGCGACGCCATGGTCGTTGAGCTCCGCGGAGGCTAGGGGTAAGGCCATTCGGTGGTGGGGATGGGGAAAGGGTAAATAGCTAAGAGTGGTGGCAAATTAAGGATGCTAAGTTCGGCCGTGCATGCATTGGATGGGCGCCAAAGTTTAGCGCGGTGGTGACGTGAGTTTGAAGAGCTATTTGAGGGTTCGGACACATTGACCGGGTCTTCAGCAGGGATTTGAAAACCGGTATCAAAATTTTCAGTCTTGCTATTTTTAAATCTTCTGTAATTTTTTTAAATTTAAATCAGTTGTTGTGACCATTGAATTTGTATAGAGATTGATATATCATATGATTAGATATTGATCTAATGGATAAACAAGGTGACTTATGCTTAAAAAAATTTCAGTCACCTTATGAATAGACAGTCCCCAAAATTTTACTGGGTCTGGTAGGACCGGTTTGTACGAAAATCGGAAATTTTCGGCGTCCGATTTTTGGTGAATTGCGGCCGAAATTTTCAAATCAAAATTTGAATTTTAAAAAATTGTCCGAAAAGTTTGAAAATAAATTTTGGCACAAATTTCTTGTATATTTGATAAAATTCATGCATACCAAAATTTTCAAAACCAATTTGAGTTTCTACCGAGGGTCCCATAGAAACGATTTTCACTGATTTTGAAAATTGGTCGATATTTTTAACCCCTTCAGTAGACCCACGTGGGAAAACCGTTGTGCACATGGGCTTATAAGGCTGGCTGTTACTTTCTACGAAGGACCGCCAATTAGAGCGTGTACAATGATATAAATCATTATTGTTTGTAATGTTAAGAAACCGAGTTCAACCCGAGAGTCATGGCCTAAGGTGGGTTTCCTCATCTATCCAGTAGCCTATATAAAGAAGGGAGATCCCAACATTGTAATACAGTTTTTAGAAGAGCAATAAAGAGAAGCCTGAAGTTCCCTCATATCTTTGTGTTCATCTACTATTCTATTCTTGTGTTCTTGCATTGTTCTTACGATTCTAAATTTGTCTACAAGGTAATCGTTCAGACTAAACTCACCAACGACAGTTCCTCAACATGTTATCAGCACGATCGACTCTCATCAGATCGAAAGGTAACCGTCGTAGCATGACGCTCGTAGATTGAATCGTTTTCTTTCTAGATCGCTTTCAATTCCGCATTTGTTGCTTTCTAGATTATTTTTCTATGGTGCAAATCTGCTCTAATCTACTGTGAGCCGACTTGAAGTTGTCGGCAAAATATCGATCGGTAGATTGCATGAAAGAGTAGATGTTGATTGCACTGTAGATTGCAAATACGTTCTAATCTACCGTGAGCCGACTTGAAGTTGCCGGCTAAACCGATCGGTAATTGCATGAACGATAATTGCATTGGATGAACAGTACACATTGCATGAACAGTAAAATAAAAAAAAATCACACCGTGCCCACATGCGCCATGCGACACCGGCCTGAAGCCGTGCGCCTGTCGACCGCCCATGCGCCGCCTCCGCGCCACCGCGGACCGCCGCTCGCCTGAAGCCGCTGCGCCTCCAAGCGCCACCGCATGGCCACAAGAGTGCGCCCGCTTTGAAGCGATCCTACCTCCGCCTCCTGCGCCGACACCGCTCGCCCAAGCTCCGCCGCATAGAAGCGACGCCCCTCACCGCCCGCCCGCCCGCCCGCGACGGCATGGCGCCACCTCCGCCCCGCGACGGCACCACCTCCGCCTCGCATGCACCACTAGCTCGCGCGCCGTGCCG
The DNA here is from genome assembly GCA_036346255.1 of Ampelocalamus luodianensis. Classification (NCBI taxonomy): domain Eukaryota; kingdom Viridiplantae; phylum Streptophyta; class Magnoliopsida; order Poales; family Poaceae; genus Ampelocalamus; species Ampelocalamus luodianensis. The sequence continues at coordinate 66,851 of JAYEVH010000203.1, read as the reverse complement.
CGCTTGGAGCCCCGGCACACAGCCAACTCGCAGCGCTGCTAGAGCCACCGCTCCGCCCGGAGCGGCGCCTCCCGGTGGCCGCCGCCTTGAAGCGGCCCTTGCACTCGCTCTTAGCCGCCCACCGCGCCGCACGTAGCGTGCCGCCCCGAGCTTGGCTGCCCGTAGGTGCTGCTCCTTCCGTGCCGGGCCGCTCCCGCTCGAGCCTCTGGCTCACGACCAACCAAGGCGCGGCAACGCCTCCGCACGGCCTGTGCGTGAGCACCAACCGCCGCCACCTCCTTTGAACACGGGTAGGAAAATTCTATGGGAGCTTTAGGTCCAGTAGTGGTGGGCCAAAATGGGCCAGCCAAGTATTTTTTGAAAGAAAATAAAACAAAAAGGGAAAAGAAAATTCTGATTTTGCAAAAAGGCCATTTGGGATTCTAAAAATTATGAGGATAATTACGCAGTAAGGAAATTTTGCAAAAGAGCCTAAAAATTCTAAAATTGCACGCAAATTTTTCTCCGAACTAAAATTTCGTGTGTTAACTCCTGAAAATTGCAGAATTCACCAAAAAGTCATTTTTTCAGCAGAAAGGGCCTCAGAAATTCTATTTGTTTTGCATAGTTTTGAACTTTGAAGCATGTTTAACTTTGTTATTGTTATTTCTATGCATTTTATTTATTATATTTGCTGTTTTTGATTATCTATGATTGTTTATATTTCTTTTAATCACTGAAAATAGCAGTAAATCATAAAAATACATAAAAAATATAGGAATATTACGAGAATTTTTGCAACCATTTTATGCAAATTACCAGCAGTAATCTTATGCACTTCGCATGAATATGCAGATGATCGAATTACAAACCGGAGTTCAAGAGTTGGCCCAAGATGGCCAAAATTACTTGACTTGGGCATCGATGTCGAGATCGCATTTGGAGCCAAGAAGCTTCGCGGTCGCTATCGGATTTGGCACCTCGGGATGCTACTCCAACTGCTAAGGAGAATGATCAAGCACTTCATTTCCTCAGACACCATCTCTGCCTAACGCTCAGGAATGAGTATATGGCAGAGAAGAGCGCACTAGCTTTATGGACCGCACTGAAGAAGCAGTTCGAGAAACTGAAGTACACCATCCTACCTTGGGCAGAGCAGGAATGAACTCGACTATATTTTGCTGACTACAAGACCGTGTGGGAGTACAACTCTGCTTTGCACAGAATTTGTACCAGTCTTCAGCTATGTGGTAAGGTAATCACAGATGTACAGGAGATTGAGAAAACTCTCTCTACCTTTCATTCGAATGCGGTGCAATCCGCACGCAACTATTGTCAGGATGGCTACAAGGAGTATGCCGAACTGATTGACATCATGTAAGTTGCGAAAGTTCAAGATGAGGTTCTAAGGAAGAACTACATCTCACAGCTGCCTAGTAGCAAAGTTGGCCATGAAGTCAATGCTAGCAGAAGGTGAGGAAGCCTCACTCGAAGGAAAGAGGCAAGAAGGGTAAGGTCATGTGTCACAAGACCAAGCAGAGTGCTCAAGCCAAGAAAGATGAACAAAAGAAGTGCGATAAGAAGCCCTATGGCCAACAGGACCAAAGTTGCTATAAATGTGGCACTTGGGGACATTGGTCACATGTTTGCCGTGAACCACAGCACGTGATTGATGCCTTCGAGTCTAAGAAGAAGGGCAAAGGACAGCATGAGGCACACCTCGTCATCGCAAGCACGGAGGATCCATAGTTATTAGTTGCACCTATGGATATGGACAACCAAATAGCAGCCCCCATCACACCTTCTTTGGACATCACAGGGGTCGTAGCCGTAGTTGCCAAAGAAGAGAAGATGGACATGGAGCGGTCTGCATAAGTTTCTTCATACTTCGCTGATTCGATCTTGTACATGCATTGCACTTAGATTTTATAGTCATTTGCAGTTTATGGTTGTGATAGAACATTGAATTATTGAATAATGGTTGTAAGCTCTAGGAAAGCAAAGCATTAAATTCTTATGATGTGTCCTGCAAGACTTTTTCCTATATTAATAGTAGCAAGTTATGTTTTGTTTTGGAGTATTTTATTTATGTGTGGATTGCTTTCCACCTCATATTACTAAATAGGAATAAGTCCAGTTTACTCCCTCCAACTATCAGAAAAGTCTGGTTTACCCCCTGAACTACAAAACCGGTTATTTAACCCGCTGAACTTGCAAAATCCGGACAATAAACCCCTCGGGCCGGTTTCGCGTGGCGGTTTTGCACATGTGGCATCTCATTTGTCCCAGTCAGCATGTGGGTCCCGCTGGACAGTGGCTTGGCTCACGGCCACAGTGCGTGGACCGAGCCTACATGCATTGGTCCATGGATTCTTGACAACCATTTAATTTATCGGGTCCCACTGTCATAGACTCAAAGACATCACTTCCTTTCTACCTCATTCCCCATTCTATCTCCCTTCCCCAATCTCCATTTGTACCTCTTGGAGCTTGCTCTCCACCGAAGCTTGCGCCATGGTGCCTTCTCCTCCGGCCGCCGGCCCGATCCCGGCTCCCTGCGCCGCCTCCCTTGTCCTGCGCGCTCGCACGCCTCCAGTGGCTAGCACCGCCTCCTCTCACTCGGCCGTCTCTCTCTCTCTCTCTATGGTGCCTCCTACCTGGTGCCTCCCATCCGACCATCGCACTGCCCCGGCGGCCGCGCCACCGGCCACCCACACCCACGCCGCCGGCTCCCTCCACCGCCGCCCTCCGCCACACACTCTCGCCCGCACTCGCTCTCTCTCAAGACTCTTCCTCCCCTTTCTTCTCCGTGATGTCTCCAAACAAAGCCACCGATTCACTCGGTTCCTCCGCCCCTTTCTCTATAAGCTAAGCCCGGGAGCCTCACCTCCTCTTCTTCATCTCCTGCCATTCTCTCTCATTTCCTTCTTTCCCGAGCTCCAATCAAGCCAAGCTCGAATGCCATTTCGCTCGGCGCGCGCCTCCAAGCTCTCCAGCTTGCTCGCGAACTCCGGCCATCCTCGATCGCACGCCACTGGGCCCTACACCACGAGGAGCAAAAGCCCTTACTCAATTTAAGGATTCCGCCACCGGAGCATCACGGCATCTCGTTCTTCCTCGGCTCCGGCCAAATCCGCCATCACCATTGCCGCGCCTCCTCCAGCGAGCCCCTGCTCGATTCTTCTCTCCGTGAGCATCCCCTAGACTCCCTTTACCTCCCCCTAGCACTTGTGCTCTCTTCCTCCGCAGCGCCGCCTCCACATTGAATCGGCCGCACCGCACATCTTTTGTGATTAAATCCACATTGAATCCACATTGCTGGCACACCTCGGAGCTTCCCCGTCCTCGGCGACCATTCTGGTGAGTTCCATGTGAATCACTCAAGCTCATGCTTCTCCTAACTAGTCCTCCAAAAGACCCGAGCGTCGCCTCGCCGTGTCACCTCCACGGCCGGCCACCACCTGCTGTCGCCACGCCGCCACCGTCCAGCTCCGGCCACGCCACCACCACTCCTAGGACCACCTTACCTCCCTGGTTCCATTTTTGCCATCCACGGCCACTGCCATCACCTCCACCGTCGCTCCAAACCGCCCGAGCCTCCCTGCTCGGCCTTGAGCTCTCCTCTGAATCCTCTCTCTCACTAAGCCATGGGGCCCACCATAATGGAGGGAGAGAGAGAGAAGAAGGCCGATCGGGAGAGAGAGAAGAAGAGAGAGGGTGACGTGGACGCCCACGTGGCAAAAATTTGTGCCACGCCAAGAAACCGCCGCCACGCTGCAAAACCACCCTAGCAAACCTGCCCGAGGGGTTTTTTGGCCGGTTTTCACAAATTCAGGGGGTTAAATAACCGGTTTTGTAGTTCAGGGGGTAAACCAGACTTTTCTGATAGTTCAGGGGAGTAAACTGGACTTATTCCTAATAAATATTTTATATATCAGAACGTGTGTGGCGCTCTATAGAGGAAGTGTGCTTAGCAGATAGCGGCACAACGAATACCATATTGAGATATACGAAATTTCTCCAATCGATCAGCAAGAATGTTGGTAGTCTTACGACAATCGCGGGCAACAATACTTGTATAATAGTTTCAGGAAGAGCAACAATTATACTCCCGATGGTCACAACATTGGTCATTGAAGAAGCCTTGTTCTACTCAGAATCGACTAGAACTCTCTTAAGCTTTAAAGATATTCGAGCTAACGGTCTCCATGTAGAGACTGAAGAAGAGTATGGTAAGAAATACCTGCTCATTGCAAAGCATGAAGCAAATAGAAAAATGGTATTAGAACGACTTGCTTCATATGAATCTGGGCTATACTACACTAATATTAAAGCACCTGCAGCCTATACCGTCCTAAAAACCACTTTTAGAAGCTCTAAACATTTCTGTCTCTGGCATGATAGATTAGGCCACCCCAGTCTTAGGATGATGAGAAATATAATTAGCAATTCTCAAGGACACAATATCAATGTAAAGAATTTTCCGAATCAAGAAGATTTTGTGTGCCCCGCATGCGCCACTAGAAAATTAATTACTAGACCTTTTGCTTTGAAAATGAAGGATCAAATCCCTGCATTCCTGGACTGACGAGCATGACACATACTCAAAGCTTGTGCCCACTAGGCACAAGGATCCAATGCCCACACTCCACATGTGTGGGAACCCAAGCCCGTCCAATGCATGAGAGGGACCTCAAAGGAACAATCATTGGCTACCATGTAGACTAAGATACATAAATGTATGTCATAATGCAAAATTGAAATCACAATATCAACTCATCATGAACAGGTAATGTTCATCAACATTATCAAACATAAAGCTTCATCATTAAACCATGGCATTCATCGATTATGAAATAAAGCATCTCATTATTATTATCTGCACTTGCCTCAACCGTGAGGCGAAGACAAAAGGCGGAACACTCTAGCACCGGGTTCACCACCATCTAGTAACCAACAATGATACTAGGCATCAAACAAACATGCTTAACAAGATATTACTCATAGTGCTCTACATCGTCTTCTCATAACTCAAGATTAAACACTTTATCTACTCAAGCTAGTCAACATGCTAATAAAAATCTATTATGGACAGTAGTACTAAAAACATCATATCTTTTGCTCTAAACTCGAAATAATGTGATCTCGGATCCTATGGAAAGGTAACAAAACATCTACAATAGTCTAGTTGGCTGAACCTCCAATTCGACCAAAAACTTAGGCTATCATTCAGATGAAAGTCTAATATATAAACTGTCTAGCAGAACTAAACGACAGTAAAGAAATAATCATAACTTTTGATTGGATTAACCAAAATCCAAGATTTTTTATCATTCTGGAAAGCTAAGATCATAACCTTCAAAAGTCTAGTTGGCATGAAACTCAGATTTTACCTTTAACAAAAAGTAGCACACGGATCAAAACTACTGTCCGAACCCGACTTACAATCTGGACAGTCAAATTGAAATGTACATAACTTTTGTTCTACAAATCCAAAAAGGGTGTTCTTTATCAATCCTGAAAGCTAATAGAATTACCTACAAAAATTGTTTTGAGGCAACATCCCTGAATCGGCTCTTAAAAAAAATCTAAATTAATGAACAAGACGATTGCCCAAGTTCGTCAGACTTTCTGGACAGCAGTAGTAAAATCAACGTAACTTTTAAACCACAACTCCGATTTGGGTGATCTTTGAACCTATTGAAAGGACCTACAATTCTTTAGGAGATGAAATCCTCCAATTCAGACTCTAAATCAAATTCAAACTCTAAATACATGAAAATTGACACACAATTAATGGACAGATAACTGGAATCAATCGGAGTAGAATGTCGATCCCCTAATCATGGCAAATTACAAATCTAAATCGATCTAACCAGTGAGGAATCATTCGTTACCCTTGAAGACACGCGTGCTCGCTGATTTCCCCCGCTAGATGCTCCTCTCCTCTTCTTCTCTCCTCCACCTTTCTCCTTGGGTCGACAAAGAATGGGAGAGCACCACCAAGAGGAGCAACGGAGTGCAAGGAGGAGGGAATGTACTTTAGCAAGAATGAGCACTGTGAGTGTGTGTGCTACAGTGGTGGGCTAGGGTTTCTCCTTTATTAGTGGCCGGCCCTCATGGGCCTCCTAGGCCAAAGCGAAGCCCAAGCTGCCAAAGAATTGCAGATTTCCTCCTCTAAAGTCTAATTTATCTTTTCACCGCTTTCATTAGAATAAGTTGAGTATTATAGAAAAACCTTTTTGTTTACTCTCCTTCCTTAGAAACATTCGGTATTACATTAATAATGGTAGTAATCACCTGAGTGTAACCCCACGCTTGTGACAGCTACTTGTCGAGATGATGGCGCATTACGTGCGCTATTCCAGAATAACAACATATGTTGAATACTTAGAATCCATAATCAATAGAACCTACGCACAAGTGGGCCCAATTGATTACGGGTAGTCATAGTTGAGTGATCGTAGGAGAACTTACGACTAGGGTAGTCGAGAAGGACTTACGATTAGGTACTCGGTCATAGAATAACTTACGACCGGAGGTGATAGTAGAAGAACTTACGATCATGAGATAGTCGTAGAAGTACTTACGACTATGGGGTGGTCATAGAAGGACTTACGACCACCGGTTGGCTTCTCCTTAAGGCTACAAGGGCTATACCTTAGGATCAGATGACAAGATATTTACCCATAATAAGAATTATAAATAAATAATAAAATAAGGATTATTAGATCCTCATCATCTAGCCCCCAACTTCAAGTGAAAGTAACTTGCTTGGGAAAGGAGTTTGTTGGTTATCTTACGATCACGAGGTGATCGAAAATGATGGTCGAAGGAAAACTCTTTTGCTCAGATTTCATTTGACCGTAAACATACTTGGTCAAGAAAAATTATTGGAACTCTTATGACTACAGTAGTAGTCGAGAAAATCTTACGACTACTGTGGTAGTTGTAGAAAACCTTATGACCAAGAAGTGGTCGTAGTATGGTCATCTGGTAAAGCCTTCCGATTTCATGTTACATTTGGCTAGAAACAGACTTGGTCAAGAAGGTAATTTTGCTTGAGGTGTGAAGACAGATTCTGTTTTCTTGAACGGACATATTCAAGAATTTCAATCGACTATCACAAACCTATCCATTGAGACGATTCCCAAAGCGGTGACAACTATTGAGCATCCACAGAGTCATAAAAGATTGGCCGTCTGGGAGTTAGGTCGATCCTCAGATTCCAAGCATACTGTGAGTACGTCCTGCAATTGTAACATCCCAATTTTGGACTTGTGTTTCAAATGTAAGAAAATGAGTAGAAATTAAAACTTTTTCTTACATCATGTATTTCCTGTTTTTTCTAAACAATTCTTGTAAAAAGAATTATGGAAATACAAAGTCACAAGTCTTTTGATCTAAAACCTTGTCTTCCGTTGACAATCTTGTCAAATCTTTTGATCATCTCCTGGAAATATTTTTTCTCAAGTTCTAGGGATGGTATGTGACCCCTATGAAAAATTTCATAATTTTTAGAAATTGTTTGAATATTTTTAGAGGGCAGTCAAACCTGTTTGACTTTTAGTCAACACCCTATTTCAGCACCTTGCAGAATTTTTGGAGACAAATGCACTGCATAAAAACCTCTGAAAATTTTATACAAGGTTAATATCTTAGTTAGCAAGCTCCTGTAAAACTTTCAAAGTTTTTGGTGTTGTCTTGCTACCTCAAATAAATTCCCTAAGTTCAGTTGTTATTTTAAACCCTAAGTCAAAGGGTGTTGGGCTCGAGTTAGACCCGAGCCCAACCTAATTGACTAGGTTGAACCCCACCCTCTAGCTGCGCCTCATTTCTGAGCCGTTAGATTAAAATACAATGCTCATGTTTTTCCCTAGTGTTTTGAACCTCAGGAGCCTTGGGCAAATCTCAGCCGTCCGATTAAAATCCAACCGCCCACAGCAGCCCTAGCTTTTCTCTGGTCATCTTCTTCCTCGCGCCGTGCGCAGCACAGGGAGAGGCATGACCTGGTCACATCTTGCTCCCTCGTCAACGTCTCTCTCTGGTCGGGCATTTAGTGCGTGCAGCTTGCTTTCGGCCGTAGGCATGCCCTACTCCTGCACCCCCATCATTTCTCTTTTGCTCCACGGTTGTGCCATGAGCCAAGTTCACCCGTGGAGCTTGTTCTTGCCCAAACCCTAATATTCTAGCTTTATAAAGCTCCCCAAAACCCCTCCTGGTATTCCTTTACACCACCCCTAGCTCCTTCTTTGTTTGTGGAGCTCAAAACACCAAAAACATCCAAGCCTCCATTTTCGGCCGTGAAGCTCCTTTGTGGACTTGGGTGCTCCAGTGGTTCATCTTCAATTCTTCTTGTACCCTTTTGAGCTCCTTAACACCCTTTGCATTTCCCCTAACTCAATTTTGGATTTCATTCACAGGATTTGTCAAATTTGGGGTTTGTTCTTATTCGGCCGAATTCACCCCTTTTCTTCCTCAGCTCCGGTGGGTGCTTCATTTCTCAATTATTTTCTCATGAAGCTTCTATGAGATATAATGAAGCTATTTTGATGAACCGGTCTCACTATTTTTGCTCAGACCGTCGTTTTCACTTCATCTTCTTCATCTCCGGCGTGGGTCTCCGCCGCCAGCACTCCTCCGAGTTCCTCTGGACCTCCCCTACACTCAGGTGAGTTCGCTTTTGTCCAGTAGAGCTCAAGGACTAGCTAGATTGGCTCTTAGCACACCTTTTTGCTATTTTTGGTTTTTGCCGAAAGTGGTCCTCCGCCTCTTTCTAGCTCGCCGGCGTTCTAGGCCTGCTCCGCCGCCGAGAGTGCTCCCCTTATGTTCGCAATAGTATTAGGAACGTTTTGGTGTTATTGGTTCGCGCCGCCGTGGCCTTGGTCGTCGGCGACGTGCCGGCGAGCAAACCACGATGCTCTGTACTTTGTCGCGATTTTGTCAAGTCATTAGACCTCCTCGAGTTCATCCTAGCCGTTTACGACCTCCCAGGTTTAGATCTGAGCCTTAGAGTTCTTTCTGAAAAACTTTAAGTCTTAAGACCTCCCCTCGTTTAATCTCAGCTGTTGATGACCACCTCAGATTAGATTTGGGCCGTAGGATCTTTCTTTGTAACACCTTAAGCACCAGGACCACCCCTGTTTTGATCTTAGCCGTTTAGGATCACCTCGATCTAGATCCTAGCCAGAGAGCCTTTTTGCAAAAAGCTCTAAGTCACGTAACCTCTTTAGAGCAATCTTGGCCGTTAAAGGACGTTTGGATTTAAGCTCCTAGCCGTTAGATCCTCCTTGTGTAAAGCCTTTAGTCGCAGGACCTCCTAGAGTTAATCTCAGCCGTTAAAGACCTCTTTGGATTAGCTCTTAGCCGTAGGATCTGGTCCTGTGAAAAGTCTTAAGCGCTAGGACCTCCCCTGGTTAGATCCTAGCCGTTCAAGACCTCCTTGAGTTTCATTTGAGCCGCTAGGATCACTCCTGCGCAAAAAGGCCTCTTCACGGTCATTTTTGTGAAAACCACCCTGAGGACCTCTCCCAGGGTCCTCTTTGCAAAAGACCACCCCTGGTCCTTGTAAAGAAAACCCTTAGGACCTCCCTCCGCTTGATCTGGACCGTTCAGGACCTCCCTATGGTAATCTGAGCCGTCCAAATCTCCTTTCGTTAAAACCTTGTCGCATAGGACCAACTTGTGTAAATCTTGACCATTGAAGACCTCCCCGTTGAGATCCTATCCGTCCAGGACCTCTCCTCGGTTAAGTCGTATCGTGTAGGACCTCCTCCGAGTAAATCTTGGCCGTCCAGGACATCCTCTGGTAGATCTTGGCCGTCCCAGACCTCCTCCGTAGATCCCTAACCTTAGGACCTCCCCATGAGATCTGGACCGTTAGATCTTGATCTAACGGGCCGGACCTCCTCGGCGCATTTAGTACTCTAAGTGCTCCGATCTCTTTTTCACCGCCCATCATTAGATCTACGGCTCAGATCGCGGAGACGTTCAGACCACCTGAAGTGCGCAGCGCCCTGAGCCCTCCATCTTGAGATCTACGGCCGTGGTTGATCGAGGCTTTCGGGTCGCCCGAACGGTCCAATCCACGTGGACCGTTGGATCTAGATCCAACGGTGAACTTCTTTAGGATTGCGCGCGTGCGCTATTTCTCCAGCGCGTGGGCCGTTGGATTCTGAATCAAGGGCCCACGTTCATCCACGTCGATTCCTTTTTGTTAAGCTTTGTTTTATTTCGGTAAATTTTTATTTGTCAACTAAAAATTGTATTAAACTTTGAAAACTCATATCTAATTCATTTTAAACCCTTTTTAGATGATTCCAACTGTATTAAATTCATGGTTCACTAAATTTTAATATAAAAATGCATTTAGACCTATTCCTGTAACAGAAAATTTTCTAAATGATATTAACTTGATTTCAGCCATTTTAGAATATTCCAAAAATTGAATTGAACCTTGTAAAATGCATATCTTTTTCTGTATAACTCTAAAATGTGCAAACTCAATCTTGTTAATTTCCTCTGTTAGCATACTTTAATATGAAATAGGTTTTGATAATGATTTTATTTCTGAAAAGTAACATGTGCTAGGTTTACAACTTAGAAAAATCATAAGTAAATCATTTTAACTCCAAATTGAGTAAACCCAACTTTGCTGACCTTAGGATGCCATTATCTACCTAGCATAAAAATTTCAGACCTTAGATCATTCTGGAAATTTATGCCATAAACAGTACGAGTAGTTAATTTTATTGGAATTAACAGGCTGAGGGAAATGATTTTAGCCATAACTTTTTCATACTTAGTCCAAATGACTTGATTCTTGTTTCTAAATTCATTTAAAATCATACCCTTGCTGCTGTGTAAATTTCATGAGATTTGGATAACTTTTGCTTTTGGGTTTCGTTTGGTGTTCTTCGCCCTTATTAGTTTTATCGCATTTTTGCGTTAGGTTCCGAAGAAATTATTGATTACGTGAGTGATCCTCTGCAGCAAGAAAGTGATCTCCAGTAAGGCAAGCAGTGTAACATCATTTGATCATATTGCTCCTTCTACTTTTAAATTCTAATATCTTGTTTGCAAAAACTAAGTATGCATGCTTCTTGTGTCAAGATTTATTTTGTCGATTAGAGGTAGCTAATCCCATTGCATGGTTGCCCTTAAACTGTTTATCCCCTACCACAAAACATAAGTTATTAATATCGCTGGTGAATTAGAGCCCGGTGATTTAATTATGCTATTTTACTGTCTTTACGGTGTCATACTTAGAATGCTTAGATAATGGTAGAATTGGGTGGTTATCGACCTAGTCGATAACCTTGATCACACAAACTTTTTATGACTCTATGCTTCAGCCTTTGTGCTATGTTTATTTGTGAAAACTAAAAATGAAAACAAATTGATTTAGACTTGGGCACAATGGTAAGATGGTGTGCTTTTGGGTGTGACTGGAATGGTGCCCGGGTCATTAAGGACCGAGTTACTTGCGCAACCGTACTGAGCATTTTAGCGTACTAACCATGTTAGAGGGTATGGGACCTCTCTTGACTAAGTACTTTGGGAGGTGTTAGTTAGGGGTCGCTGGTGGGTAAAACTGTTTTTATAGAGGAAGAGCTCCCGCAGTTGCTTCAGCTGGGCCGGTGTCTCCTACTCTCTGGGTTGTGCGGCTCTTAACTAGCATCATTCATTGGAAATATCTCGTAGGACATAGCCGTGCCGGCATACCAAAGGAAGTGTGCTAAATAGCTTGGTGAAAAGGTGGTTTGAAGTGTGGGTACATTGGTACACCCCTGTAGGGTTAAAACTATTCGAATAGCCTCGTCCTAGGTTATGGACACGCTCGGATATGCCCCGTAAGAACTAGACTACAACCTTTTAAATTAAAACTTGACATGGGTGGTACGAATGGGTAATTCGTGCTATGGTTGTGATGGCTATTGGGTTAGTCATCTCCAGGATGTCTTTATGTTATTCCTTATTGTATCGCTGTTATTTATGCAAATAAAATTCAGATTGTCAAAATTCCCTTCAAACTATTACTTATTGCAAATAAAACTTGCTTTATGTTGAAAATTGACCTTGAGCCTTCTCCTTTGGTTAAAGCCTGCATGTAGTAGTAACTAGGTTTGTTACCCGTAAGTCTTGCGAGTACATTTTTGTACTCATTTGCTTTGCTTAATTGTTGCAGAGGAAGAAGGTTGATCCCCAAGGGATCCACTTTGGTGAGTTTTGCTGCGGTGTGGATGACTAGCTTGGCGGCCCGGTCGATTGCCTTGTGGGTTATGGCTAACCGGTCGTATTTTGGTTAAAGCCATCTTATGGCACCCTTTTGCTTTCGCTGTTATTGATACTTTGATGTCTTTTGGCCCGTCGGCTCTTTTGTAATAACCTTATATTATGTATGTCTTTCGCTAGACTTGTTATATTGTAATGTATGGAATTGATGCATGATTTTATAACGGGGTGTGTATACTGTATTTCTGGGAAGTATACATATATTGAGGCTTGGTTTATTTGATTTGTGATGCAAGGGTCAATGGAAGGCTAAGCATTACAAGTCGAATAAATCGGGGTCTCACAAAGTTGGTATCAGAGCCATACTGATCGTAGAAACCCCTAGCTTGGTCGTCTTTAGGATATTTTGAAAACTTATTTTCAAGTGTCAAATGGTTTATGAAAATTTAAGTAGAGTTTCATATTTTACTTCTTATCTATCTTAGTTTGCTCATCCCACCCCTTCCTCACTCTGATACTCGAACATTTTGGGGGAGTTGGTGAACCTTGTTCCCAACTCCATCACAATGCTCAGCGTGTTCGTGTACTTATGTGAGGCGTACTTGGGAATTCCAGCAGACCTCGTGCTCTTCCAGTACTACTATGGGATGGTTCATCAAGCTGGAATCATTGGAAGCTACAGTCTGAAGCTCCATGATGGGAAGTCGAGGAAGTACATTCAGATGTTCCTTGGTCTTCGTGGCCAGGGTGGAAGAAGAGGTGGTTTTACTAGGAGACCAACAACGAGGACATCCTTTCTTTTGTGGGAAGGTCACGAGAGGATTTCTTCCTTGATTCGACTCTAGGATCTTCATCGACGCTCTTATATTCAAGTTGTAAAAGACTTAAAGGAAGAGAGACTCACCGGGTGGCATGTGGTGAAGAATTTCATCACGTGCCGAATCAGCCCTTTGAAGAAACGAGTTCCTCCCATGTGGAGGTACTCGGGGGCAACAGACCCGACCAGAGATTACGAGGAGGGTAAGTGAAATTCTTACTTTTGGCTCTCATTTTAGTTAATCCTGGACTGGTCTGCTAAGTATTTTATCTGCTTGCACATATCTTTCATAGGCAGAGATTGACGTCCGTGTCAAGCTCATCTGTGAGAAAGGTCCACCAAATGTGGCGGCTCCTCAAATCCTAGTGGTTTTATCCGCGGAGGAGAAGAAGGAAGGCCTAAAGGTAATCGAAAACCGACTTTGTCTTTAGGCTTTTATAGTCATAGAAATACTTACGACTAGAAGTTTTTGTCGTAGAAAAACTTACGACTATGAACTGGTCGTAGAAGAACTTACGACCAAAGGATGATCATAGAATGACTTACGACCACTTGGTTATGTTTTCTTTTTCTGACTTTAACAGAAAGTAGGCATAGAAGACCGCTAAGACGACATGGAGGTCGAATTGGTGGTTATTGGGGCAGTGGTAGAGACGGAGCAAGTAAAAGCTCCTTCGACCAAAAGGCGTTGGCTTGTGAAAATTGCTGATAAACGCGATGCAAGCTCGAGCCCTATTACTCCGAACAAGCCTTTTGCAAAATTTACTACAGACATGGCAGCTGCGGCAAAGGCAAGGGCGGTTGAGGCTGCCATAGCTCTTAAACGCAAAGCCCCCAAGGCCAAGGTAACCTTCTATTATGACAATAAGACTTTTGTAGTTTCTGCCTCTCGTGGCTTTGTCAAGCAGCTAGAAAAGGAGAACTAGAAAAGTTTCACGCCTTTGTGAAGGAAACTCATCGCCCACAGAGCCTGAGGTCAAGGGGAGTAGAACGCTCGAGGTGGTCGAGATAGGTCTCGGCCACTAGGGGAGTCAGGAGGCTCAAGAAGTAGTGACTCCTGTTCCCCTGCTTGAGTTTCGACTAGGAATTGTCAAGAAGTTGTCGAAGGAAACTTCTTTTGGGAAGGTTTCTTCTCAATTCAAAGTTAGGTCCAGCAGACTAATCTATGTAAAGGGACAAAAGTGTAAGAACATTATTTTCCTTTGCTTTTATAACTTAACTCGCTTGCCTTTTTGTGATCTCACTAACTCCTTCAAATTTCCAAGGGTGCTTCTATCGAGAAGCTTGCCGCCTCCTCTTCTCAATGAAGGAATGGCAGAGGAGTGGTCGAAGGATCGACTCATCGCCCCTATGGAGGAAGAAGCCATCGCGCCGGTATTACTCGTCATCGAGGTGGTGATTGCCTTCGAGATAGCCGCGAGCACCGAGGTGGTCGCAAGAGTAGAAGCAAGGATGGCGAAGCATCCGCACAAGGAGTGGCGGAACTTTCGACCACCGCGTCGGAAGGAAGTCATCGGAGACGCCCTAACTAGTCCTCCGGAGAAGCTCCGATGTCGCCATGGCCAAGAGGAGGAAGAGTTAAACTTTTCAACCATCCCCGGGTTCTTTAGCTCAGAACTGCTGGGGTTTCGTGCCTTCAAATCTTGTGATCGAATCCCTCACCCTAAGGACATTCCTAATAGGGGGAATGTCTTTGATGACGAGCGTCTTGAGAAGGTGTGGTGGGACCGAGATCAAGAGATCGACGGACTGAAGGACCCCACAAGAGTATTTTCTTCATTTTCTCGAATTAGCATGGATGTAAGCATCTGCTACTCAGTATTTACATATGTGATTTTCCCTTGCTTCTCACTGTCTTCCTTTTTACAGAAAGCTTTAGAGCAGATTGTCATAGTTGGTGAGTACCACCGACAACTTCTAAAGCTATGACAAGAGAAGGCAGAACTCTGTGAGTAGGCAGAGAGATGGTAATCCACCAAAACTCATAGTCATTTATGTTTCTACTACTTGCACTGCTCGTAGGAATTATCGTAGAAAAACTTACAACTAAAAACTGGTCGTAGAAAAACTTACGATCAGGTAGTTGTCATAAAAGAACTTATGACTGAGAACTGGTTGTAGAAGTACTTACAATTAGGAGGTAGTTGTAGAAGAACTTGCGACTATGTGGGTGGCCATAGAACAACTTACAACCACTTGATGGGTGCTCATGTCTACTCTTAACCTCTGCAGGTTTAAAAGTGACGAAAATACCCTAGTTGATTCACTCGACTATGAAAAAGCCGAGACGAAAAAGCTAAGGAAAGAAAAAGATGACCTTCTGAAGAAGCTTCAGGAGGCAAACTCTACGACTTAACAGTTGCAGGGAGAAATAAACTGTAATTCCTTGAACTTACGACTGCTTATGATGTTGAACTTCACCTTTTTAACTCTTGTTCTCCTTTAGGAAAAGAGATCGAAGTGGGAACTCTTCAAATCGAGGTGGGAACCCTTCAAACTGATGTCAAAGAAAAGACCTTGGTTATTCATGAGATCTCCCGCATCGCCAAGGACAAAGATCAAGAAATTGAGAAACTGGATTATCAATTTGTAATACCCCAAATTTAATCAAGAGAGAATAATTAAATTAGGGAGAAGGACCAATTAGCAAAGCATTTTTATTAGGGGATCAAGGGGGGGGGGTTGCAAAGTCTTGGCAACCTGGCTTGACCTTCGCCCAAATGGCCATGTGGTGGCCGACCAATGGGGAGAGGCGCCACCCTCCCCCAAAACCCTAGTCGCACCCCCTAGTCCCCCTCTCTCCCTTGTTGGCCACCACCCCCATCCCCTCTCTCCTTGGTTGCCACCCCTGGTCCCCGCGCCTCCTCGGTGTTCTCCCCGTCGCGGCCAAGGACTTCGCTTCGCCATCGCCTAGTGGAGGAAGAAGGAAGGATGCCTAGGTGATTGGCCGGCCAGGAAGAAGAAGAAGGAAGGGGGGAAGAGAGAAGGGAGGGGAAGAGGGATCGCGTGGTGTTCCTCACGTTCGACAGTGGTTTCTCCAAGGGTAACCCTTGATCATGTTTGTTTAGCCGTAACTTATTGTATTTTAGCAATGTCGATATTAGATCAATTTAGGGCAGTCTGTAGTGCCCGACTGTTTTGAGGATGTTAACTATGAAATTAGATCTGGCCATCTCCTAGATATTTGTAGGTCACGTCTTTAGCTTTCAATAGAGTCTTGGATCAGGTCATTTGGATGAGCAGATTGTTAGATATGGATTTTACAACGCTGCTGTCCCGAGGCTTTGTCAGGTTTCGGGCACATTGTATTAACTGGATAATAGAAATTAGATAACAAAATATTTGGAGGATACCACCAACATGAAAGTTGTAGGTATGTTCGTTAGGTTTTCAGAGAGCTAAAGAACATACTTTTTGGATAATTGTATTGAAAGTTACGTAAGATTTAGTCTCGCTGTCTAGAACCTCTGATGGGATTTAGTAGTTCTTAGTAATCTATTTGCTAAGGATAGAGGATGACCGAATCTAGGAATCTCACCAACTAGTTTTATGTGGATAACTTAAGCATATTTCAAGATAATCAAAGAACACTAGATTTGGGTAAGTAGACAAAAAAATATGAATTTTAGAAGAATACTGTTCTGTTTTGGGACAGATTGATGTCTATAGAAGTTGGTGTTTTGGGTTGCGCTTGGGAACGTAGTTCGTCGTGTACTTATTTCTAGCAATGTTTTTTTTCCAGAAATATTCTCCCAGTATGATTTATATATATATTCAGGTGGTTTGATTCTGGGGGCAGCGCCCTCTCCGCATAATCAAGCTTCACACGGTTGCGGCAAGTACAAACTGTGATAGAATAATTAAGAGTGATTGTTCATATTTGCTGGTATTTTGTGTATATTGTCTACTCATGGATGCTAGAATGATGTGTATGTCGCTGTTCATGTATGCTAGAAGTATGAGTATGCTCTTTATTCATGTATGTTGTTGCTGGCTAATACATATTTATGTTGGATAAAAGAATTGATTCATATGCATCATGTTATCATCTTTGAGGCTTAGTCACGTGGTGATTAAGCATTGATTTTGAGGTCCCCGTCATGTATTGGATGGACTTATGGTCCCCACACTTGTGGAGTGTTGGCATATAGTCCCTGTGCTAGAAGGCACAGGAATGGGTATGCATCGACGGATGCATACTCCGTGACACAGATATGCAAAGAGAAAAGAAAAGTTGCA
The DNA here is from genome assembly GCA_036346255.1 of Ampelocalamus luodianensis. NCBI lineage: Eukaryota > Viridiplantae > Streptophyta > Magnoliopsida > Poales > Poaceae > Ampelocalamus > Ampelocalamus luodianensis. Next base: position 49,582 of record JAYEVH010000203.1, on the reverse strand, counting down.
TTTATGCATTTGCATTGCATGCGCTTGTGAATTGGTTGATTATGGAGAATGGTGGTTGGATGATGATGATATAGTTGTGTATGTTATTGTCTCATTAATTTGTACTTTGCTGAGTCTTGGACTCACTCTTGCTGTTATTTGTGTTTTTAGGTACCCCTTACGAGAACATCATGCATGGGAGGGAATAGTCATAAGTTTGGGTGCACACTGCCACGAACTATTTATAATTGGTTAAATTTGGAACATGCCTTAATAATTGAGGAAACCGCTTAAAGGATTCTCTATTGGTTATTTCTTATGCGTTGGATGTTTTGTAATAGAGTTGATTAGCATGTTATGGCTGCCTTTATGCTTACGTTATAGATTTGATGATTGGATTAATGTTTATTGCTATAAATAACTGTGTGAACCTCTGGTATGGTTAACTATACAAAGGAGGTTCTGCCGAAATTTAGTAAAATATCTTAGTTTTAATTTGTTACTCAGTTATTTTAGTAGCATTCCAGGCTCTTGTCAGGTTGGGGTGTTACAGTTGGTATCAAAGCCAGGTTTTAGGTCCATGGTGAATGGATTAATTAAAAATTTGCTAATGGCTAATCAACTTAAAAATTTGACACACTAGTGCACAGTAGGATGGGAATGTGCATAGCATTGCATTTTTATTTCCGTTATATCGTATTGATGATTACAGATATGAATTTAGTATGATTGCTAATTAATTGATTATATGATTGTTATGTGTGGGGTTAATTGACGTCGAGAGGTAGAGTTTGGTTGTGGCCATGGACATGGCCAGGTTGTACCGCCGGTTGGGGTATGAAAATAGTGGAGTGCTTACCTCGGGTAAACTAGTTCCAGGTGTTGAGAATGGATTTCCTTGAAAAAGGTTGATGTTTTCCTTGAGTTTACATTTGATTATTCTGATTACTCACTGTTGGTTGATGAATTCTTTTGGGTGAGTGATTACAAAGCAGTTGATGTGTTTCCATTGGTTTAACTTGACCCCTAAAGCAATTATTGTTTTTCCAACTGTTGAGTTATTTTTGTGGTTGGTGAGCTTGGTTAAATGTTAAGATTGACCTTTGTATTGGAGTTTTGTGTTTCTTATTGGAAAATATGACCCATTTATTTGCTTAATGTTTTGAATAATGAAAGTTTTCTTTTGCAAGTCCTTTATTATGCGGAAGCTTTGACTCAATGTATCACTTTTGGGTATTTTGAGTGTTGAAGTTGAATGCTTCTCTTTATGAAAGAAAATGTTAACCCTTTAGCATTATCTTGTCCTGGTTTAGTGAGAGGTTATAATCTAAGAAATTAGTGGATATGGTATGGGTTATTAAGTTGGGTCTGTAGTGTGATGCATAATCGATCTTAACTAAGATCTTTCGAAGGGAAGTTGATTAAATTGACGGTGTTTTATAGTAGTTCTCGATGAACTGTGATTAAGAGTATTACTATACCTAATTGGAGTCAAAGGAGTTATTAAAAAGTGTGGAATATTGATGAATTGGTTTGAACATTAAAAATTGTTTAGTTGGCTAAATTTGTTGGGTTATTTGGTCTCAATGGATGAAACTAACTGTGTGGGAAGGAAAAGTCAAGGAGATGCTAGATTAATGTCTTAGTGGATATAAATTTTGGAATTATCATTTATATGGATACTTAGAATACCAATGGATCTAGAATTTTATGGGAGGAGTTCTGGACAGCTCTTCTATATAGAATGATGTGATGAATTTGGTTGTAGTAATGTTAAGACTGTTAAATGATGGAAGATTTTGATTCTTGAAGTTTTATTGTGATTTTGTACCAAATTATGATTATGAGATGGAACGGTTGGATATACATTTGTAATTGTACATGTGATTTGGAAAGGAAAGTAGGTAACATCTAGATTTCTTGATGAAGCCAGTTGTTAGCAACAATGGTTGGAGTGCAACTGTTGTGTGGTGACGTTTGGTGTGGAGCATCTATAAGAGTTGAACTGATGTGATTTAATAGACGGCTTATGCTTACATGATTGTTGAATAGTCGGATGATAGCATGCCCATGATGAAAGGGTTTTTGTGATACCTAAAATATATTCGAAAGGATTAGTCGGGAGAAATTAAATAAATCGAGAGAAGGGTTCTTTTAGAAAATCATCAAATCAGGAAATGAGAGGGGGTTTTCCGCATTTAGGGGGCAACTTGGGCTTGGGCCTAAGCCCATGTGGGGCTGGCCGCCATAGGGGAGGCGCCATCCTCCCCAAACCCTAGCCGCCCCACCCTTTCCCCTCCTCCCCACTTGTGGCCGCCACCTCCTTGTCCCCTCTCCACCTTGGCCGCCTCCCCTGCTCCCTGCACCTTCCCTTGGTGCTCTCCCTGCTGCAGGCCAAGGACACCGCCCCGCTGCCGGTCTAGTGGAGGAAGAAGGAGGACGCCGGTTTGTGGATCGGCCAAGAAGAAGAAGGATGAGGGGAGAAAGGAGGAGGAAGATCATCTTCTCCAAGGTTCTCCCACCTACGCCCTGGTTGCTACAAGGGTAACGAGTGCCGATCCTCATCGCTTGATTAGTGGTAGATGTGTTTTGGTTCAATTTTGATTAGATCGATTTGCTGCGGGTAGAAATTGATTCTGTCCAGATTGTTGCGTGGACATTTTCGTGATGTTAGAGGCCGAATCTGAGTTTCCCATCTCCTAGAGATATGTAGGTCTTGTTCTTAGCTTTCGGTGGCCGCCAAGATCACCTAATTCCGACTTTCGAGTCAAAAGTTATGATAGATTTAATATCTGCTGTCCAGAATCCTGACGAGAATTAGCAGTCTCTGTTTAGGTTGATATATGGCCTAGTTAGAGGGTGATTCAGAGGTCTTGCCCATAACAAATTTTGAAGGTGATATCACTAGCTTTCAGGATTGATAAAGAACACCTCATTTGGATTTATAGATCAAAAGTTATGCACTTTTCTTTGTGACTGTCCAGATTGTAGATCAGTCTGTCCAGATTATATGTCAGTTTCTATCTTTAGTTTTGACCCGTGTGCCACTTTTTGTTAAAGGCAAAATTTGAATGTCGTGCAACTAGTTTATTGTAGGTAATTTCATAACCTTTTCAGACTGTTAAAGAACGCTCAATTCGGAGTTGTAGATTAAAAGTTATGGTTGTTTTAGTATTGCTGTCCTGTTTGTTCAGACAGAAGCTGTGCTGCTGTTTTGTTTTCTTTATTAGAGAAGTTTATTGGCCGAATTGGGAAATCTCATCAACTTGAATGTTATAGATATGTTCGTTAAGATGAGGTAGGATCTGGACTCATCTCATTTCGAGTCCCACGTCATTAACTACTGTCATTTTCGTGCTGCTGTCCCGACACGTTTTTTGGGTTGCAGCCTGTTTTTCAGATTAGGTTTTATGGCGATTCCTTGGGAGTTCAAGGGGGGTATTGTAGACTATTAATTCGGGTTGGATTCTATGTTGTTCTTATTTCGGTTATTTAATTGTTTAGGCCACGAGGCTACGGGTTTGGGAGCGCCATCGTTGCCTGCTAACGCGTCGCAACGCGGAAGGCAAGTACTTTGTTGCTTTTGAGTGCTGTGATTGTGAATGTTTTCATGAATATAGTGTGACATATTGTGTTACCCGAGATGCGGAATTGGTTATGTTCTTTCATTATGTGGAGTATATACTGAGAGATGGTATTATCACTGTTCATGTTCATATCATGCATCCTTTTATTCATGTTATGTCCACGGAGTGGATTGTAAGTCCCACCATTCCAATGTGGGCAAATTTGGACATTGTCATGTCCCGCCCACGGAGTGGATTGAAAGACCCATCAATTCCAAAGATGGGCAACGTAAGACCCATCAATTCCAAAGATGGGCAGCTTTGGACACCTATATGAAACGTTCTTCATATAGGACTTGGATCCCCGCACTTTTGTTAAGGTGCGGGCTTAAGTGAACACCGACGGTGTGTCACTCACTATGCATGTGTGCAGTCCATCCTTGATTACATTCATTCATTTCATGTTTTCATAAGTGTTCACTCGATGCAAGGTTCGCATTCTTAAATGGTGATGTCCTGCTTTGTATATGTGTTCTTTTTCTTTCATCAGACTTGCCGAGTCATGGACTCACTCTTGCGTTGTTTGTTTATTTTAGGTAACCCCGATGTTGGCTCACTTGGGAGGGAGTAGACACACACTACTGCTCACATCACCCTATTCATGTTCAAGATTAAATTTAGTTCTATCTTACATTCGTTAATGATGAACTGTAATAATTAAATTATAATTGGTGAAGGAAGGATACCTTCTCCACATGGATGTTGATTTATTACTGCGTGAACCTTCTTTATTGATGATTAGTATTAAATAACTTAGAAGGTGAAGGAAGGATACCTTCACCATGTCCTGTTTACTTTAATGTCGTTTTTAGTTGAAATACTTAGTTCAAATTCTTCGCATTATGGTTGTATGTTAGATGTTTTAGGTGACATCTTGGCTTCCGAATAGCCGGTGTTACAGCTGGTATCGAGCGGCTTTAGGTCCGTGGTAATTAAGTTATTAAAATGACACACCGCGTACGAGGTGGGGTTGAAAATTACCATTGCTTCCGCAATATCTGTTATTATGTTTCATTTTGTTGAGCAATTGTTGAATTGCTTCGCATTATCATCCTTGTTGGTAATATATGATCTGCTATGATATTCAATATCTATGAACTAATTCTATGATTGTCATGAGATGATCCCGTATATTCATAATTGAGTATTTTGGTGAAGCGTGTTGTAAACGAATGATCGTAAGTGGAGGTCGTGGTTGTTACTCGATTCACTGTGTTACACCACCGCTCGCGAGACGTGGTTAGAGGAGTAGTTACCCCAGTACCATAGTTTCGTGTGTTAAGCGTGAGTTGCTTTAGAAAGTTATTCTCTTTCTTGATTTCGAATTTGCCAATTCTTGTCCCGTGGTGGTTGATGAATTTCTCCCGGTTTGTGGTTCATGATAGTTTATGGTTTTCAATAGATCCTCTTGGTTCTCTCAAACAAATATTGCTTTTCAACCGTTGAGTTGCTTTTACCACTTGTGGTCGTTGTCAATTGGCAAGATTGATGTTTTCATAGTTGCTCCTTCTTTCTCATTGAAAAGAATGACTCATTTACTCGCTTGACAACTTGGTTAGTGAGAGTTTTCCGCTGTAAGTTCGCTTTGCATGGGAAAGCTTTGGCTTTATGCGTTTCTTTTAGATTACTTGAGCGTTGAGGTTTGAAGTCTCTCTTTGTCAGAGTAAGGTGTTAGAATCCTTTGTGACGTCTTGCCATGCTTAAAATGAGAAGTTATAACTAAACGAATAAATTGTTACGATATGAGTTACCAAGTTGGGTTATTAGCATGGTGCAAATCAATTATTCTTAACTACCATCCATGAAAGTGAAATTGATTAATTTGAAATGTCCTTGTATTTGATACATGGTGTAGGTTAAATGAAGACTCCCATATCCATTCGTAACCTATAGATCTTACATAAGAGCTAGATTTATCTATTTCGTGTATGCTAAAATTGTTGAAACTTGTATAAAGTACCGGATGGGTGTGGTGTATCGATTCATGAAACCTTGTTTATAGAAAATTATGTTAGTGAATCTTTAATCATGTTTTGAAATGATTTCTCGAACAAAGGTGAAATGTGAATCTATGTTTAAATGTGGTTATGTGATTGCAAATGAAATTAGTACCATATGTACACACATGATTAGTACAATCATCAATTGTTAATGAACGCTAAGAAGGTGTTGAGCAACACCAACAGCTTGAGTAGATGAATTTCGTAAGTAGGCTTTGATAGCGTGCATTGTGATATTGTTATTGCTTAGCATAATCTGGTTATAATAAATTTGTTTCAACTTTGTGGTTTATGTTCCTTTGGGAAGTTTTAGGATGGAGTAATAAAGTTTGATGATTCTCAGTACTAGTGCATGTTGTCGATGTTATTAACTCGTCTAAATGTTAGAATGAGGTTAATTCTCGTAGTAATTTGATCACCTATGGTGATATTATCTAAATGGTAAAATTTCAAGTTTTATGTTCATGATCTTTTGAGGGTTCAGGCTTTTATGTAGTAAATGAAGTTTATCGAGTCACGTTATGTTGCAAAGTTATAATGGTTTTTCAGTGATGCAAGTGCTTGATTTTGAATACTTATTTGTTCTTATCTCGTTAAGATTCGATATTCTCTTCTTGTGAGGCTTATGCTTTCAATCGTGGACTTCACTTATGTTCTATAAGTTCATTGCCTAATTGGTTTCTCCCTTGGTCCCGTGTTCAGTGCGAGTGGTAGATGAGTTTTTCTAGTTGGTGAAAGTCGTTTCCATTTGTCTCTTCTTTTGAGAAAGAATCAACCCATTCTTTTCACGTGGGTCTTACGAAGTGTTTTCAAATTGTTGTTGTGAGAATTGAAGTTAATATCGTTTAGATGAGAATATTTCAAGTTTAGCTTTCGTGATATTTTCTTTGGGTTCTTGAATCATCTGATAGCTGAAATTATTTTAAATAAACTAAGGTATTGAATTGTCTTGTTGCTTCTTAAGAGTTTTGTGTGACTTAATTTTAAAGACTTTTTAGTCTAAGTGGGCAACATGAGGTTGCAATCAAAGAAGTTATGTTGGTTCCTTTAAGAGGAGAATAATCTGCTTGCTTTTCATGAAATCCCGTAATTGGAAATGTTTCGAGTTTGGTGGCTGAGATTATTTGGATCTCATGTTTCGTGTGTAGTTGAATTTTTCTGAACAAATAGGACGTATTGAGGAATTTCATTGGTTCTTATTTAGTCCGTGTGGTTTGGACTAAAGACTTTATCTTGTTCATTGTGGCAAAGCGATGTTAGTCAAAGAATTAATTTCAGTGTTAAAGGAAAGAGTGCAGTAAGAATATTTGAGAATTTGAGTCAAGTTTTGTAACTCGTGGTTATTTGAATTGTTCATAAACTTTTTGCTCTTTTCACTCAAGAGTTGTCGAGTTCCAATCGCAATGTCATTTTCTTATTGGTTGTTATTTGCTATTTCCATTTCGAGGTGATGCGTGCCCTCCGCTGTGAACTCAACTTTCGCTTCTCCCGCATCTTTATTACCGATTATTTCTTTGGTCTCGTGCTCACCGTGAGCAAAGAACATTTTCCGTGTTGTGAAAGTTGTTCTTGTTCGCTCTTTCTTTTGAGAAAGGATCAACCGCTTTGTGCTATAAAGTTTTACAAATCGTGAGTTGTTAATTGTTTGGTGGTGGTTAAGTGATTGTAGGGGTGAGATTTTGCTACCCAGCTATTGGAGGAGTAATAGAAGATGAGTTGGTTTTGACCTGAACCTCTTGGAGGGAAGTTGATTCAGATGGAATGTATGGTTTCGAAGTAAAATTGTATATTGTTCGACTAAGTAGGACCTATGGTATAGTGTAGTTCCAGAACCTTGGTTCATGTTGAAATGTTGGGGATTATCAAATGTATGGAAACCGTAATCAATTTTATAGAGTAACACTATTGAAAGTATCGCGATGTTGTATGAGTGATTCCCGATGAGGTCAATAAGTGAGTATGTCGAATTGTGGGGATCTTAGAGATTTAAGCCGATGATTTCATTATTTGTTATAAGAGGAATTCGTTGTAGAGGTCTTGGAGGTTAAGTCTGGGCTTTCCATTGTCATGCTAGACTTTTGGTCGCCCAAAGTTTTGTGTGTAGAGGAGATAGAACATTGGAGTATCCTGAGTAGTGGAATGATTGTCAATAGAACCCTTCTGATGTAGTTCATGAGCGGGTGTACTGAGGATTCTGATGTGTTATTCCCGAAAGTTGGAGGTGATGAGATTGCATGGGTTTTTGAGGTGCTTTGGTGCCTTCTATCAAATTAATGTCATCAGTTGAATGAGTTGTCTAGAGTGTTCAGTGGAATCAATAGAGTCTCTCTACAAAGGTGTGGATGATGTATTTCGGTTTAAGCCTAATTTGAGGATGTTAAATTAAGAGGTTTGAGACCGTGCGGTATGCGATGAATTGGATTCCAAAGTTTGAGAGAAATTTTATTCCTAAAAGAGGAACTGAGAAAATTGGTACTTCCTCAAAGAAGTGACACGCTTTGATTCTTGTTTGAGCTTTGTGTTTTGGGCGAATGTCTTTCGCAAGTTGAGCACGACGCTTATGTTGGCATGTGTGGTTCTTATCGGTTCAGAAGAATAAAGGAAGTTTTGATTTGGGCATTCAAGTGTTTTTCCCTTTGGTTTTCGTGGACGCTTATTCGCAAATTGCCACTTGGAAAGTGGAAAGGTTTTCTTGATAAAATTCTGAAATTCTGATTTGGATTTTGCTCTTCGCACTCAGCTGGTAACGATATAGTTGCGACGTGAATCTTTCTTATTCAGAGGTGTTTTGCCGGTAAAAGAGTTTGCTTAAAGAGATTTCGATCGTGTGTTTCCGCTAAAGGAGGTGATCCTTGTTTTCAAAGAAGAGTTCAATTAAGAGGTGGAATAAGAGTTCCGTGTTCTTTGTGCGTGTCGTGTGGTTCGTATCTTTGGGAAGGTTAACCCAAGATACATTGGGTTGTTTTCGATAGTTGGCATATCGCCAGTGTCGCCTCGAGTCCGCGCGCGAGTACGTAACGCCTTGTATGTTCTCGTGTCGAGTGAGATCTTGCCTTCGAAGTTTCGTGTGCGTGAACCTTAGCGGTGTGGATCACAACGGCACGTGGTTACCGTTGTTCGCTCGGCCGTGGTTGTTCTTTCGCTTATGTGTTTAGATTCGGTCGAATCTCATAAGGGGGTAGAATGTGATACCCTAAAATATATTCGAAAGGATTAGTCGGGAGAAATTAAATAAATCGGAGAAGGGTTCTTTAGAAAATCATCAAATCAGGAAATGAGAGGGGTTTTCCGCGCTTAGGGGCAACTTGGGCTTGGGCCTAAGCCCATGTGGGGCTGGCCGCCATAGGGGAGGCGCCATCCCTCCCCAAACCCTAGCCGCCCCACCCTTTTCCCCTCCTCCCCACTTGTGGCTGCCACCTCCTTGTCCCTCTCCACCTTGGCCACCTCCCCTGCTCCTTGCACCTTCCCCTTGGTGCTCTCCCCTGCTGCAGGCCAAGGACACCGCCCCGCTGCCGGTCTAGTGGAGGAAGAAGGAGGACGCCCGGTTTGTGGATCGCCAAGAAGAAGAAGGATGAGGGGAGAAAGGAGGAGGAAGATCATCTTCTCCAAGGTTCTCCCACCTACGTCCTGGTTGCTACAAGGGTAACGAGTACCGATCCTCATCGCTTGATTAGTGGTAGATGTGTTTTGGTTCAATTTTGATTAGATCGATTTGCTGCGGGTAGAAATTGATTCTGTCCAGATTGTTGCGTGGACATTTTCGTGATGTTAGACGCCGAATCTGAGTTTCCCATCTCCTAGAGATATGTAGGTCTTGTTCTTAGCTTTCGGTGGCCGCCAAGATCACCTAATTCCGACTTTCGAGTCAAAAGTTATGATAGATTTAATATCTGCTGTCCAGAATCCTGACGAGAATTAGCAGTCTCTGTTTAGGTTGATATATGGCCTAGTTAGAGGGTGATTCAGAGGTCTTGCCCATAACAAATTTTGAAGGTGATATCACTAGCTTTCAGGATTGATAAAGAACACCTCATTTGGATTTATAGATCAAAAGTTATGCACTTTTCTTTGTGACTGTCCAGATTGTAGATCAGTCTGTCCAGATTATATGTCAGTTTCTATCTTTAGTTTTGACCCGTGTGCCACTTTTTGTTAAAGGCAAAATTTGAATGTCGTACCAACTAGTTTATTGTAGGTAATTTATAACCTTTTCAGACTGTTAAAGAACGCTCAATTCGGAGTTGTAGATTAAAAGTTATGGTTGTTTTAGTATTGCTGTCCTGTTTGTTCAGACAGAAGCTGTGCTGCTGTTTTGTTTTCTTTATTAGAGAAGTTTATTGGCCGAATTGGGAAATCTCATCAACTTGAATGTTATAGATATGTTCGTTAAGATGAGGTAGGATCTGGACTCATCTCATTTCGAGTCCCACGTCATTAACTACTGTCATTTTCGTGCTGCTGTCCCGACACGCTTTTGGGTTGCAGCCTGTTTTTCAGATTAGGTTTTATGGCGATTCCTTGGGAGTTCAAGGGGGTATTGTAGACTATTAATTCGGGTTGGATTCTATGTTGTTCTTATTTCGGTTATTTAATTGTTTAGGCCACGAGGCTACGGGTTTGGGAGCGCCATCGTTGCTCGCTAACGCGCCGCAACGCGAAGGCAAGTACTTTGTTGCTTTTGAGTGCCGTGATTGTGAATGTTTTCATGAATATAGTGTGACATATTGTGTTACCCGAGATGCGAATTGGTTATGTTCTTTCATTATGTGGAGTATATACCGAGAGATGGTATTATCACTGCTCATGTTCATATCATGCATCCTTTTATTCATGTTATGTCCACGGGAGTGGATTGTAAGTCCCACCATTCCAATGTGGGCAAATTTGACATTGTCATGTCCCGCCCACGGAGTGGATTGAAAGACCCATCAATTCCAAAGATGGGCACGTAAGACCCATCAATTCCAAAGATGGGCAGCTTTGGACACCTATATGAAACGTTCTTCATATAGGACTTGGATCCCCGCACTTTGTTAAGGTGCGGGCTTAAGTGAACACCGACGGTGTGTCACTCACTATGCATGTGTGCAGTCCATCCTTGATTACATTCATTCATTTCATGTTTTCATAAGTGTTCACTGATGCAAGGTTCGCATTCTTAAATGGTGATGTCCTGTTTGTATATGTGTTCTTTTTCTTTCACTGCACTTGCCGATTCATGGACTCACTCTTGCGTTGTTTGTTTATTTTAGGTAACCCCGATGTTGGCTCACTTGGGAGGGAGTAGACACGCACTACTCGCTCACATCACCCTATTCATGTTCAAGATTAAATTTAGTTCTATCTTACATTCTTAATGATGAACTGTAATAATTAAATTATAATTGGTGAAGGAAGGATACCTTCTCCACATGGATGTTGATTTATTATCACAGGTGAACCTTCTTTATTGATGATCGTGATAAATAACTTAGAAGGTGAAGGAAGGATACCTTCACCATGTCCTGCTTACTTTAATGTTGTCTTTAGTTGAAATACTTAGTTCAAATTCTTCTGCATTATGGTTGTATGTTAGATGTTTTAGGTGACATCTTGGCTTCCGAATAGCCAGGGTGTTACAGTTTTGGTATAACCTTTTAAATTATGTAGTAGATTCCCTCTAAAATAAAGTGATTATTGTAGTGATGTTGTAAGATTTTGGTCTGCTCTTAATTTGAGGATGAGATGATACTAGTAGTATGGCACTATTTGGTGAGCCCTTGGGGGCCTTATAATGAAAGAGTTGACGATAAAGATTCTTGTTACAAGTGTATTATTCCTGATGTTAGTAATGTGGTCTGCAAAGGATTGTGACTTGTTGGAGTGGTGATGACTCTTTTAGAAAGAAAGTAATTTGATCGCTTTTTAAGTGATAAAGATTAGGTGAAAATGTCTTGAGTTTTATGCTTATGATCTTCTGACCGCATGATTCGGTAGTAGCTGAAATTTATTGAGCAAAGTGAGGTGTTGAAAAGTTCTATTTGATTCTTAAGTGATTCTTGTGATTTGAACTTAGAGGCGATTTTTTTTTGAGTTGGTAAAAAAACAACAGATGTTATACTCAAAGAAAATTATTTCCTTTGTTAATAGAAAGAGCGTAGTAGAGGTCTATGAGGTTGGACTCAAGTTTTATAGTTTGCAGCTTATTGAAGCGTACTTAACCTTGTTGGTTGGTCACATAAGAGTTCTCCATGTTTCAAAAGCAATGCTTTATTTTTATTGGCTGAAGTTTGCTAATTAACTGTTTCTCTTAGTTTTGTGTTTACTGTGAATGGTAAATGTTTTTCTGAGTGCTGAAATCAATATTGTTATTTGCCTCTTCTTTTGAGAAAGAAATAATTGATTTGTTTTACAGAACATCACAGAGGGTATAGTGACAAAGTGGTAGCTGACTGGTGGTAGTCAAGTGAATGATTTTGTTAGACTCTGGGTGTCAATTTGTTCGGGATGCATTGAGTGATAAGTGATTTTCTTGGAGTAATCCTTGGGGAGGATTTGATTTTAAAAAGAAAGTTGGTCTTTGTACCTGACTGATTACATTGTTGCAACTAGTAGAACCTATAATGATAAGTGGTCCAAGATCTTTTGTCCATTTCAATGGAATATAGAGTTATCAAGAGTATGGAAATTTTCAATCTAATATAGAGTTATTAGAGTGTCGCGATTGGGTACTTTGTATGGCTATGTAGGAGAATTATGGCGGTGCAGTTTGATGAGAGTAGAAATGCAAAGAAATCTAATCGTTATGACAATTATTGGAATAGTAGGTAATGTTGAGTTATTATCATGTATGACTTGACCTTAGTTAGTAAACCTCTGAGAATTAGATTTATTCTAAAGACAGTTTGGTTGAGAAAATATTTCTATGTTGATGTTAATAAGAGAGTATGTTTAGATTGTGGGAATTTTAGGGATTTTAATCTGAGACTTTCCCTATCTTCTATAAGAGAAGTTCGTTGTAGGCGTCTCAGAGTTTAAATTTGGTCTTTGCAATTTTTATGCTTGAACTTTGATCGCCCAATGACTGAGTGTAGAGGGAAAGAATAAGAGTGAATTTCGAGCAGTGGGATGATCATTGGTAGAACCCTTTTGATGTAGTGCATGAGAGTGTGTGATGTGAATTCCGAGTTGTTTATTCTTAAGGGATTGAGGTGATGTGGTTGTGGTGGACAATCTTCGAGGTGTCGAAACCACTTGTCAAAATAATTCCTTTAGTATAGGAGTGGACTAGAGAATCCTATTGTAGATCAGTAGATGCCCTCTAAATAAGTATGGTTGTTCTTTCGGTTTGAGAATCGTTTTGGGATTGTCGGCTAAGACGAAGGAGTTAGTGTGATGATTTGGAAACCCATGATTTGGGGAAGGGTTTATTTCCTAAAAGAACATCTGAGAAAAGAATATTTTCTCGAGTAAAGAAGTGCTCTATTGGTTCTTGTTGAAGTTGGGTTTTTATGACGGATAACATGTACAATTTGAGTTGACTCTATGTTGGCAAGGTGGTTCCTTCCGGTTCAGGAAAATAAATGATGTGTTTGATTTGGGAATTCGAGCTATTTCCCTTTTGGTTTATGTGGTGTTTCATGGTGAATTTTTGTTTCTGGATTTGAGTGTTTTGGAGGAAAGTTGGTTAAGAGTGGGATGCATTGTGAATCTTTTGTTTTCAGTTGAGTTCTGATTATTAAAGTTTGTTTAAAATAAGTTATGTTGCGCGTCCCTGATTAACGAAGGTTCTCCTTGTTAGGGGGAAGAGATCGACTGAGAGATGGAACAAAAGTTTCGTGTGTGTTGTGCATGCTGTATGCTTTGGTACTAAAGGGGAAATTGACCCAAGGTACATTGGTTTGATTTCAACTATTGCAAGGATTAGGAAGTTGGCGTACCGCTAGGACCGTCTCGGGTCTATACGCAGAGTGCACGACGTCTAATATGTTCTGGTGATAATTGAATACCTGCAAGGTCCACAACTTGAATTTCATTTGAGCCACACAACGAGTAAGACCTTACCCTTGAGTCCTGAGTGTTGCGAGAACATGTAAAGGTCGAGACGAGTGTTGAGGTGTAGACGTTGGCATCTATCAAATGCGATTTGGTTCCATAAGTCTGAGAGGAAAGTGACTTGGAAGCTAGAGGTCTCACATGCGTGAGCCTTATGCAGAGTCGTGCACGCCGGGTATGTGTTAATGCTTGTTAAGTTCAGTTTTGGTGCTCCTTCGAGTGGATCAGTGAGAAGAATTCGGGGTCAAATTCCGTTTAAGGGGGCTAGAATGTAATACCCCAAATTTAATTAGGAGAGAATAATTAAATTAGAGAGAAGGACCAATTAGCAAAGCATTTTTATCAGGGGATCACAGGGGGGATTTCTGCAAAGTATTGGCAACGTGGGCTTAGGCCTTGGCCCAAGTGGCCATGTGGTGGTCGGCCAAAGGGGGGGGGAGGCGCCACCCTCCCCCAAAACCCTAGCCGCACCCCCTAGTCCCCCTCTCTCCCCTTGTTGGCCGCCACCCCCTCATCCCTATGCCCCCTCCTCGGGTGTTCTCCCCGGTTACCAGCCAAGGACTTCGCTTCCCGCTGCCGGCCTATTGGAGGAAGAAGGAAGGACGCTTGGGTGATTGGCTGGCCAGGAAGAAGAAGAACGAAGGGGGAGAAGAGAGAAGGGAGGGGAAGAGGGATCGCATCTTGTTCTTTGCGTTCGACAACGGTTTCTCCAAGGGTAACCCCTGATCACGTTCGTTTAGCCGTAAATTCTTGTATTTTTAGCAATGTCAGTATTAGATCGGTTTAGGGCAGTCTGTAGTGCCCGACTGTTTTGAGGATGTTATTTGCGAAATTCGATCTGGCCATCTCATAGAGATTTGTAGGTCACGTCTTTAGCTTTCAATAGAGTCTTGGATTAGGTGTAACACCCCGGGCCAACGCGGAGCCCAGAATGTCACTAACTACATTAACTATCAACTTTAACATCATTTTATAATAAATTGCAGCAAGCATCTCAACGATATAACCCTTCCATGTGTCACATGAAAACAAATATAATGGTGTAACAATCATAAATAATTGATCTCTAGAAATCATAGCAAGATAATAATTCACGAGCAATGTGAAACCAATCGGATAAAGTCTATTGAATGAATATTCAACTCCAACCTATCATGTAAGGTTATTCAACACCATCATGTCCTAAAAATAATTCATCAGGTTATAATAAAAAAAAAATTCTCATGTCCAATGAATCAAATGATTGAGTCTAGGTTGTGTTTCCAAGTGCGCTAGCCCTTCCCGTGTGAAACATCATCAACGATCACCTAAAAACAACAATAGAGCAAGAATGAGTCTAAGACTCAGCAAATACATAATAAAGCCATAAACAATAGTTTATCAACCATAATCAAGGTTATCATCATCATCTATCTATTTAATGCCATTCTCATACTCGAACAATCAAGCCATATTCCATATAGGTAAGGTTGCACATCTTAACAATTTACTCATATATGCGAATGCATCATCATGCTCATGCTCAAATGCATCTCATCAGCTGATACCGGTATAGCGGAGTATTCACCCGTCGATGACACACTCTATCCTTCACTCCCGTGAAGTCCCCACCGAAGTAGGATTTTATCTAAAGCACTCCGGACTAGTCATGTATCTTTCTCACCGACCTCACCGGAATAGTTACATTCTCACCGACCTGGCTCGTGCAACTCCTGTCATGATGAATGTATATGATTCAATATCTTTAAATATTCATCAATATAATTCGTCTCATTAACTCAATATCTCATTCTCATGAACTCAATATCTTAATCTCATGAACTCAATGTCATAAATATCATGTATAAGGATAAGATTAATGAAATCATAATAAATAGCATGATAAGCTATATCAATGATAGTGGTGAATAACTCGTTGTTCACCACTCTACTATGTACTTGCCTCTTAGCCCTTCGAAGCCGGATGACGAAATTATGGCACAACGCATGAGACCACAATCCCTGAATGAGCAAGCAATAACACACACTCAAAAAAACATCATCAAAATCATATCATCACAGCACCAACACGTCACACTAATCGACCTCACATGTTTACGCCAAACCGACCAGAATTAACCCAAATCTACCGGACGCACTACCCGCTGTCCCAGGAGAAAAATGGCTCTAACTTATTCATCCGAACTCCAAATACTACCAACCAAGACTTTCTGGAATCCTCACGAAGCAACCTACATTTTCCTAATTATGATGAAACTCTGATTCTACCATTTTCTACCCTGTTTAAATACCCGAAGGCAGACCTGTCAACACACGACAAACTCCACCGGACAGCAGAACTATAAAATTCATATCTCACAATCTATGCATCGGATTGACATGAATAAAAATTCTACCGAAAGCTATCGAAATTATCTAGAACTCTCTAGTAGATGAAATTATCAAATTATGTCTCTGTACTACCCGTAAAAAAATAGTACAACAGTACTGCCGACTAACTCAATCTACTAATCGTTTCCCTAACGAACACTTGCCACATCCCTTCTAATCCAGACTCTAATGTCTACTAAAATAATTAGAAAATAGTGAGGGAATACCAGATCGTTACCACGTAACGGATGCCAAAACTCCGATCTAATCCTCGCTTTTCCCTTCTCTTCTTTCTCTTCTACTATTGAATCCACCACAAGGCCATGCAAATGATGCAGCAAGACATTGCTAGTACACATGCATGCATTTTTTTCGCTTCTTTCTCTCTCTCCTCAACATGCAAGGGCAGCAGCACAAAGGTGCAAGCATGATTCTGCATGGCATTGCTAGTACACGTGCATGTACCTTTTTCCTTCAATCTCTCTCTCCTCAACATGCAAGGGCAGCAGCACATAGGTGCAAGCATGAATCGGCTACCACGCAGAGCAGCTAGCAGCGTTATAGCACAAGGCAGAGAAAAGCATGTAGAGCTTTAGTAGATGCAGCAGACTTTGCAGTGCATGAAAGGCACAAGTAGCAACAATAAGAAAAATAGCACAGAAGCATTAGGTGGATGCTCATGCAAGAAGCCAGCTCTCACAGGGGTAGAGGCATTAGGTGGAGGCACAAGGGACGGCGCCTGTGGCTGGGGCGGCAGGGAAAAAAAATCGGCAGGGTTGCGCAGGGAGAAAGATCGGCAGGGCTACGCAGGGAAGAAAGCTAGCTAGCGGCGGCTGGGTGCAACAGACGAGCAGGAAGTAGGGAACTAGGGTTTGGGGCACGAGCTCCCTCCCTCTTTTCTTCTTATCTGCTGCCAACCCCCTTCTTGGGCCATGGGCCGAAGCTCACCTCTATTCCCCCCTCTAATTCTGAATTAATTTTTTAATTACTTACTCTAATTTATTAAGTAGTAAAAATAAATTAAATAGGATATTACATTCTACCCCACTTAAACAAATTCAACCCCGAATTCTAATCGCCAATTTATTCGCAAGAGCACCACAACCGAAGTTAATCACAATTAACACGTACATGTTGTCAACCACTCCAGATACTGCTTGCGCATGTGAGACCCCAACTCCCACGTCACCTCCCCCTCGGACTGACACGACCATGGCACCTTGACGGATACCAACGTCTTACACTTCAACACTCATCTCGACCCTTTTCAGGTGCGCTCAATGGACGGGACTCGAACACGAGGTCTTACTTGTTGGTCAACGGCTCTAACGAAGCCTTAAACTCCGACTCTCTCAAATACTTTCTCGACCACGAGACGTGAAATACGTTGCGTACCTCGCGCAAGGACTCGAGATGGTACCAGCGATACGTCGACTTCCAAACCCTCGCAACTATCGAAGCAAATCAATGTACCTTGGGCCAACCTTCCATTTGGTACCAAACCACACAACCCACAAATAACACACAGAACACTTATTTCATCTCTCAATCAATCACGTTACCTTGCCAAAGAGCATCTCCTTCAACGAGGAATGCACAAAAGAACCCGCTTTAAACTAACTCCCTTACCCAAAAGAATCAAACTAAAAAACATATGAATCCCATCAAAACCACACATTACCAACTCCCCTTCAAAAGAGTCAAATCCAAAACCGAAGTTTCATCACAAAAATATTTCTACTTTCCAAGTAGGCAATTTGCCAATGAACACCACAAAAGCCAAAGACGAAATTTCTTGAATGCCCAAAACAACCATTTCTTCTTCTTTTTTTGACGGGAAAAGACTGCACACCAACATAAAGCAACTCAATTTGCAACTAGCATCCGCCATAAACACAAAGCTCAAACAAGGTCAAAGAGAGTATTTCGCTACTCGAGAAACCACCATTTTTTTCCTCAATCTTCATTTTAGGAATAACTTTCTTTTAAATTCTGGGACTCCAAAATCACCACAACTATAGGAAATTATCCAACACACCTTTGTAGAGAGACTCTACTGACTCCACAACAACATACTCTAGCCCACTCCTCTACCAACGGAATTACTTTGTCGAATGATTCCCAACACCTCGACCCTTTAAGGATAATCAACTTGAAATTCTCAGCACACACTCATATGCTACACCCAAAGGATTTTATTAATGATCATCATACTATTCGGAATTCATTTTTATTGTAATACTTCTACACAAGGTTCCAGCATAAAACACAAGCCCATTTTCAACATCCAAGACTCCTATAATGAACTTCTGGTATAATTGATAAGGAAATCATCATACTCGACTACTACAATTCCCACAATCCAAATAATATCCTCACTCATTAATATCAACAATCCTCAATAATCAATTAACCACCCAAAACGATTAACTTTGCCAATCTTGGATCCTCACTAAACCACACCATTCAATTTCACCTACACAACCTTTCAAATTACACATTGGCAATACCCTAACTATTTGATAATTCCAACATTCCACCACAAATGTTTTTTATCACCATTCACTATATGTCATACTAGTTGTAAGAACATAATAAGTTTTGCTCCAACGACTATCATTTCTTTTAGATCCAATTCTCTACAAGATTTATATCAACAAATTAATTCATCCTCCAATGCTCCTCAAATAACTTGCAACCCAAGTTCTCACAACATCATATAATTGATCACTACTAACCAGTTGCATTATACAATCTATAAGGTTTTGCAAAACAAATCCATTATTCCTTTCTCAAAAGAAACAACAAATAAAATAAATTTCCAGCACACAGAAAAATATTTACTACTTGTGGTAAACACAAGACCAAGGGAAATAGTCAAATAGCAATGATCTAAAAAAAAAAAAAGATGAGACCATAGTTGAGGGCATAAGTCCCACAAGAAGAGAATACCAAACTTCCACCAATAAAATAAACATTGCTATTGAAACTTGAGAAATTCTTATGTGACAAAAATAGAAAGGTTAAGCACACTTCAATAAATTGCAAGTTATCAAACTTGACTCCAATCTCAAATACTTCCACCACACTCTTTCCTTTAACAAAGAAACCCATTTTCTTTGACTACCACAATACTTTGCCAACTCAAATAGAAAGAGCTTTCAAGACCAAATCACAAGAATCACTTAACAACCAATAAAGTTTTCCAATACGTCACTTGCTCAAACTAATTTTAGTTACTACATAAACCATGAACTCCAAAAGTTCACGAATGCAAAGCTCGAAACATTTCATTTGAGCGATACCACGAAAGACGATCAGATTACTTCCTTTCTATAAGAATCAACCACACGCTCACAGTCTATTGCTGACGACCTTACTAACATCCAGAATGATACACTCTTAACAAGAATATTCATTGTCTACTCTTCCATTATACAACTCCCAAAAACTCAACAATTTGTTCCATACTACTTTATCATCTCATCCTCCAATTGAGAGTCCACCAAAACTTTAAAATCTCACTAAAACAACCACTTTATTCTAGCAGAGATCTACACAAATCAAAAGGTTCTAACAAAACCTTTTCATCAAAGACATACTATTGTCCGACAATTCCACCATCATGTAAACATAGTTTATCTATTAAATCCCATCAGTTCATTTCTTAATGATGCTTAACATCAAGCTTCAATACACAATAATTGCACCTAGCACTTACATATAATCACTAAGTATTCATAAAAGATTACCCCAAGATTAATATACACTAAGTCAATAATCTAACACCTTTTGAACTTAACCTTCCCAAACAGTTAGATTAATCTCTTGAGACCCGTTAATCCAATTTACCCAAGAAGTTTACCAAATTTATCACTCTTAATGATCAAACCGGTTCATCAATGTTTCCCACCTGTTAACAACTCTATTGATTCTAATTAAGTATAGCCATACTCATAATCACAATTCATCAGACAACCATTACAATGCAGCAATATATTAGTCAACTACCCTACCAAGGACATCATTTAAGGTTCATTATGCATCACGCTACTGACCCAACTTGATAACTCATACCCAATCAAATAATTTCTGTGACCACCACCAGTTGCTTAAACATAAGAAGACCTTACCAAAAGGGTTTTGACATTTTGTTCCATAAAAGAGAATTAGTAAACTTCACACTCAATTTACTCCAAAAGAAATACGTAGGGTCAAAGAGTCCACATGGTAAAGAACTTGCGTGAGAAAGCTTTCATTATCCAAAACATCGTTTAACAAATGAGTCATGTTTTCCAATAAGAAAAATAGAACTCCAATAAAAGGTCAATCTTGACAATTAACCACGCTCACAAGAAACAACAACGGATCAACTGTCGATAGAACAAATAATCACTTTATGGAACCAATAAAGACCAATGGAAATTGTATTGTAACCGCTATCGAAAGAAAGTTCATAAAACCAGCGAGTGATTAGAATAACCAAATGCAACTCAAGGAAAACAACAACCTTTCTATGGAAACTCATACCCAACCTTTGTAACTAAGTTACCCTAGAACACCCTTCACCATTCCCATACTACAAACGATGGTTAAACCTGGCCATGTCCATGGCTACAACCAATATCTCTACCCCTCAACATTGACTATCATCGCACAAACCAATCATGTCATCAAATCGTAAGCATACAAAATCATCTCATAACATAAATAAATAATACGACATAATGGAAACGCAAATGTAAAACTTTGCCTATTCCCATCCTACTGTGCACCAGTGTGTCAAATTTTAAGTCAATTAACCATTAGCAAAATTTAGTTTATTTTACTAGTCCTAAAGCAAATTTTAGCAAATTAAGTTTATCTAAGTTGTTAATCTATTCACCACGGACCTAAAGCCCGCTCTGATACCAATCAGAACACCCGCCCAACGCGAGCCCGTAATGCCACTAACTACATTAACTATTAATTTTAACATCATTTTATAATAAATTGCAGCAAGCATCTCAACGATATAACCCTTCCATGTGTCACATGAAAACAAATATAATGGTGTAACAATCATAAATAATTGATCTCTAGAAATCATAGCAAGATAATAATTCACGAGCAATGTGAAACTAATCGGATAAAGTCTATTGAATGAATATTCAACTCCAACCTATCATGTAAGGTTATTCAACACCATCATGTCCTAAATATAATTCATCAGGTTATAATTAAAAAAAAAATTCTCATGTCCAATGAATCAAATGATTGAGTCTAGGTTGTGTTTCCAAGTGCGCTAGCCCTTCCCGTGTGAAACATCATCAACGATCACCTAAAAACAACAATAGAGCAAGAATGAGTCTAAGACTCAGCAAATACATAATAAAGCCATAAACAATAGTTTATCAACCATAATCAAGGTTATCATCATCATCTATCTATTTAATGCCATTCTCATACTCGAATAATCAAGCCATATTCCATATAGGTAAGGTTGCACATCTTAACAATTTACTCATATATGCAAATGCATCATCATGCTCATGCTCAAATGCATCTCATCAGCTGATACCGGTATAGCGGAGTGTTCACCCGTCGATGACACACTCTATCCTTCACTCCCGTGAAGTCCCCACCGAAGTAGGGTTTTATCTAAAGCACTCCGGACTAGTCATGTATCTTTCTCACCGACCTCACCGGAATAGTTACATGACTTTCTCACCGACCTGGCTCGTGCAACTCCTGTCATGATGAATGTATATGATTCAATATCTTTAAATATTCATCAACATAATTCGTCTCATTAACTCAATATCTCATTCTCATGAACTCAATATCTTAATCTCATGAACTCAATGTCATAAATATCATGTATAAGGATAAGATTAATGAAATCATAATAAATAGCATGATAAGCTATATCAATGATAGTGGTGAATAACCCGTTGTTCACCACTCTACTATGTACTTGCCTCTTAGCCCTTCGAAGCCGGATGACGAAATTATGGCACAACGCATGAGACCACAATCCCTGAATGAGCAAGCAATAACACACACTCAAAAAAACATCATCAAAATCATATCATCACAGCACCAACACGTCACACTAATCGACCTCACATGTTTACGCCAAACCGACCAGAATTAACCCAAATCTACCGGACGCACTACCCGCTGCCCTAGGAGAAAAATGGCTCTAACTTATTCATCCGAACTCCAAATACTACCAACCAAGACTTTTTGGAATCCTCACGAAGCAACCTACATTTTCCTAATTATGATGAAACTCTGATTCTACCATTTTCTACCCTGTTTAAATACCCAAGGCGCACTGCCAACACACGACAAACTCCACCGGACAGCAGAACTATAAAATTCATATCTCACAATCTATGCATCGGATTGACATGAATAAAAATTCTACCGAAAGCTATCAAAATTATCTAGAACTCTCTAGTAGATGAAATTATCAAATTATGTCTCTGTACTACCCATAAAAAATAGTACAACAGTACTGCCAACTAACTCAATCTACTAATCGTTTCCCTAACGAACACTTGCCACATCCCTTCTAATCCAGACTCTAATGTCTACTAAAATAATTAGAAAATAGTGAGGGAATACCAGATCGTTACCACGTAACGGATGCCAAAACTCCGATCTAATCCTCGCTTTTCCCTTCTCTTCTTTCTCTTCTACTATTGAATCCACCACAAGGCCATGCAAATGATGCAGCAAGACATTGCTAGTACACGTGCATGCATTTTTTTCGCTTCTTTCTCTCTCTCCTCAACATGCAAGGGCAGCAGCACAAAGGTGCAAGCATGATTCTGCATGGCATTGCTAGTACACGTGCATGTACCTTTTTCCTTCAATCTCTCTCTCCTCAACATGCAAGGGCAGCAGCACATAGGTGCAAGCATGAATCGGCTACCACGCAGAGCAGCTAGCAGCGTTATAGCACAAGGCAGAGAAAAGCATGTAGAGCTTTAGTAGGTGCGGCAGACTTTGCAGTGCATGAAAGGCACAAGTAGCAAGCAATAAGAAAAATAGCACAGAAGCATTAGGTGGATGCGCATGCAATAAGCCGGCTCTCACAGGGGTAGAGGCATTAGGTGGAGGCGCAAGGGACGGCGCCTGTGGTGGGGCGGCAGGGAAAAAAAATCGGCAGGGTTGCGTTGGGAGAAAGATCGACAGGGCTGCGCAGGGAAGAAAGCTAGCTAGCGGCGGTTGGGTGCAACAGACGAGCAGGAAGCAGGGAACTAGGGTTTGGGGCACGAGCTCCCTCCCTCTTTTCTTCTTATCTGCTGCCAACCCCCTTCTTGGGCAATGGGCCGAAGCTCACCTCTATTCCCCCCTCTAATTCTGAATTAATTTTTTAATTACTTACTCTAATTTATTAAGTAGTAAAAATAAATTAAACGGGATATTACATTAGGTCATTTGGATGAGCGGATTATTAGATATGGATTTTACAACGCTGTTGTCCCGAGGCTCTGTCAGGTTTCGGGCAGATTGTATTAACTGGACAATAGAAATAAGATAACAAAATATTTGGAGGATACCACCAACATGAAAGTTGTAGGTATGTTCGTAAGGTTTTCAGAGAGCTAAAGAACATAATTTTTGGATACTTGTACTGAAAGTTATGTAAGATTTAGTCTTGCTGTCCAGAACCTCTGATGGGATTTAGTAGTTTTTAGTAATCTGTTTGGTAAGGATAGAGGATGACCGAATCTGGGAAGCTCACCAACTAGTTTTATGTGTATAATTTAAGCAGCTTTCAAGAGAATCAAAGAACCCTAGATCTGGGTATGTAGAGGAAAAGTTATGAATTGTAGAAGAATACTGTTCTGTTTTGGGACACATTGATGTCTATAGAAGTTGGTGTTTTTGGTTGCGCTAGGGAGCGTAGTTCGTCGTGTACTTATTTCTAGCAATGTTTTGTCTAGGTTTGATTCCGGGGGCAGCGCCCTCTCTGCATCATCTAGCTTCACACGGTTGAGGCAAGTACAAATTGTGATAGAATAATTAAGAGTGATTGTTCATGTTTGCTGGTATTTGTGTATATTGTCTACTCATGGATGCTAGAATGATGTGTATGTTGCTGTTCATGAATGCTAGAAGTATTATTATGCTCTTTATTCATGTATGTTGCTACTGATTAATACATGTTTATGTTGGATAAAAGAATTGATTTGTATGTATCATGTTATCATCTTTGAGGCTTGGTCACGTGGTGACCAAGCATTGATTTTGAGATCCCTGTCATGCATTGGACGGGCTTGTGGTACCCACACTTGTGGAGTGTGGGCTTATGGTCCCTGTGCTAGAAGGCACAGGCATGTGTATGCATCGACGGATGCATACTCCGCATTACCGGTATATGCAAAGAGAAAAGAAAAGTTGTATTTGTGCATTTGCATTGCATGCGCATGTGAATTGGTTGATTATGGAGAATGGTGGTTGGATGATGATGATATAGTTGTGTATGTTATTGTCTCATTAATTTGTACTTTGCTGAGTCTTGGACTCATTCTTGCTGTTGTTTGTGTTTTTAGGTACCCCTTACGAGAATGGCATGCATGGGAGGGAATAGTCATAAGTTTGGGTGCACACTGCCACAAACTATTTATAATTGGTTAAATTTGGAACATGCCTTAATAATTAAGCAAACTGCTTAAAGGATTCTCTATTGGTTATTTCTTATGCGTTGGATATTTTTAATAGATTTGATTAGCTTGTTATGGCTACCTTTATGCTTACGTTATAGATTTGATGATTGGATTAGTGTTTATTGCTATAAATAACTGTGTGAACCTCCGGTATGGTTAATTATACAAAGGAGGTACTACCGAAATTTAGTAAAATGTCTTAATTTTAATTTGTTACTCAGTTATTTTAGTAGCATTCTAGACTCTTGTTGGGCTGGGGTGTTACACAATTAGCGGGTAAGTCATTCTTTACCTGCTACCAGATTGGTTTTCTCGTCCTGTATGGGTTATTTTATCTGACCAGCCTCACTCTTTTCAGGGCGATTGGTCGAAATAAAACGACTCCATGAGGCTTCGACTTGTACCCAGGAGGAGATGAAGTCGATGAAGGTTAATCTTTGAGACAACATCTCACACCTGAACAATCTACTCGGTGGGCTACATGCTAAAAAGGTCATTCTTCGTGAAGACACGATAGCTGCTCATACGAGTGCATTGGGAAGCAAGTTGGTACTTTGCAAGAGTTGGTGACCACTCTTAAGACCAACCAGACTGACTCAATAAGGGAGGCGGTCAAGGGGGCTGTAAGCTATGTTCTAGCAAAACTTGAAGTCCGTGAGCCCAACCTTAATCCTCAGTCAATCGAAACCGACTTCATCGCAGCCGGGCGTATGGAGCTGTTGATTGAAGACATGCAATCGGTTGGCGAGACGGTCATGAGGAGATGCAAATAGGATCCTTCGTTAGAGTAACCTGTAATAGGCACCAGAAAGACAAGTTTTTTGTCGATATATATATATATATATATATATATATATATATATATATATATATATATATATATATATATATATATATATATATATCATCCCTTTTCCTACAAATCATCTCGTAGAGTAGTTAGTAACTCATAAGATAATAAATGGAAAGAGGTTAAGACCGGATATATGTAATCCTTCTGTTTTCCCTCCTTTTTCCTGCAAATCATCTTGTCGAGTAGTTAGTAACTCATAAGATAATGAATAGAAAAAGAAACCAAGACTAAGAATTGAAGTCATATTTATAAATTTATCCTAACCCCTGATTATTTGCTTAGTTTATTTGAATAAACTAAGTAAATAGTAAAAAAAGGGTTTCTAAAAACAGAGAGGTTTGGTTTACTTATAGTTTTCGATCACGATTATCTTGCACTGGTCGAAAGAGTAGAAACGAATCGACGCTAGGAAGTTTCTTCTAGTAGGCAGGACCACGTGCAAAGAGGAAAGGCTTTGACTAGGTGAAGTTACCATCTCCGACTAGATTAATCAAATCAAGACCGTCAACTTGAGTTAAACAAATGTCTAGAGGACTTTATAAATTTGTTCGACCTTTTTCAGTGTACTCGATACGTTTGCCCTAGTAGCGAGAGTAGGAAATAGGACGACGCTAGAAAGTTCCTTCTAGTGGGCAGGACCACATGCAGAGAGGAGAGACTTCGACTAGGTGTGTTTCTTCCTCCGACCAGTTAAAACTGACCGAGTTTACCAAAAGCAGTCGAATAAATATCAAAAGTGCATTTTGCTTAGAGTATTTTTCAAAATGAATGAAAAAATAAACTAAGTTGAAAAGAGTTGACTTAAGACCGTTCAGCCTTGTTTTTTGAGCTCAGCATCTTTGTATTGGCACCAAAAGATTGGAACAAGGCGATTCTAGGAAGTTACTTCTAGCGGGCAGGACCACATGCAGAGAGGAAAAACTTCGACTAGTTGTTGTGACCTTCCTTCAACCAAAGGTAAAGAAAAGACCGAGTGTAAAAATAGTCGAAAGATTATAAAATCACTACTCAACATAAGACAATAAAGATAGAAAGAACGTGATACTTTATTGTCGTGGTGGTTTGTTACACATAAAACTCGCGCAACTGGTCGATGTTCCAAGAGTTTGAGAGAACCCGACCATCTTCCATTGCTAGTCGTATCAACACGGTCGTAACTCGACCATCGTAAGGAACTTCCCACTTGGGGGAAAGTTTATTCCGATTAGACTGGGATTGGATAAGCCTCAATACCAAGTCACCTACTGCGAGGCTATGAGGTTGGACCTTACGATCGTAGTATCTGCACAGGGCTTGTTGGTAGGCTGCTGAATGGATTAAGGCTTAGTTTCTCTTCTCTTCGAGCAGGTTGATGTCGTATGCTCGAAGTTGTTCCTGGACAGAGTTGTTAAAGTTTTTGACTTGTGTTGAACTGATCTTTAGTTCTAGCGGAAGCATGGCTTCAACACAAAAACTAAAAAAAGGGTGTTTCACCTGTAGCCCAACTAGCAGTCGTACGAACAACCCATAATATTGAGGGTAATTCTTGTACCCAAGCCCCCGAGCACTTAACACGCTGGTCGAAGACTTGAGTTTTGATTCCCAGCATTATTTGGCCGTTCGCTCTTTCGACTACCCCATTACTTTGGGGGTGGACAAGAGAAGCGTAACACAGCTTGGTACCCAACTCGTCGTAAAATTCCTGAAATTTTGCGCTCGAAAACTGCTTACTATTAGTTGTGATTATTCGACTTGGTACCCCAAACCGAGTAATCACGCATCTCATCATGAACCTTTTGGCTACTTCCGTTGTTATCCCAGTCACATGCTTGGTTTCTATCTATTTTGTGAATGTATCAATAGCCACAAAAAGGAACTCAAAACCACCTGGAGCTCTGGGGAACGGTCCTAGGATATCTAGATCCCAAGTTGCAAAAGGCCAAGATAGAGGGATTGTTTGTAATGCCTGAGCTGATTGGTGTATTTGCCTGCTATGAAACTAGCATTGTACAAATTTCTTAACCAGCTCTTTGGCATCGTACAGGGTTGTTGGCCAGTAGAAACCTTGTCGAAAGGCTTTACCAACTAGCGTTCTGTAGGAAGCGTGAGTTCCACAGATGCCTCCGTGTATGTCATGAAGGAGTTTTAATCCTTCGCTCTGCGGAATGTATCACATGAGAACCCCTTGAGTGCCTCGTTTATAGAGTACTCCTTCAACAAAAGTATACATTTTTGGCCATTTGGGATAAGCGATCTGCCTCAAGATCATCGTCGGGTACGAAACCTATCTGAAGATACTCATAGATGGGAGTCATCCAGGTATCCTCGTATTCCAGAGAGGCTGTCTCAATAGGAGGTGTCTCTGGTTCTTCGACCAGAGACGACTTCTAGAGCTGTTCCAAGAAGACTCCTTTTGGTACTATGGATCGAGAAGAAGCTATTTGAGCAAGCTGGTCTGCGAGGAAATTATCCTTTTGAGGGATGAATTGTACCTCGAAATCGAGAAAAATGCTTTTCAAGCTTTCGGACTTCCGATAAGTACCGAGACATTGTCGAATTAGAGCACTGGTACTCTTTTCTGACTTGATTCACGACTAGTTGAGAGTCTCTTCTCACGAGTAGTCGGCGAATCGAGAGCGCTTTCGCAACTCGTATGCTAGCTAGCAAACCTTCGTACTCTGCCACGTTATTAGTGGCCTGAAAGTTTAATTGTATGGTATACTTTAAGGTCTCTCCGGTAGGAGATTCCAGGACATCGTCCACTGATCGTGGAAATCATACTAGGGATCCTGAACAGGTTCAGGATTTGTCCATTTGGCGACAAAGTCTGCCAAGATTTGGGATTTAATGGTCGTTCGGGACACAAATGGAGGTCGAACTCCCCAAGTTCGACTGACCATTTTGCCATATGTCCCGCTGTTTTCCTATTCCAGAGGATCGCTCCCAAGGGAAACTCAGACGACACGGCTATTTTGTGCACCTGAAAATAATGCCGCAGTTTTCTCAAAGACATGAGGAGAGCATATAGAAGTTTTTGGACTTGAGGGTAACGCTCCTTAGGCCCGTGAAAAACTTCACTTATGTAGTAAACCGGTCCTTGTATGTTTTCACGTTCTACTACCAGTACTGCGCTCACTGCCTGTGGCGTGGCAGCTAGGTAAATTAATAGCGTCTTTTTTGGTTTCGGAGAAACCAGAATAGGAGCACTCGTAAGATACCTCTTGACATCCTCAAAGGCAGCGTTTGCTTCTTCCGAGAACTCGAAGCCCTCGTGCTTCCCTAGAAGTTTGAAGAAAGGTAGTCCTTTTTCTGTGAGGTGTACGATGAAACGACTTAAAGCCACCATGCATCCTATGAGTTTCTGGACTTCTTTCTGCATGGTCAGAGGGCGCATTTGCATGATGGCCTTTATCTTTTTAGGATTTTCTTCAATTTCTCGTGTAGAGACAAAGAATCCAAGCAATTTCTGAAAGAGACTCCGAACACACACTTCTCAGGATTGAGTTTCAAGCGGTGCTTTTTGAGGTTGTCGAATGTTTCTTGCAGGTCGGTGATGTGATCAAGTCATTTTGTAATACCCGAAAATATTTTCGAAAGGATGTAATCAGGAGAGAATGCAATACTCCGAAAGCGAGAGAAGCAATTAATCGGGATAGAATAATTTAATCGGTAGAGATTAATTTAATCGGGGGGAAGGTTTCTTTAGAAAAGCATCAAAGCAAGAAAAGAGAGGGGGTTTTCCACATTTAGTTGGCAACCTAGGCTTGGGCCTAGGCCCATGTGGGGCTGGCTGGCCATAGGGGGGAGGCGCCACCCCCTCCCCCAAACCCTAGCCGCCCCCCCATCTTTCCTCCCCCTCCACCCCTTGGCCGCCACTTCCTCTTCCCCCTTGCGCCTCCTCCCTGTCCAGCACCTCAACCTTGCATCCCTTGCTGTCCATCTCCAACTATGGGTGGTCTTCCCTCCATTGATGCCAGCCAAAGGAAGGAGGGAAAAGAGGAAGAAGGGGAGAAGAAGAGGGATGGGATGATCATCATCTTCGCGGGGCAAGATCTTGAACTTCCTGGTTGCTACAAGGGTAACGAGTGCCGATCCTCATCGTTTGATTAGTGGTAGATGTGTTTTGGTTCAATTTCGATTAGATCGTATTGCTGCGAGTAGAAAGTTAATTCTGTCCAGAATGTTGCGTGGTCTGTTTCGTGACTTTAAAGGCTGAATTAGGGGTTTTGGTCTCCTAGAGTTATGTAGGTCTTGTTCGTAGCTTTCAATGGCCGCCAAGAACGCCCAAATCCGATTAACGGTTAGAAAGTTATGAATTGTTTAGTGCCGCTGTCTAGTTAATCTGTCAACATCCTGACAGTCTGTAGAAATCTGAGTTAATCTATTAGTTAAAGACGAAATCAGAGGATCTCAATATAACGAAAATTATATGTAATTTCCATACCTTTTCATAGAGATAAATAACGCAAGATTTGGACCTTCGTAGCAAAAGTTATGGTGGTTTTAGTTTACTGTCCAGAGAAAGCGACGTGAAAATTGTTGTTCTGTAGGTTGGCTTGGTAGAGGCAGTAGTTGGCATAATAAAAAGGGCTCCCCAACTAAGTTTATTTAGGTAATTTAATTAACTTTCCAGAAAGTCCAAGAACATCTTATTTGGACTCCGGAGCAGAAAGTTATGTATTTTAGAAGTTGACTGTCCGCAGTGAACACCAAAAGCGATCGCTAGAAATTGGAAGATTGGAAAATGCGTGGAAGTTTAGAGAGTTCAATTGTGTTGTTATTTATGCTTTCAGTCCAGTATGTTGGTCTTAGATTGGGTTATCTTCATGTTTAGGTGGAGCAAGATCCCAGGGGCAACGCCCACTTCGCGTCCACCGTTCTCGCACGGTTGAGGCAAGTATTCGGGTTATCGTATTATTATGCTTGTATGCTATGACTGTTTGTGTTTGGGTCATAATAGCCATGAATGGATGTTATTGTGATGAGTTCCAAATTATCTTGGTGGATGCAATTACTCTGTTTGGTCGAGTAATTATGAATGGTTTGACAGTGCTTACTAGTATTCGATATATATTAGCTATGGTTGATTGATAGTGTGATATGCTGGTTAAAGATGATCAATGTTTATGATACATGCTAATATTTGTTATATGTTAGCTGTGGTTGATTGATAATGTGATATGTATGTGTAAGGATGGTGAATACTTGAGATATGATTAATTGTTATTCATGAGGTTTTGTTCATGTTTGCTAGTATTATGAATATATGTGCTATTCATGGATGCTAAAATGCTATGAATGTTAATGATGAGGAATGCTAGAAGTATGAAAAAGAGGTATGAATAAGTTTATTCATGTATGACGTTGTTGTGAATACATTGGTATGATAGCTTAAAGATTTGTTCATGTGCATCGTGCTATCATTTTGGAGGCTTAGTCAAGTGGTGACTATGCATTTTTGAGGTCCCGTCATGTAGATGATGGGTTGAGGTCCTACATTCGTGGAATGTGGGCAATGAGTAAAGAGGTCCCCATCATTAAGATGATGGGAAAGGTCCCTATACATGTGGTGTATAGGCTTTGGTCCCTGTGCTGCAGGGCACAAGCAAGGTACACATCGACGGATGTATACCCGCATTACCGGTAAAATGCGAAAAGAGATAAAGTTCAAAAGGTGCATTGCATTGATCGCATTCCATGAGTATGAAAGCTATGATTAGTGTAATGTTATTGTGGATCATGGATGCTATGCTTGTGTTCTTGCTTATAGCCTTGTTGATACTTGCTGAGTCTTTGGGCTCACCCTTGCTTTGCTATGTTTTAGGTACAACTGGTAGGAACGACATGCATGGGAGGGAGTAGATGTTGGATGCACTCACTACCTCACGACTTTAAGGCGTTTGCCATCTAATTTCATATCAGGATTAAGTAAACTGCTTGAGAATCACTCATAGATGGTTTTGAGTATTTATGTTAATTGTGATAATGAGAAGAGCAAGTCTGGATTATGTTTATTCGATCATCTTGCATGCTTGTGCAATCTTGATTATGAAGATATTGATAAATGCCATGATTAATTGTTGGAACCTCGGTACAGTTGACTATACAAAGGAGGTTTTGCCGAGAATTTGTAATTGGTCTTAGTTTAATTTAATTTAATTTAATTTTTAGTAGCATTCCAGGCTCAATGCTGAGCTGGGGTGTTACAGTTGGTATCAGAGCGGGCTTTAGGTCCGTGGTTAATAGAAAAAAATATATTAAATTGACACACTGTGCACAGTAGGTGGGGTTGGGAATTACATTGCTTCCGCATTATCTGTTGCTATGTTTCATTTGTTGAGAAATTGTTGAATTGCCTCTGTGCTATCTTTCTTGTTGTTAAACTATGAAATGATATGTTATGATATTCTATAACTATGAATCTATTCTATGATTACCATGAGATGATCATGTATAATCATATTTGATTATATTGTTTATGCGTGTCGGTAATAGTGGATAAGAAGTGGAGGCCGTGGTTGTGGCCTTGGACTTTTTCAGGTTATACCACCGTTTGTGGTAGACGAATGGAGTAGTTACCCCGAATACCATAGTTGCAGGAGTTGAGCGTGAGCTCCTTTGGAAAGTTATTTTCCTCCTTGACCTCAATCTTGGTAAATTCTTGTTCGGTGGTGGATGATGAATTTCTCTTGGGTTCGTGGTTCATGGTAGTTGTTGTGTTTCAATGGTTCTCTGAAACAATTATTGTTTTCCGACTGTTGAGTTGCTTTTGCTACTTGTGATCCTCATCAATTGGCAATATGGATAATTCCATGGTTGTTCCTTGTTTCTCTTTGATAAGGATTGACTCATTTATTCATTTGATAGTTTGGGTATCGAGAGTTTCTATTGCAAGTTTGTTAGCATGAGAAAGCTTTGACTCTATGTGTTCCTTTTGGATTATTTCGAGTGTTGAAGTTTAAGGCATCTCTTTTCTGTTGGAAATTGTTAAAATCTTTTTGTGATGCCTTGTTATGGTTAAATCAGAGGTTGTAATCAAATAACGTGATATGATATGGGTATCAAGTTGAGTCTTTGGTATGGTGCATAATTAATATTAATTAGTAACCTTGGAAGTGAAATTGATTGTTGATGTTGTCTTTTCTAGTTCTTGATGAACGGTATATATGAGTAGTGATTGAGAGATATCAAGAAGTATGGAACCTTGATGAACTAGTCCGGTCATTAAAACTGCTTAGGTTGTTAAACTTGTTGGGTTCTTTGGTTCCCATGGATTAATTTAATTGTGTGGAAAGGAAAATTAGAGGAATACTGATTTACGTATTCCTTAGTATGATTAACTATCGAATTGTGTTTAATCGGTTGAAGGGATTGAATATGTGTGGATCTAGAATTTATGAGGGAAGTTCTATATAGTTCCTCTATATAGAATAACGCAATGAATTTGGTTGTAACGTTGCTGAGACTTTTGATCGATAGAAGATTTCGATTTTTGAAGTTTTAGTGTACTTTTTGCCGAAATCCAAATGTGAGGAGAAACAGTTGAATATGTGTTTGTTAATATCCATATGATTTGGGAATAAAAGTAGGTAGCAACTAGATTTCATAATGAAGCCAGTTGATAACAACAATGGTTGTGGTATAACTGTTGTGTGTTGAAGTTTGATGATGAGCATCGCTAAGAGTTGAACTGATATGGGCTTATGCTCACATGATTGTGAAATAATCAGATGATAATGTGTCCTTGTTGAAAGGGTTTTGGTAAGAACTTTTCAATTGTGTAGTAGACCCCTTCTAAACTTAAGAGGTTGATGTAGTGATGTTGTATGGTTTTGGTATACTCTCATTTTGAAGATGGGATGAAAAGGTAGAATGGAACAATTTGGTGAAACTTTGGAGGCTTTCTAATGGAATAGTTGATGATAAATATTTGTGTTCAAAGTATATTACTCTTGATGTTAGTAAGATTATCTGCAAGAGATTGTGACTTGTGTGTGAGGTGATGATTCTTTTAGAAATAAAGTAATTTGATCGTCTTTCGTAACTTGGATTTTGTAGAAGTGTTTCGAGTTTTGCAATGGTGATCATTTGGATCGCTTGAGTTATGTGGTGATTGAGTTGCTTTGAGCAAAGTGACATGTTGAAGGAATTTATTGGTTCTTAAGTTGTTCCTATGATTTGGTCTTAAGAGCTTATCTTGTTTAAGCTAGCAAGGTGATGTAGTAATCACAGAAAATAACCTTCCTTGTTAAAGGAAGGAGTGAAGTATAAGTAATTGAGATTCAAGTCACGTTTCGCATCTTGCAGTTTATTTGATAGTACTTAAACCTTATGCAGTTGTTCCATAAGAGTTTATCAATCTTCAAAGGGCATTACCTTCTTCTCATTTGTGGTTTGGAATACGCTTTCAGTAGGGCTTGAGCCCTTGACTGTTGACTTTCCCTTATGTTTTTCGAGTTCTTGGCCTAAGTGATGCTTTCCTTGGTCTTGTGTTCATCATGGGTGGCACATGTTTTCCAAGTTGATAAGAATTTTTTTTTGATTCCATTCGCTCTTTCTTTTGAGGAAGAATCAACCTATTCATTTCACCTGAATCTTCTGAGGTGTTTATTAATTGTAGTTGTGAAACTTGGGTTTTAAGTAATTCGATGAGCATTGGAGGATGAGATAATTTCGTAATATAGTTCTTTGAGAGAAGTCTATCTCAATGGAAGATTGTCTTATGGGGTTAAACTAATTGCATTGTTACAGCTAGTAGAACCTATAGTGATTGTGATCTAAGATCTTTTGTTCACTTCGGGTGGAACATTAGAATTACTGAAAGTATGGAAATCTTGATCAATTTTATAGAGTATCGCAATTTGGTAGTATTGCGAGGTTGTGAATGGTTATTCTTGATGATGTGGTTTAATGAGAGTGGGATTACAAAGTAAACGAATCGTCATGTTAATTAATGGGATAATAGAAAATGTTGAGTAATGTCAAGAGTGATTTTGTTTTAAATGAGTAACCTTCTGAGAGTTATAATATTTGTAAAGGTAAACGGGTCAAGAAAATATTTTTATGATGATGTTAATGAGTGAGTATGTGGGAATTGTGGATTTTCAGGGGTTTAATCTGAGGATTTCCCTATCTTTTATATGAGAAGTTAGTTGCAAGAGTCTTGGAGGTTAAATGTGGACTTTGCATTGCTATGCTAGGACTTTGAGTCGCCCAAAGATTATGTGTAGAGGAAGTAGAAATAAGGGTGGATTGCGAACAGTGGGATGATCGTTGATAACACTCTTCTGATGTAGTACATGAGAGTGTGTGATGTGAAATCTGAGATGTTTGTTCTCAAAAGGGTTGAGGTGATATGATCGTGTGAGAGATCTAATTTGGGGATACTTTAGTGCCATCTCACAAATGAATTTCACAAGAAAGGAAATTGGTTAGAGAATATTTTGTGAAATCATGAGTCCCTCTTCAAAGGTGTAGACGAGGTGTTTCGATTTGGGCTTGGCGTTGAGATCGCCAAGTTAAGAGTAACAAGTTAGTGTGTTGTGCGATGATTGGGATTCCATAGCTTGAAGGAAATTTTGGTCTTAAAAGAGAAACTGATAAATTGATGCTTCTTCAAGAAGTGAATCGTTTTCCTGATTCTCGTTTGAGTTCTGTGCTGTTAACCATTGTTTATCGTAAGTTGAGCTCGGCATTTACGTTGGCGTGTGTGATTCTTTCCAATTCAGATGGAATAAAGGAATATTTGATTTGGGCTTTCGAGTGATTTCTCATTTGGATTTCGTGACGCTTATTCGCAAACTGCCACTTGGAAAATGGAAATGGTTTATGTGATGAAATTCCTATTTCTGGATTTGACTCTTCAATACCGAGCTGGTAACGCATAGTTGCGATGTGAGTCTTTCATTTTCAGATGGATTTTGTTAGTACAAGAGTTTGCTCAAAGAGAGTTTTGTTGTGTGTTTCTGGTTAAAGGAGGTGATCCTTGCTTCAGTGAAGAGTTCATTTGAAAGGTGGAACGATGGTTTCGTGTTCTGTGTGTATGTTGTGTGGTTCGGTATCTTTGGGAATTTTAACCCAAGATACTTTGGCTTGTTCTCGCTAGCTAACGTATCGCCAGGACTATCTCGAGTCTGTGCGCGGAGTACGTAACGTCATGTATGTTTTGGTGTTGAGTGAGTACCTGGGAAGGTCAGAGAGAGTGTTGAGGTTTATACATGGGTATACGTTTGGGTGATATATTCACGTCGGGTACATCTTGTTGGTTATTGGTTTTCAGTTGTGGTTGTTGTTGTTTTCGAGTAGATGACAGGAAGAATTCGGGGTCGAATTCTGTTTAAGGGGGGTAGAACGTAATACCCTAAAATATATTCGAAAGGATGTAATCAGGAGAGAATGCAATACTCCGAAAGCGAGAGAAGCAATTAATTGGGATAGAATAATTCAATCGGTAGAGATTAATTTAATCGGGGGGAAGGTTTCTTTAGAAAAGCATCAAAGCAAGACAAGAGAGGGGGTTTTCCGTATTTAGTTGGCAACCTGGGCTTGGGCCTAGGCCCATGTGGGGCTGGCCGGCCATAGGGGGGGAGGCGCCACCCCCTCTCCCAAACCCTAGCCGCCCCCTATCTTTCCTCCCCCTCCACCCCTTGGCCGCCACTTCCTCTTCCCCCTTGCGCCTCCTCCCTGTTCAGCACCTCCCCCTTGTATCCCTTG
The DNA here is from genome assembly GCA_036346255.1 of Ampelocalamus luodianensis. Taxonomy (NCBI): domain Eukaryota; kingdom Viridiplantae; phylum Streptophyta; class Magnoliopsida; order Poales; family Poaceae; genus Ampelocalamus; species Ampelocalamus luodianensis. The sequence goes on along the minus strand of JAYEVH010000203.1, from coordinate 13,365 downwards.
CTGTCCATCTCCAACTATGGTTGGTCTTCCCTCCATTGATGCCAGCCAAAGGAAGGAGGGAAAAGAGGAAGAAAGGGAGAAGAAGAGGGATGGGATGATCATCATCTTCGCGGGGCAAGATCTTGAACTTCTTGGTTGCTACAAGGGTAACGAGTGCCGATCCTCATCGTTTGATTAGTGGTAAATGTGTTTTGGTTCAATTTCGATTAGATCGTATTGCTGCGAGTAGAAAGTTAATTTGTCCAGAATGTTGCGTGGTCTGTTTCGTGACTTTAAAGGCCGAATTAGGAGTTTTGGTCTCCTAGAGTTATGTAGGTCTTGTTCGTAGCTTTCAATGGCCGCCAAGAACGCCCAAATCTGATTAACGGTTAGAAAGTTATGAATTGTTTAGTGCCGCTGTCTGGTTAATCTGTCAACATCCTGACAGTCTGTAGAAATCTGAGTTAATCTATTAGTTAAAGACGAAATCAGAGGATCTCAATATAACGAAAATTGTAGGTAATTTCCATACCTTTTCATAGAGATAAAGAACGCAAGATTTGGACCTTCGTAGCAAAAGTTATGGTGGTTTTAGTGTACTGTCCAGAGAAACCAACGTGAAAATTGTTGTTTTGTAGGTTGGCTTGGTAGAGGTAGTAGTTGGCATAATCAAAAGGGCTCCCCAACTAAGTTTATTGAGGTAATTTAATTACCTTTCCAGAATGTCCAAGAACATCTTATTTGGACTCCGGAGCAGAAAGTTATGTATTTTAGAAGTTGACTCTCCGCAGTGAACACCAAAAGCGATCGCTAGATATTGGAAGATTGGAAAATGCCTGGAAGTTTAGAGAGTTCAATTGTGTTGTTATTTATGCTTTTGGTCCAGTATGTTGGTCTTAGATTGGATTATCTTCATATTCAGGTGGGAGCAAGATCCCGGGGGCAACGCCCACTTCGCGTCCACCGTTCTCGCACGGTTGAGGCAAGTATTCAGTTATCGTATTATTATGCTTGTATGTCGTATCGTTTGTGTTTGGGTCATAATAGCCATGAATGGATGTTATTGTGATGAGTTCCAAATTATCTTGGTGGATGCAATTACTCTGTTTGGTCGAGTAATTATGAATGGTTTGACAGTGCTTACTAGTATTCGATATATATTAGCTATGGTTGATTGATAGTGTGATATGCTGGTTAAAGATGATCAATGTTTATGATACATGCTAATATTTGTTATATGTTAGCTGTGGTTGATTGATAATGTGATATGTATGTGTAAGGATGGTGAATACTTGAGATATGATTAGTTGTTATTCATGAGGTTTTGTTCATGTATGCTAGTATTATGAATATATGTGCTATTCATGGATGCTAAAATGCTATGAATGTTAATGATGAGGAATGCTAGAAGTATGAAAAAGAAGTATGAATAAGTTTATTCATGTATGACGTTGTTGTGAATACATTGGTATGATAGCTTAAAGATTTGTTCATGTGCATCGTGCTATCATTTTGGAGGCTTAGTCAAGTGGTGACTATGCATTTTTGAGGTCCCCGTCATGTAGATGACGGGCTTGAGGTCCCCACATTCGTGGAATGTGGGCAATGAGTAAAGAGGTCTCCATCATTAAGATGATGGGCAAATGTCCCTATACATGTGGTGTATAGGCTCTTGGTCCCTGTGCCAGAGGGCACAGGCAAGGGTACACATCGACGGATGTATACCCCGTATTACCGGTAAAATGCGAAAAGAGATAAAGTTCAAAAGGTGCATTGCATTGATCGCATTCCATGAGTATGAAAGCTATGATTAGTGTAATGTTATTGTGGATCATGGATGCGATGCTTGTGTTCTTGCTTATAGCCTTGTTGATACTTGCTGAGTCTTTGGGCTCACCCTTGCTTTGTTATGTTTTAGGTACAACTGGCAGGAACGACATGCATGGGAGGGAGTAGATGTTGGATGCACTCACTACCTCACGACCTTAAGGCCTTTGCCATTTAATTTCATATCAGGATTAAGTAAACTGCTTGAGAATCACTCATAGATGGTTTTGAGTATTTATGTTAATTGTGATAATGAGAAGAGCAAGTCTGGATTATGTTTATTCGATCATCTTGTATGCTTGTGCAATCTTGATTATGAAGATATTGATAAATGCCATGATTAATTATTGGAACCTCGGTACAGTTGACTATACAAAGGAGGTTTTGCCGAGAATTTGTAATTGGTCTTAGTTTAATTTAATTTAATTTAATTTTTAGTAGCATTCCAGGCTCAATGCTGAGCTGGGGTGTTACACATTTGATGCTTTTTACGACTAGATCGTCAACATAGGCTTCCAAATTTCGACCTAGTCGCTTGCATCTAGCACTGAAAAGAAGCGCTAGCATTTTTTTAGACCAAATAGCATTTTGACGTAGCAAAATATACCAAATGGTGTAATAAACGTGGCCCAGTAGGAAGCGACCCTTTGCCGGAGTAATAGTCCTCGAGTTTCTGTTGGAAAACCCAGCAGTTACGAAGATCGTGTCCTTCCTTTTTATGAAAAGGACACAACCTAGGTTTGTCGTTCTTCTGATCGTGGTGCTTACCTTTGTCTCGGTCGGAGTTTTGTTTGGAACTGCGTGCCTCCTTGTCGCTTACGGCCAAGACCTCCTTAGAACTATTGGCTTGAAGCTTTTGACCCTTCGCCTTGTTCTTAGATTTTTTGGCATTTTTGGCCTTCTTTTTACCACTTTTGCCTGTCTGTTGAGGTATGTTGTCCTGCCGATCGATAGTGTTATTCCACTCGACTACCTCAGTAGCAGTCGCATACCGATCGACCATCTCAAAGAGTTCGGCGACAGTGGCAGGAGGGTTCAAAGCGATGTCCTCCGTTATCCTTCTACTGTGGACTCCCTGCTTGAAGGCTCTGATAATAGATGAGTCAGAATCCTCCGAAATTGAATTACGAACCTGACTAAAACGCCCGATGAATTGGCCTAGAGTTTTGTGGTCATTCTGTTTCATCCGGTGCAGGTTGTCCTCCTTTCCAAGGCAGTTGTAGGTGCCCTGAAAGTTCGCCAGTAGAGGGTAGCAAAGTGTTGCCACGAGTAAATCGACTCGAGTGGTTGGTTTAGCAGCCACAATCGAGTAGACCCTTCGAGCACAGTTGGAAGGTAATTTGCCATTACATGCTCTCCTCCTCCTGCTGCTTAGACTGCTGTTGTGTAGATCTGAAGGAATTTGATGGGATTTTGAGATCCAACGAACTTCTCCATGTTCATTGGACAAAAATGAGGTTGCCATTGAATTGCTCGGAGGTTGGGTGAGAACGCCCGACATCTGATGATAACTTCTTGATGCCTTCCTTGTAGGAAAGAAGGGTTGACGTCACCAGGTGATCGTACTCGACGATACCTGGTCACAGATGGACTTGACCTATAGTAGGTCACGATGCATTTGAGGGAAATACTCCTTGTATTCTGTTTGCTACTGCAGATTTCCACCCCGGAGTGATGAGCGATCCCCTCTCCTGGCATCTTGTTGATCATCTGACGTTCGAGGAGCCTTTCTCTGATCAGGAGAGTGAAGTGATTTGTGGTTGCATCGATCTCCATACAGTGAGTTGGTCGAACGACAAGAAGCTGATAAAGTTGTACTGCTACGACTTCCAAAATGATGTCAGTGAGGATGCTTGAGTCTTGCCATCGTGCTCCAAAGCCTTCATGCGATCTCTTCAGCGAAGAGGTTGTAGCCTAGCTTTTGAGCGAGCTTTTGAGTTGGGTTCTCGAGCAAGTTGTTGATGTGCTAGAGCTCCCGGGCTTCCTCCGACTGATACTGAGCGTGCCCAGGTAGAGTTCTTTGGACAGCTATTTTCGTCTGTCGAGTTGTCTCAGGATCACGCACATCAGATCCTTGAGCTTGCCTCAGTGGAGTGCAAGTGTGTCAAGGATTTCTTGCATGCTCATCAGGGTGTTGACCCTGGTCATCATCGGCAGTGCTCTTGCCATTGCCACGAGGGGACATAGTGTGTGCTCGTCGAGGAGTGTCGTTAACCCTACCTCTAGGAGAATGATTATTATCAGAGGGGACGATGAAGACCTCCCGTTGAGGACCTCCACTTGCGCTTGAGGAGTAGTCGAGAGACACATCTGGTGACTTGGAGTAAACCCCTCCAGAAAGGGGAACTTTGGGTCATAACTGTCTCCATCCGCAGGTGTGCCATGCGATGGGATGGTTGAACTTGTAGGAAAAGCGTGTTTGATCCCCTCCTCTGTGGGGTTAACCGAAGAGAGAGGACCACCAGGTATCGATGAAGCTCCAGAATGATGGCCTCCAGAACTTGTCTCGCCAGGTCGGACTACCTTAGGTGGACTCGAACATTCGGAGGAGAACTCGCCATGTTGTGAGCTCCGCCTTGACGATCCTTGTTGTGGTCGATTGACCCTTGCCCTCCGAGGAACTAATACCTTAGCCGGACATACTATTGTGGGGCATAGGATCCTCCTTAGCTCCACGCGATGGTATGGTCTCGGGATCGATAGAAGATCTCGGAGCGGCAATACCATCGGATGATTCAACAAGGCTCGTAATCGAAACCGGCATCCATGTTGACGTCTGCGTAATTAGCCAAGTCGAAACAATTCTCCTCATTCCACTCTCCTGCCATGGAAGCATCAAAGAGAAAAGAGAAACTGTTGACAAGAAATTACCAGAAGATCCCCACGGTCGGCACCAACTGTCGGTGTTTTAGAACCGATCTTACGTAAAGATTGTTTGATTCGGGGGGTTTCCACAATTGATCACGTAGACAAAAAGACACAGGGATTTTTATATAGGTTCTGGCCTTCTTCGGAGAGAATAATAACCCTACTCTTTGTGTGTGTTGTATTGTGTATGTTGGTTACAATCAAGGTAAAGCCTAATACTTGTGCTCCTGATTATCTCTACCCGATTGTCTATGTCAATCGGCTGTCTCCCTCATCATCTTTGACTGAGCCCTTTAAATAGTACGCGGAGAGGTAGTCGTTCCTCCAGGTGAAGAGGCGCCTCATTATTCCATATAACTGACATAATAATGGTAGTAATCACTGGAGTAGTAACCCCCTCCACTTGTCAGAGATGATGGTGCGTTACGTGCAATTATTCTAGAGTATAACAACGTATGTTGACTGCTTAGAATCCATAATCAATAGAGACTACAGACAAGTGTGCCGAATTGATTATGGGGTAGTCATAGTTGAGCTGGTCGTATGAGAACTTATGACCAGGTGGTAGTTATAGAAGGACTTACGACAAGGTACCGGTCGTAGAATAGCTTATGACCGGAGGTGATCGTAGAAGAACTTACAATCATGAGATAGTCGTAGAAGTACTTACGACTATGGGGTGGTCGTAGAAGGACTTACGACCACCTGATTGGTTTCTCCCTTAAGTCTATAAGGGGTATACCTCAGGACTATATGACAATATATTTACCCATAATAAGAATTATAAATAAATAATAAAATGAGGATTATTAGATCCTCGTCAAGCATATTATGATTGGACAAATAAAGTTTATTAAGTTTATGAAATTTTAATACAAACTTTATATTTGTTCATTGTCTGTTGATCTATAACCACATTAGTTGTTAAAGTGTTGAAAGTAAACTGTATTGTTGCTGTGTGTTAGAGTTTAGGTAATATTTTGGCTTTCGCATAGCCAGGGTGTTACAGTTGGTATCAGAGTGGGCTTTAGGTCCGTGGTGAATAGGTTAACAATTTAGGTAAACTAACTTTCTAAAAATTGTTCATGATTAATTAACCTAAAACTTGACACACTGGTGTACTGTAGGATGGGATGGGTCAAGCAATGCATTTTTGTTTCCGTTATGTTGCATTGTTAATCTATGATATGATATAATCTTCTATACATATGAATTTATTCTATGATTGTTGTGAGATGATCTTGTATACTCATAATTGATTATTTTGGTTATGTGTGATGATGGTTGATGTTGAGAGGCTAAGGTCGTGGTTGTGGCCCTAGGCATTGCCAGGTTGCACCATCGTTCGTGGAATAAGAATAGAGAAGTAGTTACTTCGATTACCATAGTTATAGGTGTTGAGGGTGAGATTCTTTAGAAAAGTTGTTATCTTCCTTGAGCTTGAATTTTGGCCAATTCTAGTTATAGTTGCAAATGATGAATTTTTCTTGAGTTAGTGTTTACATTACAACTGATGAGTTTTCGTTGGTCTTTCTTGGTTCCTATCGGGACCCAAAATTACGATTCTGGAACCCTTTGTGTATAATGCATTAGTCCAGGATCACGCTAGTGCATACAGTGTCAACATAGGTGAATATCAATCCACACAAGCGATAAATAAAGTAACGATTAGTTTGAATAAAAAAATAAGGGTTTTTACCTTATGGTCGAGTTTACACTTATTAAGCCATGCAGGGCTAACAGAGAATGAAATAGCAGCGGAACATAAATAACTTCAACGTAGATCCCATCAATTCACTACAGGCAACCGACTGGGATCCAGACCTTAACGATCAGCAACCTCCGACGAACTCCTCCTCGAAAGCAGGAGTAGACTCCTCCTCTTCTGTAGGTTTGGGTGCAAGTTTTACAACAAGTGTGAGTACACAACCGTACTCGCAAATCATACCACAGAATGCAATTTATAGATGCAGGCTTATCCCAAAAGAAAAGGCTTATGTGGTTCTTTTGCAGAAATGCAACATTTGCAATTGAATACAATAATAGATTGAAATGCAGTTCAAAACAAATAGACAATATTAATTTAACATTTGTTTTCCATAAAGGCACAAAGCTAAACAGATGATTTCACATAGCCACATGACTTAGATCACATAGCTCTCATCCCAAGCATTTTATGAAAACTACCCCTCATGTGAAATCCCCGAGCATGTCCATGACCATGACGCGCGCTATTGAATAGATTGATTTAACACTGCGAGAGGTTGTACACTTTACCCACACGATACAACTAGTGTACCAAGCACTAATCATAAAAACGGTTCGAAACTTCATCTTAACATTGACACTCCGATGTGCCTACAAACCGCTATGCCAACCCAAACGGAGCGCTTTGGCATAACACACACCACCAGACGGGGACACGGCGAACCGCCCCATGATGCGACTACCTTGTAGTACACACCTCCACCCATAGCCTAACCTACCACCTGAGTAATCAATGCCAAGAATCCATAACCTACTAAGTTAGGCCCGTCCCATACCAGGCATGTGGTCGTGATGATGAAGGCTCATTCAATGGCGCACAAAGTTAAGTCCTTAATTGACCAAGACAAGACTTCCATGTTCTAACTAGATCACAAAGATTATCATTCCCATTCACAAAGTCCACCATATCACAAAGTATCCACCACTTGCCTCGGTCCAAATCCTTTCCCACCTAGTTGGTTTTAGTGCAACACATGCTATCACGAAGTAATAACACATAGCACACAGTTTTACACAAAGTTTCATAGCCACTTAGTCAAATTTAATATTTGCAACTTACATGAGATGTGAGACTCGTAACATGGCTAAGTAATTGTACTCGCATCTAACCAACCCACGTTGGTGATATAATATTACAAACTAATAACCAATCTAGGGTGACAAGGAAATATGACATACAAGGCCAAGGTGTATTAACAAATTGGATAATAACTATACCCAAAAGCATTTAAATACATAATTAAAGTAGAATGCAATACTTTGAAACAAAGTAATTTGAAAACTGGGTTCAAGATGATCAAAGGTATGACTTGCCTTGGAAAAGGTCTAAGTACTGGTCTTGATCTTGAGGTGCTCCTTCTCCAAAATTTCCCGACGAATCGACGTCTACTCGCAAACGAGACAAATAAAAAAAAATAAATAACAGAGGCAAAACAAACTCGAAAAATTAAATACAAATCTCAGATAAATAGAGCTCAAATTTAGATAAATTTAGAAATTTGAATGGGCTCAATCGGAGTTCGGATGCAAAAGTTATGAGCTCTCGAAGATTGAAAATCTAAAGAAACCCTAATTTTGGATTTTCCAGAATTTCCGAATTATTTCTTAACAGAAAAATCGAATTATTGCGCAACGCTGACGTCATCAGAGAACGTTCGGACGGGGTGAAAAACGAACTGACAAGTAGAACCCACATGTCAGAGACACGGCTCACGGTAGACCAAGTCTACCGAGCCTCGTGACTGGGACCGATGGATGAGCCACGCGCGGCCGGCGAGCGGCGACGCGGTGCCACACGGATGATACGCAGCGCGGCGGGCGGGAGGTGGCGAGCCACGTGGCGTGACACGTCGGATCGACGGACGGCGGTGCTCGAGGAACCGACAACAACGGGCGAACGGCGATCACCACCGGTGAGTGGTATGCCGCGTGTAGGCGCTATTGCGAACCTCTGGGTGCAACTCCGGGTGATCAGGAGGGACGGTGGCGACCGGCGGCGAGAGTTGAGCGGCGGGGCTGCTTCGGGTTTTGTCGGATGGGGGCTCCGGTGAGGTTTCGACGACGGCGAAGGCTCCTGGAGGTAGCCCTGGTGACGCTGAACCCAGCGGTGCAGACCATGAGGGCAGAGCGACGTCGGCGGCGGCGCAAAACGGAGAAAAAGATCGACGGCGAAAAACCCTAAATCTCCGATTGCGGCAGCGCTAGGGCTCTGGTGGTGCAATGGGTTGAGGGATTCTGATGCGGGCGTCATAGCGATCCCGGGGGTGCCTTTTATAGGGGCCGGGAGGGGCTAGGGCGGCGTACGGCGGCAGAACCCTAAAAGAGTCCGAGATGAGCTCGCGGGAAAAACGGAGATAGAAGCGAAATCAAGATAATATTTTGATCCGAGTAGATGCAGGGAGATAAAGGTTGAGATTCTACGTGTTTTCTAGAAGGGGTTCTGTTAGAAATCTCGCATTGTCGTACGGGACTCAGAGGTCGGCAATGGCGGACAGGCGCGACCGTTTGCGAAGACGATGCCGGGCGCGAGGAGGACGACGAGGGCGTGGGGCCCACACGTCAGCGGCACGGAGGCGGGTGCGCGGGGGAGTCGGGCCTCACGCGGAGATGGGCCGAAACAGAGAGGAAACGGGCCGAGGGAAAGGAATTCGGCCCGAGAGGTTTTCCGAGATTTTAAATAGCTTTTCCATTTTGTAAAATACCAGAAATTCAAATGTACAATAGAAAATAGCAAATGAACTCAAAAAAATTCTAGAAAATTCTAGAAAATATGTCTGAGCACATAGAACCCAAATAAAATAGTTTTGGCTATTGTTCATGTTGGGATTATTCACATTAAATATTTTTGATTGTAAAGTCCAATATTAAGCTTTTGAATTAAATCAAATAAATCCAAATGGTGACTTTTCTCCCTACTAACTATTTAAAAGGTTTTTAAACTCAGCAAAAATTGGGATGTTACAGTTCCATAAAGCGATTACTTGTTCCCCTGACTGCTGATCTATTGTTGTTTTTGTGTGAATGTTGGTTGTCAGCAAGATTGATCTTTTCATGGGAGTTCTTCCTTTCTTATTGGAAAAATATGAGTCATTTACTCGCTTGGCATTTCGGATACTGAAAGTTTTCTGTTGCAAGTTCTTTAACATGTGAAAGCTTTGGCTTTATGTATTTCTTTCGGAGTATTTCGAGTGTTAAAGTTTAATGCCTCTTTTTCTGTAAGGAGTTAAAAACCTTTAGTGATGTCTAGTCATGCTTAACTAAGAGGTTTTAATTAAAGGAATTAATTGGTATTGTATGAGTTATCAGGTTGGGTTAGTAGCATGGTGCGAACAAAGTATTCTTAACTAACCTCCATGGAAGTGAAATTGATTAATTGGAAATGTTCTTGTATTTAATACATGATGAATTTTAAATAAGGGTCTATCCATATCTGTTCAGAACCTATGATTTTTTAAGAAGTGTGGAATGTTGGTGAACTGGTTTGATCATTAAGATCGAGTAATCTGCTAAATTTGTTAGATGAATTGGGATATAGGTCCTCTTTCGGTTATTCTAACTACTAGTGATGGTTAAGTTAAGGATGAGTTCGAAGATTGCCTTGGTAAATATTAATCTTGAATCTGTCTTCTATTTAGATACTTGATGAACTTATTCAGATGCTTGATCCACCTAATTTTTGCCATGCTAAACTGATGTTATATGTATTAAGAAATGAATGAAGGTAGATGTATTGACTTGTGAAAACTTGTCTTATGTATCTTATATTATTGAAGTTAAAGATATTTCATTGTAATTTCTGAACATAAGGTAGAATGTTGAATCTATACTCATATATGTTTTGTGATTGCAAACAGAGGTGGGAGCATGAATGTTTCCATGATTAAATAATCATCAACTGTTAGTAGTAATGGTTAGAGTGCTATTAGTGTGTGCTAAATTGGTGTTGAGCATCAATAAGGGCTAATAAGTGATTCATATTGGTGTGTTTTGTGAGATTGTCATGTACTAATATGATCTTGTTAAAAGAGTTTTGTTTCAACATTGTGGCTTGCACACTAGGTTTCTTTTCTAGAACAAGTTGTTATTGCCAACTTATTATGATAACATAAATTTTATGACACGATTTGTTGTGTTCCTTTTTGGAAGATTTATTGATGCGATAGTAAGGTATATTGAATTTTGCCAAGAATGTATGGTATTGATGTTAATAAAATGGTCAGTAATTTGAGGGTGATGTTGATTCTTTTGTAGAGAAAGAAATTTGATCACCTTTCGTGATATCTTTTAAATGAAAATATTTCAAGTTTTGCATTCATGATCTTTTGGAGTTCAAGATTTATGTGGTAGTTGAAATTTGTTGAGTAAAGTAATGTATTGCAAAGTTCTATTGGTTCTTAAGTGATTCAAGTGTTTTGATATTAAAGGCTTGTTTGTTTGGGTTGGCAAGAAAGGTTGTAATTAAAGAAAATTGTTTTATTTTAAATGGAGTGTAGTAGAAGTATTTGTGGTGGGAGTCAAGTTTTGTAACTTGCAGCTTATTTAAAGCATACTTAACCTTTCTGTTTTTGTCGTATAGAAATACCCCAAGTTTCAATAGTAACGTATGTTCTTATCAGTTAAGGTTTGATATTCTCTTCTTTTGGGGCTTGTGCCTCAATTGTGGTCTCCTTTATGTTTTCCAGTTCATTGCCTAATTGATTATGTCCCTTGGCCCTGGTTCACTACAGTGGTAAATATTTTTGTAGGTGGTGAAAATTACTTTCATTTGCCTTTTCTTTTGAGAAAGAATCAACCGATTCGTTTCACAGGGGCCTTTCAAAGTGTGTATTAATTGTTGTTGTGAGACCTTGGGTTGTAAGTTATTTGAGGAGCATTGGAGGATAAATTGATTTCGTGTTATGATTCCTGGAGAGAATTTTATTTAAACAGAATATTTGTCTTTGGGGCTAAACCGATTGCATTGTTACAACTAATAGAACCTATAGTGATTTGTGGTCCAAGATGTTTTGTTCATTCCGTGGAACATTAGAATTATCGAAAGAATAGAAATCTTGATTAGTTTATTAGAGCATCGCTCTTGGGTAGTGGTAATTTGCAAGGTTGTGTAGGTGATTTATGACTGGTGTAGTTTAATGAGAAAAGGGATTAGCGAAGAAATCTAATCATTATGGCAATTACGTGGACAACATGGATCATTAAGTCGATGTCAAGTATGACTTGGTTTCAATGAGTAACCCTGGGAGTTCGAATCTCTTTAAAAGATGATTTTGTTGAGAATATGTTTACATGTTGTCATATGATTGAGTATGTTTGGATGGTGGGAATCTTAGTCAACAGAGTTGAGAGTTTTATCGGGCTTACACCGAAATACATTTATTGGAGTCTTGGAGATGGAAATTGGGTTTGGTGTTCTATGCTAGAACCTTTGTTTCCCAACGACTATGTGTAGAGGTAGTAGAATAAAAAGTGGATCGCGAATAGTGTGATGATCATTAATAGAATCCTTTGGTTGCAGTAAATGATTGGGTGCGTTGAGAATTTCAAGTTGATTATCCTTAAAGGATTGAGGTGATGTGGTTGTGGGTGAAAATCTTTATCAAGGTGTTGGGCATCATTTGTCAAAATAATTCCTTTAGTAGAGGAGTGGACTAGAGCATCTTTTTGTGGACTAGTAGAGTTCCTCTAGATGAGTGTGGTTGTTGCTTTTGGGTTGAGCATCGCTTTGAATTGCCGGTTAAGAGGAAGGAGTTAGTGTGATGATTTGGAATTCCATAATTTGAGAGAAAGTTTATTCCTAAAAGAAAAACTGAGAAAAGAATGCTTCCTCAGGTAGTGAAATGCTCTCTCGATTCTTGTAAGAACTGTGTGTTTATGACAGAGGTCGTTTGAAATTTGAGTTGGCTTTACGTTGGCATGTGTGGTTCTTTCTAGTTTAGAAAAAAACAAAGGAGATGATTGAATTGGGCATTTGAGTGATTTCTCTTTTGGCTTGTGTCGTGTTCATTTGTCAACTGCTAATTTGGAAAGTAGAAAGGTTTTCGTGATGAATCTTCGCTTTTGAATTTAACCCTTTTAGTGTGGAGTTGGCATTTCGTGGTTGCGACGAGAATCCTTTATTTTCAATTAGGTTCTGTTTATAAAAGGGATTATTTAAAGTGACTTCATTTGCACCTGGTTAAAGAAGGTGCTCCTTGTTTAAGTGAGGAGATCGTTGAGAGATGAAACAAGTGTTCTGTGTGTCATGTGCAAGTTGTGTGGTTTGGTACCAAAGGGGAAGTTGGCCTAATGTACACTAATTTGTTTTCGATAGTTGTAGGGATTCGGAAGTTGGCGTATCGCTAGGACCATCTCGGGTCCATACGCGGGGTACATAGCACCTGCTATGTTCTAGTGCTGACTGATGTGGGAACCCCTGGTATTGGATCGGTTTCAAGTTAAAAGCTTATACCAAAGGCATAATTTTTAACAGGAAACAAATACAATTTCAGATTCTGGGATATGTGTCTCACATTAGTTCCCAAGATCAAAGACTAATGTGCACATATCCAAACAACATTGTACACAGTAATACAAGGCACGTAGATAAAGCATAAAGCACATTACGAGGAACGCGATTCATGCTGACTCCAAGCCTGAGGTACTCCTGTGGTTCCCTAAGGCGGCGTCGGGTTTCCCACAATTCATACACGTTGCAGCGACGAATTTGGTCCATGATATGAACAAACCTCACTAACTATTGTACTTGTGGGTCATCTCCAAACTGGATCTCATCGAACGTGTTCGCCTCGCGCAGACCTCGCTTGGGAAATGGTCGAGGGTGGTCGAGACAACTCCACAAATCCGACGAAGGAGGCTCATCATCCCACTAGCAGCTTCTGGATAGCCATGGCTTTGAAGTGGCAAACACATGGATACAGTGGGAAA
>JAYEVH010000103.1:0-107354 GCA_036346255.1 Ampelocalamus luodianensis | reverse complement strand
CTTGCGGCCGAACAAAGGTTTCCAGTCCTCCATTAAGCGCTCGAATTTACAAAACTCTCTCTCACTGTAGTTTCATGCGCATCGCGTAGCATCGATCAGTTGTCATCGTCGACCTATCGTCATCAAAACACGATCCACATCCGGCATATCGTTGACTTCCTCGTCGATGTCATCATTATTAACTTCTGTATAATCTGCTCTTCACCGTGGTGGTCAACATGTATACCCTTTTTGAAACCCCTTCAATCAAGTGCCCTACGATCGCGCGGGTTGTTAAAAATCTTGATTATCGCAATCAATGCATGGGCGATACATAAATTCTATCCTTATTCGATATATCTGCTCCGCGGCTCTTTTAAAAGCAATCACGCCATTAATGTACTCTTCACTCACACGGTTCGCACCGTACATCGATTCGGTCCATCTCGCTACACATGTAACAATTAGTAGTGTTAAATTATATTAATAAGCGCAAATCGTTACTCCTCTATTAAGCGCAAATCGTTACTCCTCCTATTAAGCAAATATAAAGAGTTAAAGATCGTTACCTCGGAGCTCACGGCGAAAATTCCTAATATCATGAGATTCCTCACTTGTCCTTCTCCTTGGGCCAATGAGCAGGGCAAGAGAGCCACTGATCGAAATACACCGGCTTATCCCTCTCACAAAACACTCATTCACCTACACCCAAGCGAGAGCTACCACCAAAGCCTCACAAAGCAAGCATGCATGCAAGCCAAATGACCATAAGTTGCTAGGGCAACCCACAACCAAGAACAAGGCAAGCCAAATAAACAAGCCTCCTCGGCCAACACTGAGCAAAGCTTCTCAAGCCCCTCTATTCCAAAGAAGAGATCGAGGCGCTAGGCGAGGGGCCTCGGTCGGTCTTTATATTTATAGGGGTGAAATATCACAGACGGTTCTTATTTCCAACATGCGTGTTGAACTTTCTGACGGCTCCATGTGAAGCAAGTGCGTGATATACTCAACATCACTGCGGTTCTATTCTGAAGCCGTCTGCATGCTATGAAGAATATCTGAGCGGTTCTACATGGAAGCCGCTCGTGATAATCAACATGACGGTTAGTGAGAGAACCGCTGCGCGATGATATATTATCATAGATGGTTCTTTATTCAGCGTGCATGATAGCGTGCGATTTGCCCGATAAATTAGATGATAAAAAGACCATATCATCACGGGCGATAAAAAGACCATATCATCACGGACAAAAAGACCATATTTACATCACGCACGGACAATAGGCGGCCTTATCGTTTTACATCACGGAGCGATAAAAAAGGATGGCGATCCTATCTTAGTCTTCAAATCTTGTCGCATTCTCGTCGGCTTGGTGGGAGCGGGATCACCGTTGTCTCACCGCGCCTCCACCGTGACCTTGCACGCTCAATTTCCTCTTGTGGATGTTCGGACTCGTAATCAAGTCCCATATAGCCAGAGGCCATCAACCTGGTCTCCATAGTCTCGGCTGGCGGACCGCTCTCTGCAATGTCGATGTCATCCTCGACTCTCAGGCTGCATCCTCGGTGCGGACCAAAGAGTTCCATAGGACAATCTCCACGGCGAGGTTTACTCGCCGGATCTTTGGAGAGCCTCGCCGTGCTGTTGGAGGAGGCTCCAATCGGCCGATGATCGCCGTTATGGTCTCCGGTAGATGGGAGGTCTACAACGGATTGCATTGCGACGGACGCCTTGTTCGCGGCTTGGGCGAGTTGCGATCAGAGAGGTGCAGTACACAACCAAAATGTAGGCCAATGACACCGGACGAGAGAGAAGCCATTTGGAATTTGTGGAGAGAGGGGATGATCAAGGAGGTTCGTGAATCCCTTTGATAAGGGTTGTCTATTTATATAAAAAGCCGGAGCGAGAGAGCGAAGAGACACTCGCGCGGAGATGAAGGAATGAGATCCATAACACAGAGCGGCTCTATGATGGATCCGTCGTGATATATTATCACGACGGCTCTATTAAATAACACGTCGAGATATCCACAATATCACGAGCGGCTGTATTTAAGCAAATGCGCGATAATATCACGAGCGGTTTTCTTAAAGAAAATGTCGAGATATCCTCAATATCACGAGCGGTTCTTGAATGGCACCGTCAGCGATATTGAGGATATCTCGAGCGATTCTTTAAACAAACCGTCTGTGATATTATCCTGACGCACGTGCTTAAATAAGCCGTCTGTGATATTGTGATATCTCGAGCGGTTCTTTATCGCCGTCGTGATATTCTTTATTAAAAGCGCACCTAGGGTTTTGCTCTTTACTCGTCTTCGTCTCCGCGCCTTAGGCTCTCGCACGCTCTCTCGGCTCCTCTAGGGTTCGCCTGTTCACCTCCCAGGCCGTAAGACCCGACGCCGCCCCTTCATCGGCAGCGCGCCTCGCCTCGGCGCGCGCCTCCTCCCGTGTTGGCCTCCTCCCTGCACCGGCCTCCTCCCGCGCGTCCTCCTCCCGTGTCGGCCTCCTCCCGCGCCTCTCCCTCCTCCCGCGTCGGCCTCCTCCCTGCCACCGGCCTCCTCCTTGCACCGTGAGTTGTTGTGCGGCATCCTCTGTGAGTATTCCTAAAGATCGCAAATTGATCGATGGGCTTTGTTGACATGCTCGTGATGAACTCTGTCTTATCTTTGAGATTGAATGTGATAGTTAGTTGATTCTTGAGCTCTATTGTACAAATTACTTGCTTTGTCAATTTCATATCTTTATTAATTTGTTACTTCGGTTGAATGCTAGTTGTCACAGACGGTTGAATGCATCAGTCAATTTGATATCTTTGTTAGTTCATTCATGAGCTCTATTGTATTGACGAACCCTACGTGATGTGACTTTGATAGTCTTTGATAATGTGGCCTGAAATTGATCGATGGGCTTTGTTCTAGTTAGCTCTGTGATGAACTTTTCTCTTATCTTGAGATTGAATGTGATAGTTAAGAGATCATTTTGATATGATTGAGATCATTTGTGATTAAGCAAAGTATTGTTTAGAGCTCATAGTTTGAATTTATACTATCATATTTATTTAATGAAGAGTATAGACAATAGGATTGAGATGGCAAAGACTTGTTCTTTTGCAACTCTCATACGAGAGCACAAACTACCATCAATCCTTCTTTATATATTATACGTTTGTGCATCATTTCGGTTAAGTTGAGTAAATGCTGCTTGAATCAGTGATTAGAGCTTACGCATATTGCTTCGTGCATATATAGATAGCAAGTAAGCGACATGGCGTCGCACCATCTTCGCCGCCATGTCGGATCTCAGAGAAAGTGGTGCGTCTGCGAGATGGCGAGGAACATCGAGAATTCCTCGGGCATAATGGCCGTCACGGAGGTCAATG
Source organism: Ampelocalamus luodianensis (assembly GCA_036346255.1). Lineage (NCBI taxonomy): Eukaryota > Viridiplantae > Streptophyta > Magnoliopsida > Poales > Poaceae > Ampelocalamus > Ampelocalamus luodianensis. Next base: position 103,993 of record JAYEVH010000103.1, on the reverse strand, counting down.
CCAATGGGATCACTGTGAGTCCCCCAAGCGTGGCGAGATTCGAACCTTGTGCGGGATACTTGGAAGGAGCGGGTCCCCATCACCACCTTGGTAGGGACATCGTGTCGGATGTTGGAGAAGCCACCGTGGGGCGAAGTTTTAAAATCGTTCACTTTCGGTAGCGGACTGGCGCGCGTGGAGCGACGAGCGTTGCTCTCGATCGGAAGGCGTGGAGGACCTTCAAGGCGTGCTTGTCACAAGGTGCGTGAACACGGTCGAACGCCCTTCATGGCGTATAAATTCTTGTCGCGGGATATATGGGGCCTTTGTGCAAATGAAGGCGGCCTTGAATTTCTTGAGGAAAGTGCGGCGCACAAGGCTCTCGGACACTTAACACTCACCCCACAAACTTCGGCACTTTGGCTGGTGCAGCGGGTAAAACCGCGCAATGGGCGGCGGAGGGCCTTGAAGCGAAACAAGGCCATTTCTTTGAGATCACAAACCAGTGCGCTCTCTCACAGTTAGGCGAGGGCATCGATTCGTCTTGGCGAAATCTCTTTCACAAACCAGCGAGACCGGGATGTAATGCAAGTGTAGTAAATGTCTTGAACTACCTAGTTGTTAATAAGTCTATAACTTCATAATGTATATAATAACATGATGACCTCTTGCAGCAAGAATTGAGTTCGCATGTTAGAAGGCTCCTTCCAAGCGAGCGGGGAGAAGGATATACTAACTACGGCCTGCGGGAAACAAGGAGCACGGGTCGCACGCGAGCAAAGGGTTAACGTATCTTGGAGGATGGATTCCCGGGCGACTCTTTGCGTATAGGAAGCGAGGAAGAGATCCAAGGCGAGTACGACGGTGTTGGAACATGTGCTTACTTCAAAATTTGAAGGAAGAGAACGGGTGCTAACTGCAAAATTTGAAGAAAAGATAGCAAGATTGCGGGACCAAGTGAATCAACTACTACTCCTCAACAACGATCGCGAGCCGCCCCGTTGTTTTGGTGGCGATCCTCCTCAACATCAGATGGCGTCGCGTCCACGCAAAATGTGAACACGATGATGTCCAATTACCTATCGGCGACATCAAGGTAATGTACATCTGGAATGCTCCAAAGATAGACCTATAGGGCGCCTTAGCTAATTGCGTGTCGTTTTGTAGGAGCCGCGCCGCACACTCCAAGTGAGGATGGTTGGGATGTCTATTGAAATGGGCGGGGTGGTGTATCCATGCAATGAAGGGATAGTGCGGCCACGGTGCCCGGTGGCGCGAGGTTACGCCCGGTCCAGTGGACATGGTACATGATAATTTTAGGTCGTCCTTTGGAGATTCGCGACAGCGAAATCATAACACTAGGGATGCCATGCAGTTTTATTCGGTGGCCAAAGAAGGACGCCGCCTGGACCTGCGGTGCCGCCTCAACCTTCGATGACTCCACCCCAACCATCTCCACACGACCATGCCCTCCAATTCAACTTTTGAAGGACGCCGTCACGGACCTGCGATGCCGCCTCAACCTTTGATGACTCTACCCCAACCACCTCGACCGACCATGTCTCTCAGCGGACCCTCCATGATCGCACCTCAACCTTCGCTTGAAGCCCGCCTCATCCGGTTCCGTGGAGAAGACACGAGCGAACAAAAAAGCGTGCCGCCGTATCGGTTCCCGAGTCGTCGACGGGAGGAAGGCAGCGTGGCGCGCCGTCGTTCGGGACAAATCGAAATCGAAGAACATTAGGCGCTTAGCCTCCTAACCTAAGAAATACTCTTTCGAAGTCGTTGGCGGCGAGCACGATATTAGCCTACGTTTGGATTAGGTTGTCGAGTTTGCATAGTTGGTACTTGAAGAAGACCAAAGAGAAAGGGTGCGTGATGGAATCACCGTCGGATACGGAGGACTATTTCCTCCACGAGGCGGCCCCTTCATCGTGGGCTTCGGCGACTTGTTCGACCTATTCAACCTCAAAGCCCTCGATGCCTCACTTCTCGATGCTAGACACTTTGTAAGTGTGTACAATCAAGTTCTACATTCACGTACATTCACGTAATATAACAACTCATTGCTTATGTATAGATACATGATTAAAGCTGCGGTGATTGAAAGAACCGGTGGGTTTCCTCGACCCACACGTGGTCTCTGATCAAACCATCTTGGCGAGCGCATCCTCGTCGAGAAATACATAACGGCGATTGCTTGCTCAAAACTCGTGGACTACATAATGGTGCCCTACAACGAGTAAGTGCTTCACTACTTGCTATACAAATTTCATTTGTACTTTATCACATGATATGAACTTAGGTTTAATGACTATAGCGACATATATGAGTAGGCATCAACGGATCCTTCTAGTCATTATACCAAAGAGAAATCAGTACTATACCTTGATTCCCTAATGAAAAAACCCACGACTTCACCCTTGTGCAAGAAGTAGTCGCGGTGTGCTCATTTCCTCCATACATAACTCTATTGTAGTCTTCCTTCGTTTGAAATGGCCGAGGTTAACTTTTTGAAACATGTAGGTCGTTCATCTCCTATATTGCCGAGGAGGGCTATACAAGGGAACGAGCGCCACACTTAATCACGGGGCGATTTTCGATGCGTGCTACAACACAATAATCCTATATCATACTTCGTAATAATGCGTCTCGAACCGACTATACCTATATGTAATTCTATTTTTGATTGCGCCAAACAAAGCGAGAAGAATGTGCATTCTCGTTTGCCATCATATGCGATTCTCATGAGTGCTAGGTTGCTGGGATCCCGAGGTTGGTCAATCTCGTAATAATTGCTAATTATAAATTTAAATATATATGTGTAACACTTTACTCTTGTTTGTAGGTTTTGAATATAGATTTAGATTCACTCGTTGAAAAGAGATCTCGGATGTTCGAGGAGGCTCGCACCTTCATCACGACGGATATCATTGCGGCCAGCGGAGAGTTTCACTCTTCGAGCGACCTTGAAACAATTAATATATTTGATATAATTGTAATTCACTTTGAATAGTTGTGATTCAATGGTAAACTTTGGGTTGTCACTTTGGGTTGTATGACAATATTTTACAATGAGTTGATATTACAATGTTTGACCGTATTTGATATATGTTCGTTTGTATGACAATGATCACTTTGGGTTGTCAACGATTGATATCCGTGATGTATCTATTTTACGCTTGCTTATTTTTAGAGGGCATGGCTAGCAATCCACGAGGCTAGCGAAAATTTTTAAAAAATAGTTATGCTGAAATAACTATCATAGACGGTTTATCAATCAAACCGCTCATGATATGTATAATCGACGGCTCTATTATATAACCGTCATGATATACACATATCGACGGTTCGTAAATATAGCAAATGCAGGATATCCTTTTATCACGACGGTTCTATTTACGAGCAAATGCAGAGATATGTGTATATCACGACGATTCGTAAATAGAGATGCGTGATATGCGTCTATAATGACGGTTCTTGAATAGAGCCGCGTGATAATTAGATATCACGACGGTTATATAATTAGAACCGTCGTGTTGTGACTTATCACGACGGATGTTTAACCGTCGTGATAACCGCCAACTTATCACAAGCGTGCAAAAACACGCACGGTTGGAACGTGCGCGATGACTGACCGAACCGTGCGTGATGAGGCCGTGTGTAGTAGTGTTTGCTCGCGCCCTTTGCCATCGCCGCGGGAACCACGCCTCCTCCCTCCTCCTCTTCCTTCCTCTCCTCCACCCACGAATACAAACCAAAATCACCAAATCCCCACCGATCCCACCCCAAACCCCCAATTCCCCCAACCACCTCTCCGCCGCTCGACGCGGAAGAGGGCGAGATGCTCAGATCGGGTCGAAGCGGCGGTGTCAGTTCTTGCATGTCGGCCGCGAGGCTCTGCGGCGTCCACGGCCTTTGCCACGGCGGCCGGCGTGGGAGGGGACATAAGCACGACCGCCCCCTTTCCTTCCCCCTCCGAGCCCTATCCCATCTCGTCACCAACCTTCCCGATCCATCCACCAATCTCGGTTCTCCACCCCATGATCATAAGCGCAGCAAACACGGAGGCCGGAGGTAATGCGAATCTACACCCTATCTTTGGTTCTAATTACATGAATTCAATTTCTAGGTTTCCACTTTTCCTCTATTCTTGTTTAACTGAATTGACCATTTATTTGCTGAACTTAGGCGCAGATGGGAATACACCACAGAGGTTAGAAGAAGGATGAGGTTTATAAGGTCTACAAGAAGCGTGGGTGAGATAGATTTGGCGATCTTGCTCTCTGTGAATCTGAGTTTTGGTTTTTGTTATTACTTTGGGAATATTGGTGTTTGTTCTTGTGAAACACCAAGCTACTCAATGAGCTTCGATCAAAGAAACCCACCGATTTGTGTTAAAGATCGAATGCTGTGTTGCGAGATAAGCTTTAGGAATTGATTCTGCGGCATACGTCTGAGGCATTGGACTACAATAGGGCAATTGATTCATGCCTTGTGTTGGTGTTTTTGATTTGTGCGAGTCGTGGAGTAATCTTTTGTTTTTTCTATTTTATCTTTGATGTTCATATTATTTTCTTGATTCAATCTCTATTTTAGCGGTTGGGGTCTTGATGGCGATGTAGATTACTAGGAACCTTGTGTTAAATAGGTTAAGGAGACCAAGTGACACCAAAATTTTAGACAAGTGATCATTCTCTTGATAACTCAAAATGCAATATAATCACCCGAAAAAACATTCAAAATTCGTGTTTGTGCTTCCAAGAACAATAAAACATCGGCATGCAAATAATCACATTCTCAAATTGGCTCGTGTCAGTAACCTATTGGAATTCGTTAAGAGGCCATTTTGTTCCTTTCACTTCAATCTGCATTGAAGTATAGGTTATGTGAATGTTCATGGTGTCTATCTGCTACATGTGAGTCAATAAGCAAGAAATAATGGAAGAACCACTCTTGTAATCAGAGGCAAAGATTGTGTGGAGTATCATTTCGTTCCCCTACCATAGTAGCCATACCAGTGTTGGTGTTTTGATGGAATACTTAGGATTTAGGAATCGCATATTATGTGAGTACTTTCTTTTTCTGATTTTAAAACATGTCTTTCATTTAAGCCATATGGGGAAAATGTGCTCTCTCAATGGACATAACATGCACTACCTCCAATCTAAAATAGATGACCTTTTTGTAAATTGGTTTCGGTTTGCAAATACTTGATATTTTGGTTTTCCTATGCAACATTATCCACTAAAGGGATTGCTTATTGGTTAGTGGTGTTAAGAGATAGGTGTACAATTATTAGGGGTAAATCATATAAAATTTAAAGCATTGACTCTTTCCGTATTCTATGTGTGTATGGAGCTAAAATGAATGTAATTTGGATAGGAGGAGGTAGTACATAAGTACATTTCAGTGGTTTTGCCTTACAAGTCAATTGATATTTGATCATTTTGTAGAATTTTGTTTCGGGAGGTAGTACATAAGTATATTTGACCGCTGAAATGTACTTATGTACTACCTCCAATCCTTTTCTGTCAAAAAAATGCAGTACTGAATCAAAAGAACTATAGAACTTTGACAAAGCTGAAAAAATAATTAGTTCATAGTATAATTACTTGTTTATTTCAATAGGATACAACTTATGAGGAATTAGCAAAAAGAAAAACAAATAACAATGGGAGCTTGTCATGTAAAGATTATAGCGAAGTGTTTAAAGGTGTAATTGGAAAAGAGTTTAAACTTCGAGGGTACTATGATGATAAGTATTAGAGCCAAGTAAAGGTTTCTCAGGGACTAAGGCTCTGTTTTGTAGAGCTCTAGATTCTCATTTTGCAGATTCTGCTCCTGATTCTCTGAGAATCCACTTCTCTGAGAATCTGGAGCTGTCTGTTGAAAGTGTTTGGCTAGTAGGTTGGCTCCCAAAACTATATGAGGGAGGATTACAGGCAAATAGACCAAGCTACCCTTTGTATAAATACTTCAATTGTGTCTTATAATGCTTGCTATGCAGATCACTAGACAAGAAAATCTCTTGTTCATTGAGGAAATCTACATTGCAAAATGGACCCATGCGTGCAAAATGGACCCATACGTGCAACTCCTATTCAGGTCCACCTGGTGGTTGATGCTACTAGAAAAAGATTCGTATTACTGCTAGGAAAAGAAACTTGTGCAAAATCAGCCCGGGCAATGCTGACTCGTTTCTCTCTAGAAACGTACTCGGATCCATTTACATAATACACGCTTGCATGAACATGATCGAGAAACGACAAACACCTGCAGTGAAAGGAACTAGATGTTGGTCTCCATGGATCAACTCGGCATACACTGAAACAAAGGAACGGATAGAACGAAGATGACATTAGGAAAGTTGCATTTATACACATTCAAGCAAGAAGATGCATTCAGAATAGTTACATGCTTATTGTTTATTATTCCCCACCCAAAAAATGAAACATTTCCAGTTTTCTACTATTCCAAGACAGAACAATTCTTCTGGACTTAGCATTAGTAACCAACATAAACTACAACGTTGACTATGTAGCAATCATCGTTTTATCCCCATTGCTTGAGGCATACGCGCTTGAAAGATCACGATCAACAACCTCAAAGCTAATAATCTTGTCTTTGCAAAACAATCGAAAATGGTAGAAGATGCTATGTGATACACACCAAGATGCACATTATCAGTATCCCTGAATCACAACGGGCATACACTATGCTAGTGATCGTTCTCAACAAATGGATTCCACTAAAGTAGAGCCGATTCATCATACATCTGACACACAATGTTATGAGGCTTTATCATTTGTGGCCCTGTCCAGTTGATTCTTTTGATCCAAGAAGCGGACGATGACGCAGGTGATATTATCTGCGCTTCCCCTCTTGGAGGCCTCTTGGAGGAGTCTCTTCGCAGCCTACTCAGCATCTAGTATTGTCTTGACCGTGGCCACAGCTTCCCGCAAACAGAGGCAAAGAGAAATGCTGCCTTCAGAATTTGAGACTCCACAGAAATGTTGGCTTCAGAATTTGGGGGTCTAGATAAATGTTGGCTTCAGAATCTGCAACTCTGATAGTAGCTGAACGAATTTTGAGTCTTGCGTTTACCTCATTGGTGACAACGTCCCATAGGCCATGAGACTGTCTACTTGTCTAGAAGTGTGAAGAATCAAGATTTTCTACATTGTCACTCATTCAGTCACTACACCTATCCTTATAAGGTTACAATTTCAGTACGCAAGATAATGCACAAATCTAATTTATGTCATAAGAAACAATTCAGTCACCATACTATCCATACAAGTTTACAATTTCAGTAAACACCACAATGCTCTAATCAAGTCACTGCTATCCTTTCAAGGTTACAATTTCAGTAAACATTGCAATGCTCAAATCAAGTCGATTTCATAATAATCATGCACAAGTGACAACGGTTTGTTACCAATCAAGCTATCTTCCCAAAATCTAGTTCTAAGGCCATTCCCAACTTTCTTTTTACAAAAAGAGAGATGTTTTTAACTTCCATCATGCCTTGCCAACAGGCTTGCTCTCAGCTTGAGGCAAACACTTTAGGAACACAAAATACACCATGTTTCATCAAGAATTAGCGCGGTTAGCAGCAAGATTGCAAGCTTGTCCCGGTGAACAAGCATATCCCCCAATCCAGCAATCAAGCATCAACAATACAAAGGCACAGGATAGCATAGACTAGCAAAGAAAACTTCTATCGCTCTCTCCCCTGAAAAAAAACAAGCCAACGGAAGAAGGAATCAAGGAGGAACTCAGTGAGGGAAGCAATAGTTGGGCGATCGAGCAAGGGAGCTCCTCTCCGCCTCCTAGTCCCAGCCCATGGCGTACTGCCGGAAGTAGGGGCCCGTCGCCGCCGACGATCACCGGGATTCCCAACCCCAAGCACCCACCCTCTCTCATCCTTTTCTTATCTACCGTCGAATTTCTGTGATTATTACAGATTTGTAGTCCTTGCTCGAATACATCAGATCGAATTTGCTTCTCTCTGCTTGCGCCATCTTTCGATCAACACAGCATGTTGGAATCTTCCTTAAAGTAATGGATGGTAGAAGAACCACTCACCGCGAGAGAGAGCAGAGCCAGCCACCTCTGCGCGGCGGCAGCGACGGCCACCACAGCCGCCGCCGCCGCAGCTATCCTCTCGGTCCCATGCACCACCACCGCCATCTCTGCACCAAACGATTTAAAAACCCAAAAGGAACATGTTAAAACTCAGACTTCTCGCCAAGAAAAGAGGATTCTGGGAGGCAGAAGCAGCCAGATCTGAGCTCGAAACCCTAGGGAGGAAGGAGGGGGAAGGCGAACCCTACCTCTTGCCTGTGCGCGAGGAGTGGGGGAAGGGGTAGAGATGCGGGCCTGCATGTGCGTAGTCGCAGTGGGAGATTCTTGGGACGGAGGCGCACATGGGGGCCGAAGGCACGATTTTCGCCTTGTCGCAAGAGCAGCGAGAGGAGAGGACGACGCGAGGGGAAGGCGAAGGGGTAAGGCTGGGTGGCGCGCGGTGGGATTTCCTGCGGAGTATTTCAATGGCATTTGCGGGTAAATACATCAAACTTCTATAGGTATTTTTGTTTCTGATGGTTGGATTCTCACGAGAATCTGCGGGGAGGCTGCTTCTCGTTACTAGTTCATTTTCGAGACAGCTCCTACCGAGAAGCAGAATCTGATAGTTTTGAGAATCGGAGTGTTTGGTATAGCTCTACGAGAATCGATTGAGAAGCTGAGAGTAGAAGTTGTACCAAACAGGGCCTAACTTTTGTTGAGCAATCTAAGCAAGAAGAAAAGCTTCAATTTGCACTACGATCAATGGGAGATAATGTAGAAGACATAAGAGATGAGGTGAAAATGATGCGTGCCTTCATGGCCAAAAAGTTTCATGGAGAGGATTGGAGAAATGAAATGTTAGCGGCAAAAAATGATGAAGTTACTATCTGAACCCATCTATCTGTGTCCAATGATAAATTGATGAACATTGATATATTATGGTCATGTTCTCATTGCAGGTTGATCTCTTTGAAAGAGTTATTGATAATGATATCCGACATGAATCTAATAACGACCTTGAAGAATCAGATGGCAATGCACACGCTCCACCGAATACTATGCAGGTGATGCAGTGGTTTTCCATTTATTTTCTGCATTAATAAATTTAAATGCAAGTTTTTGCTAATGTTTTAAAACTATCGTTTATCATAAGTTGTAACAATTGCGTCTCAGCAATTGTACTAGAACTAAAGAGGGTTATGCCAATTCATCTTTACCACATGAACACATGATTGCTAAGGTGTGTGGAGAAATTTTCACTATGTTATCAAACTATGCTCATTTTTAGTATAAGTTCACTTACAACTAAACTGAACTTCAATTGTAGAAAGCACATACTGAAAATTGTGTTGAAGCCAATCAGGGTTGTGTTGAATCAGCTTTACCACGTGAGCAGGTTACTAACCAGGTATATGCAAACTGCAAATCGAAATTACTACACCTGTATTGTTTCATACGATGGTATTACCGATTTTGTTTGTGCATTCACTGATCTTACTCATTTAGATTATGTCTGTCACATCTCACATGTACCTCAAAGATTGCTTAGACCATATAAAATATACATACAGTAAGAGATGCTATTGGTTGTGTTGTTGCTGGTTGTGTTGCTGCTTGGCCTCGGTCGTATGTAAGTCCATTTTCATATAATCATTGAGTACATTACAATGCTTGATAGTTGCTTAAACTATATTATTCATGAAGAACCTTTGTGCTTTTTAGGCCAAAAGAGCTAATAAAACAGTTTTAAATCGGTTACAAAACAACCTGGTATGTTACATTCTTCTAATTTCATTAAATAAACTTGTCATCTTACACTTTTCTAGCGAGGACATTTATTTCTTTTTCAACCAGCTTTGCAAGATAATTGAGGACTACAAAGAGAATGCAATGGAGATGGATGAGCTAATGTATTAGTTTCTCCACAGGCAAAGCTTATGGCGATTCGACTATTTAGAAAAAATTGTGTCAATCCATAGGATCTTTTCTGATGTATCTGCACCTTTTTATATGGATGTTTGATTGATTGTGAACTCCACTTCTTGTAAATTCAAATATTTGTTGTTGCTATGAAGTGCATGCATGCTCTCTGATTTTCTTAGTTTGTTGATTGTGAGAATATGATGTTTCCATGTGAAGACATGTGCTCTCTGCTTTCTAGTTTTTTGGATAAGGTAGAATAATATCTTTATATGACGATATATGTTTTTGTTTGTAGCAAAATCGTGAATCAACTTCAAAATAATTTTTTCTGATAAGATGCCCAAAAGCGCTTTTTGTACCTAGAGACGTATATAACGTCTCTACAGAATGTGTATAAATTGTGCGCATATGAATTGAATAAATTTGTAAAAGCGTCTCTATGTTTGTTAGTGCAGCAGATCGGACGTGTCTATATCGATAAAGACGTTATGTAAGTGTATCTACTAAAATGTCTCTACATACATAGACATGAATTTTAACGTCTCTATAAAGCGTCTTATATCATGTACACATGTTTTACAAGCGTCTCTATGGTTCTTGACATGGTCCGTGGGGAGCGCTCCAGGGCGCTTTATAAAACGGCTCTGATCCTCTAGAGATGAAATAACACGTCTCTAGCCTATAGATTGGATGTCTCTACATGGGTGTTGTGTTGTAGTGATCATGTAACCACGAAGATCATCATGACATGATGTAGCGCATATGTCATCATAGCCACAGAAGATCGTGTGACCACAGAAGATCATCATGAAGGTGACGTAAGCGCGTATGTCATCACGTGTACGGTAGCACCAACCTACTGTAGTAGGTACTGTAGAAAACCGACCTAAAACATGTATAAATAGATGGGTACCCCTCTTGTAACATGAAGCTTTGAGATTCAGAATTAGAGAAGAACACTTGTTCCATTAGAGAGTGAGTTATTTCCACCTTAAGGGAATTGAGTGTTAGTTCTGAGTTGCAACTCTATTGTTCTTGTGATTCCTTGGGATTGCTAGAACATGTTTGCTCCACGATAGTGAGTAGACAAAGGCCGTAGTGTGTGGTTGAGTAATTTGAGTGCGGCAGGTTGCCGTATAGAGACGGTGGTTGGCTGCATCAATTGCTAGGTTGCACGGACTAGTTATCCATAATCCTACATCGTGAAGATCGGGACAACACTGCTCTACATCATCCGGTGTGCCCTTCACCCCACCGAAGCAAATTTCTCCACCTATGAGTCCCCTTGAAGCTATGCATGCGCTTCATTTCAGCTGATTTCCACTGAGAAGACCTATCACCGTAGAGCTTGCCACCACCGTTTATGTTCATCACCAGCAAACCATCTCAGCCCTACCTCAGTACCAGCTTCCTCGTAATCGTGGTAAGCTACTAAAGCATAAGCCTCCTTTAATTTGAATAGGGTAGAACATTTGCACCATAGTCATGAATGAAGCTTGTGGCGCCACTGCGAGAAGTTGCCGCCGGCTCGCCTTAGGTGACCCTAGGGCCCAGAGCCACACCCAAACCCTTTGTGATAGCACCTTAAGCCAATTTGAGCCCCGAGGCCACCTTGGATAAGCCCCTAGTGCGAATGCCATGTTTCCCCGAAGCATCCCACCGCCACACGCCGTCGCACTACCGATGTCGTCCACCTCTGCCTCCCCTAGCATCGCATTGGTCCCCTCTACCCATTTCCAAACTTCCCCAAGCCTTTCCGCGCATGCCTCACTACCGGTGAGCATCCCCTCCTCTTGGGCGCACTCGCGCTGTTTCCCTTTGCTCTCTCTCTCTCTACCAATGGGACACATAGGTTTAAAACAATAGTTAGCCCTAAATGACAGTAGTTAAAAAGCACTAAGTCAATTACATGTGGGACCGGCTAAAAAGACAATGAAAAAACTAATTTTAAACATGTTTAGGGAATGAGTCATTGACAGGTAGGCCCAACCTGTAAGATTAATGAAAAAAAATCAAAAGAAAATACAAAAGCCGCTTTTAGTTCTGAGGAGAATACGCCTTCTCTATTGGAAAACGTAAACCTCAGTAAAGCTCATAGGAGAATACATTTTCTTTGTTGGAAAACATAAACCTCGGGAAATACGCTTTCGACGTCACCCTTTCTATTTTCTAGAATTTCAAATTAAACCAAATTGAAACCTTAATAACTTTTGCATGCAAACTCCAAATGAGATGATTCTTTTTTATAAATTCATATAAAATCACTATCTACCTGAATATGCAAAAATATTTGGATTTTGTTGCTGTTGAAATTATTTTGCTATATTTAATTTGCTTTTAGCTCTTTTGATTAGATGTCGATTGTTTGAACGGCTTTCACGGCAATCTTTCACGCTCATATTCATTGCAACCAGGGCAAGGCAACCACCCCCTTTGATCATGTTGATCCTACTATTTTAATTATTGTACTTCTTTTCAAAAAATCTATTATGCATGCATGTATGTTTGATTAAAAGTGCTATATTTGGGATAACAGTAGTTGTAATGCTATTCGAGGCATGATCCTCCTTGAAATATTGTTTCCCTTACTGTTGTAGCCATTGGGATATGGTTTAGGAAATAGATAATGTCAATTTGGGAGTTTTAAGTGTGAATATGGTACAAATGCTTAATAGAGCAATAGTCTTTTATAAAACTTGTAAAAGGGCGATATGATAAACATGGGTTTGGGGGATTTTGAAAAGAATGTCTAGAGGGGTGTACCTCTATTATTTTGAATAAAAATAAAAATAAAAAACCTAGATTTCGACGCGGACGAGTTATATTATATTCTGAGAAGTGTGAGAGAGGAGTTTAACAAGTAGATAGGGGGAGATACTCGCCCGGGTCAATTAAGGACTGAACGTCAGCAAGTCCTATCTAAGCCTAAGTGTACAACTACATATGCCGGTATGGGACTGCATTAGCTAATTAAGTCATTGAAAACTAGCCTTGCACGTTGGTAGGCCACGATGAGCGGGCATGACCGGTGTAGACATGTCCAAGGGCTCCTTCACCGGGTGTTGGGCACAAAGCCTTCCACACAACGGCTAATGCCTCAATTGATGGGGTGTACCGAGCGAAGTGAGGTGTTCATCATTGAGCTCTGCAAGGACTAGGTGATGTAAAGGCTTCGATACATGCTCTAGACTACTTACGAAAGGTAGTGAGTGGTGGTATCGATGGATGCCAAACAAACTAGAGAATTTGTGTGCTGTGGGTAAAGTTATACCCCTCTGTAGAGTGTAAAATCTAGTTAAATAGCCGTGCTCATGGTCATGAGCATGCTAAGTGCAGTCTTAATGGATATAGTCTTGGTTTTCACAAAAACGTTTCTTGTTGGGAAATGAGGGAATGGTTTGTTGATTTACATTTGAGTTGAATACCGTGTCCATGGCTGAAATTTAAAAGTTGCTCGTAGCCGAGGAGGGTTGCGAGTTGTTATTCACTTAATTACTTACTAGTCATCCTTTATCTATCTAACTGCTCTTTAAACTTCCGTTGCAAAGTACTACATATTGATATTGCAAACAAAATTTGCTTAATGCTGAAAATAACTTGCAGTAGAGAGCCTCATCTATTGTTAGTCTTGTATTTATATAAATTTTGTGATACACTATAAGTCTTGTTGAGTACGCAATGTACTCAATCTTTCTTAAATTATTGTTTAGAATATGAGGACGAGCCTATGCCATACAACGTCTTCTTTGCACCTAGAACCAGTGGGTTCGGTGATGGGTCTTTCTAGGACTTGTCTATAGTCGGTTGGCTGAGGGTTTGGATGGGCATACCACTGGAATTTTAAACTCTTATTACACTTTGCTTCTGCTGTTATATTTGCTACCTCTGATACTTAAGCATTTATTTAGCCGGTCGGCCCTTGTGATGTAAATATTGTAATCGCTTAAGTTATGTATCACTTTTGCTTTACTTTGTACATATGAATGTATGGATGTGATTATCAACGTTGGAGTTGTGTATGCTAGCCACTGATCATGGGACTAGTACAATACACATACGAGGGTTTCGGGTACTCAAAGCTCGGGGTCCGACATGGGTTGAGGAATTATATATATATAGGGTTTCAGTTCCAAGCTACCGAAACCAATGATTCCCTCTTCTAATTCGTGATCAATCATTTATTCACGGTTTGGAAGGCCATGGCTAATCGCTTTTACTTCGGTTGTTGCTGATCTAGTGCGATTCAATCACGCTATCAAGCTCGTTTTATGGCACGAAAGGCATTGTGTTACTACACTACCGCAGGAGTGTTACTGTACAAAAGGCATCGTATTGCTACACAACTGCATGAGTGTTACTGTACTTTTGCCATTGTTCCACCACGAAAGATCGGCAACCTACAAGATTTATTCTCATCTTGAGGTTTGATCCGCATCATAAAGCCTCACAGAACACGGACACGTGCTTTCGCACTAAACACGCATACGAGTACTCCTAAAATTGTAGTTTATGGACAAGGTGCTGTTCTGTTGATACGATAGTACGTACTACAATGGGAAGGTGGTGCACGTAAACAATATGCATGTTGATTTTAACTCTACTCAACAATTCCATCTCGCGTGCAGGGTGACGATCGAGCCGTCTAATCACGAATCAACCATGCCACTATCAAGTACAAAGGCTACTTAATTTGCAACAAATTATATATGATTATGAGAAACTCAGATATTAAAAAATGTTCAACACACGCAATAAATATAGCGGGTTTGCATGATCAGACCCTTTTAAACACACAAACATAGAAAATGTCACAAACTAGATCGTCGTGATGGGTTCCACGAACAATGAATTCATAGTATCCTTGATAGTGTAGCTGTTTGTGAGCGCATCGCCTTGGTTGTAAGTGAACTCTATGGCTCTCGTCAGGTTGAATATAGTCTCCAGTAACTGCTCCGGTTGGGCATTATCAGGGTTCAACCACTCACCATTAAAATCTTTCCATGATTCCTCTATCAGTTCATTTATCTTCTTATACACCAATTCTATCGAGATATTGTGCTCCTTCATGCAACTGTCAATTGTTGAAGCAACATGCGACATCTTTTCTCTCGCTGCATATGCAATAACTGGGTTAAACATATTTGGAAAAAGGGTAGATCATATGTTTCGTAATGCATCTTTATATTATTTTCTGAAAATTCCACAACCCTAAGGTCCCTATTGAAATATATGGCAGATTTATAAAATATTTTTTTTAATGGAATGAGGTATGATTTTAAATTCTACGGCTTAATCCTGTCGAAGAATTTCCGATTCAAATCAAGATGCAGATCCTGACAATCTTGCAAATTACATAGCTTAATTTATAATATGGTACAGTGCCAAGTTCCTAATCTAAATTGAAATGGTTATGCTTTTATCAGCAGGGCTTCAAAGATAAGATGCTAAGGAATGATGATTACCTTGTATGACTTTAGATCATTTGATAGCCGCATAATTATGCAAAGTGACCGTACTAATTTAGGCATACTAGAAACCCAATCGAAAGATTCTTTTGTTGCTACACCATCCATTCCAACGAATGAAGCGCAAGATAGAACGTGACATCCGCTAGTTCTTGCTGAAACATGTAGGTGTTCCTCAACAGTTGCTGGCACATAGCTTTTGTCACGCCATTTCACCTCCATATTGAAATCTCTAACTAGATCTACTGTCTGCATAAGACAAGTACAGAGAGATTCACGTAAAAAGTCAAACAGGTAGAGGTTCACAATACGCATGGATAGATTCACGTAAAAAGACAAAACCAAGCTTAGATGACAGTCTACTAGGGCTTGGATATAGAAGGTTAGAAGGTAACAATAATTTCCCACGCCCAGATGGTAATTTACTGAGGGAGCACATGTCTTGATGCCTACCATTTGCCAAATATATATCCCAAAAATGCACTCTGCACCGTTCAAAAAATCATCAAAAGAATCATGGCTGTCGTCAGGTTCGGGTTCTCTTCTTATTAGGGTGGCAGGGTTTCTCCATAGGATCTACTTTTCAAACGCAGTGGGAGAAATTTCATTAAATAAGTAATATTACAAGTTTAGAAAAGAAACTAAATCAGGGCTACAACAATGAAAAGTAAAACTTCAGTTGTGTACTTTTCCGTAGACGACTTTGCAAACAAACTTTTACAGGTGCACATCAAACTAGATTTATCGCATGTATTTTTACAGTAATTTTAATTTTGTTACAATTCAATGTGTATTCTTGGTCAAAGAGGGCACTTGCCCCCCACCCACCACCAAATATGCATTTTCCATTTTCCTTCCCTTCATTTTTACGAGGGAGATAATCTAGTGCATGAATTTGTAGATAAAAAAAGGTGACTTACAACATTTTTGAGGTAGGACATGCGATATTTCTCTTCCAGTGCTAGCTCATGCTTGATGGATTGATGGATATCCAAAATTTTCTCAAAAACAGATTGTATGTGCTCTGGGAGATCTTGAGCCGCATTTGGGTGCCAACTACACATAGTAAATTTCCACTAAATATATAAATGTATCATATCCATAATGCTGAAACAATTCTGAAATGCATAATAATAATAAAAGCATAGACTCTAAGTAAAGGCCGTTCGAAACAATACAAAATGAAAACCATATAAATAGAAAAGTACATGAATTTAATGTCATGTATAGAGGGACCCTCTACATGAATCAAAAACATTTGGAGGCCTAGTTAAAAACAGTTGTTTGGTTGACCCACAAGAAAAGTAAATGAATTTAAGAGGAAAATGTTTCATGGCTAGTGCGAGAAAGAAGAAACAGACAAGCTACCTTAGAACTCGTAAAAGAATTTTACATGTGTTTTATTCCTTAGAAAAGCGTTGGAGAATAGACTTTACTAAAATCTTCTTTGAAGCAGTCCTACAAATCAAACGCCCTCATGGAGAAATTTTCCTTCGGATATGATATACAATGTTTCCCTCCAAAAATGCCATTTATACAAAGCTATACTGCATATAGCAAGAAGAGACTTTCTCTGGTGCTTGGAAGGTACTAGGAGGTATCTCCACTTAATAAACATCAACCGTTGATTAACCAAAGGGTATTTAAGGCATAGAGTATTTTTTTGAAAAGAAAAAACATCAACCTTAGTTAACGGATGCCTCCCCAAATCCTCCACCGATGGTCTTTGTTATTCTGTTATTCAATTTTCACGGGCATCGCACACCTTCTGCTCACCTTGCCAGCCGTCGAATGGTTAATTATTGTTTCCACCATTGGCTATTGTCATTAGATTAGCTTTGATATGCTTAATATGCACTCTCTAATGATTCTACCATGGCAGAAGGCCACGGCTTGTAATTGTGGACATTAGAGCATGTACAATGGCCTTATATCAGCCGTCTATAATCACTGATATGTAGGATTTTTGCTGATATGGATGAAAGAGATTGAAAAGAGAGAAAGTTGCTATCTACAATCTTGTAGCCGACTGTATCACGAGAAATAAGAAAAACATTAAAGATTGTATGTTCTATAAAGACAACTAAAAAGATAGCAGCTGTATATACCATTGTATGAGTTGTCTTCCATCGAAAAGAATGTTTCGTTCTAGGATTGTTATTCTCGAGATTAGCTTCTGTGTTTGTCACTGATCATATCAGCCCTTAATTTCTGCCATTTACTACACAATTAGATCGACCACAAGAGGAATGGTGGAGAGATGATGATTCTATCTGGCATGGCTACAGATCGCTGACTGCAGTTTTTGTGTAACTATGTCGCCATTAATGATTTCACCTTTTGGTTTGACCAATCGCATGTTGTTCCCATGACCGATTGATTAATTTCTCTTGAAATCGATTTCCTAAATAGGTTCTTGTTAGAGATCATAATAGATGTATTATTGTACGTCTTCTATGTATGATCAAAGCGTTTCATTGCAACTGAAAGAGAGAAGCAAATTTCTTTCTTTTTTTCTGATTTACACTTCTTTCTATTTTAATGGTGTATAAATTATCTATGCACCCTTTCCTCTTATTTTAAGTTAATATCTACCCTACAACTTAAGTACCTTCCAACAAGTACCTTTAATCATAGAGCGTTGGATCACAACAAATGGACGGACCTCACGACTTCCAAGCACCGGAGAAAGTCTCTAGCAAGAAATGCTTACTGGACGAGAAATTCGACACATTGAAAATTCTTCCTACCAAGGAAAATGCTACCGGGAAAATTTTGGAAGGTAGCGATAGGACTGAAACCGCCGGTTACCAGTTTTTCAAAAAAATTGAATTACACTTTGAAATTACAATTTCTACCAGCTGGGATGGCCGAAAATTAAATGACGAATTTGAAAATTTGCGAAATTTCACGATAACTCAAACAACCTCGGCGGTCGCCTCGTCACCCTCCACAGCCTTAGCCGAGGCTAAGGTGCAGAGAACACGACCATGACAAGCACACGCTTCGCGGCGGACGCCGCCACCGAACAGAGCTGCCAGGAATGGTTCCAGGATAAGCAACCCACCATCTGCTCCAAGAAACAAGCACACAAGCACATGCCAAGAAACACAACCACACAAGACAGCCGCAGCTAAAAATTGATATGGATCCAACTAGCAAGCTAGTGGGATCACATTGTTTGGCCCTGATCTTTCACGGTACACCTTGATCGTAGCCTTCTAACCCTTGCACAGCACAAAAACAACAAGGCCCCTTGATAACCCTTCTTCCACGCACACCACAGCACGTGAACAAAGGATAGTAGAACCGAAGTTCTAGCGAATAAAATCCAACACCTCAATTGGATTCAACACACCAAAGAGCAATTCCTCGCGAAAATCTCAAGAACACGATAACTTTGCCACCAAAACCATGGTGATTTTCCGGTATCTATTTCTTAACTCATAACATAACTTTCGACTCTCCCCTTTACATTGGACTATGCCTTGGCCTTATATTGGTACCAAAGGGTGCGCCCAAACACACACATGCATGGCCGAAGAGACCTAAACAAACTCAACGTGATCTACCTGGACTCTATCTCTAAGAAACGAACTAAACATCTAAGTACAACTCTGATTCTTTTAAATGGAAACAATCTTGAAGATATAAACTAAATCACGGATTGATTCCGATCCAAACTGAACCAACATAGAAACCGTGATCTTGACCTTCCTTACAGGGCACGGGTACCCCCTTTTGCACGTGGCTTTGCTCCTGATGCGGCTTTCCTTTTGGTTTCCTTTCTTCCTTCTTTCTTACTTACCATGTTAGATTCACATCACCTGATCGTGGGCCTGGTCGTAGACCTGGTTGTGGTCGTAACCCTTCTGAATGTGGTCGTAGACCATCTGGATGTGGTCGTAGGCCACCTGGTGGTGGTCGTGAACCACCTGATCGTGGTCGTGGACTGTTCCCACCGAGTACTATTCTCGTCGAGTACTGTTCCCGTTGAGTACTCCTCCCGCCGAGTACTATTCGTAGACCCGATCGTGAAACTGGTCGTAGATTTAGTGGAGCTGGTCATAGAGCTCGTGAAACTGGTCGTAGACCCTCTGGAACTGGTCATAGACCTTTTAGAACTGGTCGTAGACCTTGCTCTCTTCTCCCTTGGCCATGGATCAAAACAGCACTCGAAGTAACAATGCTACTTGGTGCCGCATCACAAATCCTCCCAATCCCCACACACATTCGCAAAGCACCCCAAAACTCCCAATTTAGTATCTTTACCTCGGTAGTCATCGAACGGAGGCATGCTGATTCGCCCAAGAACAAGAACGCAGCAACAAACGAAGGGGACACCGCAAGAACCCAAGACAAGAACAAGACAATCAGCAGCACCGCCGCGCCGAACCCTATCGCCGGTCACGATAGGGAAAAAGGGGGGGACAGAGGAGTCGGGGAAGGGAAGGAGGGCAGGTGCCGCAGAGGGAGAGAAGCCGTCAGAGGAAGAAGATGAGAGCGATTGATTGGGAGCTAGGGCAGAGCGAGAGAAGGAAATAGGAGCCTGAATGCTGCGCTCAGATGGGTCAGGCTCTGATTTCAAAACGGTCCGAATTTTTTTCTCCGATGTTGTTTCTTACCAGGTCTCACCAGTAAGACCGAAAATCACCGGTAACCACCGGGTTTCGCCGAAATCATTTTCACTGCTTCCTACACAGCCGTAGGAACTTCCATAATAAATTAACAAGATTAGATGTAAAGCTACAAATGTAATTGCAAGACGGTTTTGCCAACCAATAAATAATCGAACTTGAAACTGTTAGCTGACATGGAGTTCGTACAGGAAAATTTGTCGACATAGTTCAACTTTCTATTGAATCAACTTCTTAAATGAAACAAAGTTTTAAAAAAGCTTCTTAAATGAAATTTAATTTTTAGTTATGTGTCAATGTGAAAACAACAAATTTTACATGTGCCATTGTTGTAGAAACGTTTAGTGCCTGCTTGCCAACTTGCGAAAACTTTAGGAACCGATTTAGAAAACGCTTGCAATTCCCTATACACTAGGTATCCCATCAATTACCCTGTATATGTCTTCACTAGTAATTCATTGTTTGGATACAGTGATAGGTACAAACAGCGCCCATTGTCTCATGTTGTGCAAACTTGCAATAAACTTTGCGGTGAATAAAAGCAAAATCGAGCACCAAATCGACTTGGATATGGAAAAGATCAACAGAACACAATCATGTTGTCGTTCCCCTTTGCTGCTTCCGCTGGAGATGGATTTCCATGTAGTCCTCGTCTTCCCCGTCCTCTGGGACGAGGTGCTCTCGACCATAGATAGATGCCATGCCGTAATGGATGCTCATGGCTGACGCCAGACTAGTCGAGATCCTCGCCGAGCACAAGCTCCTAGCCGATTATAAAAAAAACGCTGGTACGTAGGGATAAAACTTATTTCTCTCGTACAACAACGTATTTAAGAAAGAAAGATTCAAACCCGAGTTAACTAGCAACAGACTCCGAGAGACTCCTTACAACCAGAATAACTAGGAGGAGCAAGGTATCTTTTTCATTAAGAAGAAGAGTAGACAGCCAAATTTGAGTTGAAGAAAACTTAAACATGGATGGTGGGGTGTATACCCACACCTCCCACCTTCCACTAACTAAACTAGACTCATGACAAACCTCGGAATATGCGGAGCTCACATGGACGAAAAAATAGTGCTGCAGATGCTCAGGGGAGGGGCGAAGAGAGTTGGAGAAGAAGATGGTGGAGAGGCAAGGAGCGGATGGGCGAGGGAAGTTGTGGTGGCGGCGACATAGGGCTGAGGACGAGGCTTCATATTTGTCGGATGTAAATGGTCTTTCCAGGTGGTTTCTAATTCGGTTACAAGCCAATCCAAGCGGTCTTTTACGACCCAACACAAATTCTTTTACTAGCCCACACTGGTTTTGGGCCTCAAACCAGCCTTCCAAGCAGACTTCCATTAAACTTCGGGCAAATAGCATTAACTCAATAGGAGAAAAGAAACGGTTGTCCTAGGCAGGGATCCGGATATTCATAGAAAATCATTGACAAAATCAACAAAGTACTTCTCTCGAATTAGATATTCATAGAAAAGCATAATAAATACACTACAACCTAAATCTACGTCTAGCATCCTCTGATGTCTGTACCAGAGGCCGCTGTGGGTTACGACTGTGTTGCTCTCCCACAGCAAGCGATGCCAGAGTGACAAGCTCCTGTCCAATATGCGCCACTGCTGGGCCACACTCCTACTGTGACTCTCTATTTGGGTGAAGAGGGGAGAAGTGGATGGTTTTCTAGCACACAATGATGTTTTGCAATGGCACAAAAAAAAAATGTTATTTTTATAGTGCCATGTACAAAAATATACATTTTTATTTTTTAAATATATTAATTATTTATTTTATTTAATATCTATATTTCCAGTTCATTAAAGAAAGAGTTGACCTTTGTTGAAGTGAAAAATACAAACTTTTCTCCTGTAGAAGAAAAAGAATACATACCTTTCTATCGCCTTGGTAAACAACTCACACTCCTCTGAATTTCCATAGACATCATAAATATCATCCAAGATGGTCACAATGGCAGCCACCATTGCCAATATTATTCGGCATCGTGAATAACTTGGTTCGAAGTATACTCCTACAATCCCAGTAGCACTCCACAATTCTCTCTCAGGCAAATGAGAGCTTTGGTCCATGTTGTAGATTTTTCCACAAACTATACATCAATGAAATTATTAGTTTTTTAGAGATGCTTTGAACTATAAAATAAAAAAAATTTAAAAGTATATAAATGGAAATAATGGAAATATCTGCCTCTTGTTAAATTTACAACCAATACTTCACCTTGTAATGATTTTCAGCTCTTGCTGATGATGGAGTTGCATAAGATTAAAGTTCAACTTTGCAAGTTCCAATATCATTACATTCATAGTAGTCTCTTTTTCATATATGGAGATGTAATACTTGGCCTCATATATTCTAACCCTTCTAGGGAGGGGGCTATGAAGTGCACATTTTATCTCACATGCTAATGGCCCTTCCAGTTCCAGATTAGGCATTATTGATTCTAAACACCTTTTGCTGAAGGATATAGCATCATCAAGTATTATCTCCCCATGGGTCCTAAGATATGCAGCATTATAAAGGCTCAATAGGTCCCTTGGATTTTTTGACGCAAAACTCCCATCTTCATCTTTAAACTTCTCAAACACATCTAGAATATGAAATCAAAATTTTCAAATATTATTTTTTCAAAGATTGAAAGAGTAGATAGAACAAATTACTACTAATGTATCAACAATATGAAAAATATGAAGACTATCAGCATTGCTACAGTAATTATGTTTTGTTGGGCGCGCCCGACTCTTTTGTAAACGACTATCAGTATTGGTGCAGTGTTTGTGATAGTCATGGTGGGTTTTCATGAGCTGTGGTGGGCTCTATGAGCCATGTTGTCATTGTTACCATGGTGAGCACTTTGGTCTGTATGGCTGCATTTTAAGCCTTGCATTACACATAGTTCTTCAGTCTTGTGCAGTGCCTCGTTTGGATACCCAATTATTTTCACCTTGCAAGTTGGGTGAGGCGTTAGACTCATCTTTGTTTCTTGGCGGGAGGCAGTTGGTAGTTGTTAGGGTCGCGTTTGGTGTTGCTCCAAAATGTGCCTTGTGTTGTGCATGTCATGTTTCGGTAGGAGTCCTCTTTGTGGTCCTTCCCCGAGTGTTGATGTCTCCCCTCTTGGGGCCGGTATTGGTATATGTAGTGTTCCGGTTTGGGCCCGGTGTTTATATTATTCTCTTCTTGAAATGAATGACAGAGCTCCTACCCTTAGTTTTAAAAAAAGCATATTAAAACAACATCAATTACTTACCAGAGGAAGTACCACCTAACACTGGCGTACATTAGATCCTATATAATGTCCCCTCTATACTAGAGTACGTACTCATTAGTTCAATCTGATCTAAATGGTTTAAAAAAACATATTAAAACAAAATCAATTACTTCCTAGAGGGAGTACCACCTAACACTAGGTACATTACATCAGGGTTTTGATTACTGGCCGAAAATCGACCGATTTTTAGCAAAATCAGTTCTACTGGGTACCCTAGGTAAAAGTCTAAACTAGCCAAAACCGGCCCAAAAAAATTAGATTTGCTTGAATTTTATTAAATATAAGAGAAATTTGACTCTTTTTTCATTTTAACTTCAAAAACAATTCGGTCAAATTTGGCCAAAAATTTTCGATGATCTACAAAATCGGTTCTACCCGTGTCCCGGTAAAAAATAAAAACCGGTAATCAAGAGCCTGCACTAGATCCTACGTAATGTCCCCATTATACTAGAGTACGTACTCTGTAATTCAATCTGAACTGAATGGTTAAAAAAAAAACATATTAAAACAACATCAATTACTTACTACAGGGAGTACCACCTAACACTAGGTACATTAGATCCTATATAATGTCCCCATTATACTAGAGTACGTACTCAGTACTTCAATCTGAACTGAATGTCTTACCTGGTGAAACTTTGTATCGATGTTTACGGAGTAGATAGAACCATAGAGCTACTGTGTGAAGATCACAGCTACTGACATCAGCATTGTTAATTTGACTTAATACACCATTGATCTGCTCTTTGAAAAGATGATCTAGGCAAAGACGCTCCAACTCATAGATGAGATGTAGTTGCTGAAGAAGGCTACAGGTACTTGAACTTGCTATGATTTTTGCCACTTCTTCCTTCAGTTTGTCAGCTCGCTCTACCATCCATTTCTGAAAGAAAAACACTACTTAAACTGAGCATATTGATGAGTATTGATCGGTATTAAACTCTGGCATGCCTGTAAAAAATCATATGTTAATTAGAAAAGCTTAACCATTATGGTAGTTATGCTAAAAATATGTGTAGTTTGTGAAATTTACTCACATTTTTATAACAGCATGGCGCATCAAAATATATAGATGTGTGTACTTGGATCAGTGCCACAGTTATGTTACGACATATACAATAGACTAGAGCACACATATGGCGGATGTTCCAACAAGGAGAAGATGAGATCAACTACCAGAAACTGTGAGGAAATAGTAACTCCCATTGGATTGTTTGGGAAGCTCATTTTCGACTGGGTTCATATGGATAAATCTGAAATTTGAACTAAAATCTCAGCTCATCTATTTGGATGAGTAGATATTTTAGCCTAACCAAATAAGGCCTAAAAATAGGTGCTATTCAAACTCCTGTCATCAACAGAGTAACCTAGATACACGTTCCCAGTTGGAATACTTTAGGTCCTGTTTGTTTAGGTTTTTTGTCTAACTTAAAAACAAAAAAACCTAAACCTAAACAAAATGGTGGATTTTTTATTCAGCTTATAAAAAGCTTAAGACATTTTAAGCCTAAAAACCATAAGCCATGGGATAGATGTTTTTTTTGGCTTTTACGGAATGAAGTATCCCTTTGCCCCTTAACTTCGTAGAAATTACCCTCAGAATGTCATTCATATATAAGTGAATACCCTTTCAGTTTTTTCACTACTTTTATTCTTTTTTTCCTCCCGTTCGGCTCCCACCCCGCCGCCTCCTCCCCTCCCATCCCCTCCCACCGCCTCCCACACCTGCCTCCTCCTCTCTCCTCCAACCAATGCCGCCGCCTCCCCTCTTCTCCCCCAACCCCGCTGCCTCCCCTCCCCATCCACAACGCCGCTGCACCCCCTGTCCCCACGCCGCCGCATCCCTTGCCCCGACGCCGCATTCCCAACCCCGTCGCCTCCCCTCCCTTCCCCCTCCCCATCCCCAACACCGCCGCATTCCCTGCCCCGACGCCGCCTCCAGTGCTCGAGCAAGCAAAATTTACAGAAATCATGAGTTCCTCCTCTCTGTGTGTGTGTGTGTGATTTTTCGCAAATTTTTGGTGATGACACAGTGCTAATGTAGGAATTTAAGTCTTTCTTTAGATGTATAGTAACACAGATTAAGTTTTGTGAAACTTGGGATGGGAATCTACTAGTTACAATACTCCTTGGCCATGCGTACTCAAGTCAATCTCCCTGGCTGTAAGGTCAGAGAGTCCAAGTTAATTTTGTTTGTGTTAAACTTGACAGCAGAAGTCTCAGTCAAATTGGCAATCAATTGTTGATGGGCGTTTTTTTCCTTCCCTTGCTACCAACAAAAATATGCACCCTACTTTTGGTGGTAGAAACAGGTTAACAATCCCATACTGAACCCATTAGAACTAATGGTCATATAAGAGAGGTTACTATTTTTTATATTATTTTTTAGAGAAATATGTCATTAATCTGACTAGCAACAACGCCTTTAATTTGGTCTTTTAATTCTCTTATGGAGTAATTTGTGTATTAAGATTCTAACGTCTTGAATTGTGTACGTATATGGGAGTTACAAGACCATATACAAGGCGTCCAAGGAGCGCGCCATGGGGAGACGCGTGGCGCTGGAGCGTGAGAATGCGATAAAGTGGCTGGACAATGAGCGTTACCTCACCGTCGTCAACCACCTGGACGGCACCAGCAACCTGGAGGCCTGCTTCATCGTCGGCCTCACACTCGTCTTCGCGCATTAGAATATGCAGCGTGGCCTCGTGTGCCTCTACCGGGTGGCCATCGTCGGCCACAAGGCTGCGGCCTACGTGCTCGTCCTCCTCTACACGGCCAGCGTGGCGCACGATGTTGGGAAGCACTACATCAACCAGGTTGAGGGCAAGCCGGCTAGCGGTGGGTGCGAGACAGCCAAGAGGACCAACCAGGAGTGCAAGTGGTGCCATAATAGACAGTTCCATCATAGAATCGTATGTGATATCCCTTTATTAGTAGGGGCCCGCTAGGATTTCTACCCTTACTCCTCCCCACTCGAGCGCCCCCAACCTCGACACCACCGCCCTTGACCTCTTCCCCGCGTCGGCGTCCTCCCTTTGTCGGTCTCCTTCCCGCACTATCCTCTTCCCTGCGCCGTCCTCCTCCCCACGCCGGCGTTCTCCCTCTACCGGCCTCCTTACCGCAACGTCTTCTTCCCCGCGCTGTCCTCCTCCCTGTACTGGCATCCTCCCTCTATCAGCCTCCTTCCCGCGACGTCCTCTTCCCCACGCTATCCTCCTCCCCGCGCCAACCTCCTCCCCGAGCCCCCTGTTCCATCCACTATGAAGGTAATAACCTATCCTCTACTCCCTCAACTTTGAACGTGTGATTGTATCCTTAGAGCAATAGCCATGTGTATGTATATATATTTGCTTAAATTTTGGTTGATATTTGTGTGTGAGATTTTTATCAACTTGGCTTCGGATGTTTTGCGACTGCGTAACAAATTTATTTGTATGTATATGTGCTCAAATATTGGTTGTATGGTTGTTTCCTTAGTCGAGTATAATGATTTTAGGTTTGATACTAGTACTGGGATTAATTGGTTTGATACTGGTACTGGAAGATATTGCCTATTGATACTGTGGGCTCGGTTTAAATGCTCGATGAGGATAATCATCATATACTAAAATTGGATTGATAGCTAGTTCAGATTTGAGCTCTAATTGTGATGCTTACTACTGTCATTTCATCTCTAGCAATGCTGTTACTTTCGGTGGTGCCTAATTAAAATTGATCATCTTGTATTGTGATTCTGCTTGTTCTTCTGTTAGCAATTGATCATCTCTAGCAATTCTGTTACATTTTCTACTTATCAATTAATATATATAAGTACTTATCACTTTACTCTTCCTAGCGACAAGGCATCAACATCGGTTCGAGTACAGTCAAAATGAATGAACTCTCTGAAATTCGAGGACGGCTCGCCACCTTCTTAAAAACGGAGGTCATTGACCCAAAAGGAGAGTTTCACTCGGTAAGGACCGAATAAAATTTTTAGTGACAAACAATGTTTTCTTACTATATCTGTAAACATGTTGTAAAAACATTATAACAATTCATCTATAATCAATCTGTAAATTTGTTTATATGTGTATTTGCTTGTATCTATTATCTGCATATTGTTTTCGGAAGACATGGCTAGTATTTCCTGAGGCTAGCTGAAATATATATATATATATATATATATATATATATATATATATATATATATACAGAGGGAACTATCACAGATAGTTTTTGGTATAAGCCATGTGTGAAGGCCTACTATCACAGACGGCTACCACCAATAACCGTCTGTGATATGTCGGATATCACAGATGGTTCGTTTTATTAACCATTTGTGATATATCACCAATCACAGACGGTTGGTACATATAACCGTCTATTATAGCCGATGTATCACAGACGATTTTTTGTCGTAGACGTCTGTGATAGTAGGCCTTCACAGACAGTTTATACTATAAAACCGTCTGTGTTGTGACGTATCATAGACAGCTCATAAATCGTCTGTGTAACTGTCTGTGATGACGGTTTAGAACCATTTGTGATGACCATTTCTGTAGTAGTGTTGCCTCATTGCTTAGGTTAGATTCTCTATGGCTATATCTCATGGCTTTATATAGCCTCTCATGTCCTTCGAGTAGGAATCCTACTCCTAATAGGATTAGTCTAAGAATTCATGCAGCACACCTATTTATTTTTTATTCGGATTAGGACGTGAGCCATCTTTCTCAAGTGAAGGTAAAATATATTGTTGTGAAGAATGATCAATTCTCCAAATATAAGAAATAAATAACAATAGTTAGAAAAGAGAAAGTAATCTATGAACCTGTTGTTCGGAGGAAGTCGCAGGGTTGGAGTAATAAAGGAAGAAGTCTCCCCATTCAGAAGGATGGAAATTGGCCGGATTTTCGCTCAAGCGATCTTTCGGCTTATCAGATGAATGTTCTTGGCTAACAGCGTTGTCCGCTGTAGCACTAGTAGTAGAATTCCACCTTCGCCGGAGTTGCAGCACGGCGTTCCCCCGCTGGCATGAAAGTCTTGGACGTCGTCCTCTTATCTGTTGTGACGCAGCAGCTGCAAGATGGCAGCTTCTGTTGCGGTGCTGTGGTTTCACGGAGAAGGTGAGTACCGCGTTGCTCCACATCTCCAAACTTGGCACGCGTGGTTCCTAAGCTAGCAAGTTTGCACTTGTGCCTTCTTACTGGCTTACTAGGATGGTTTATATAGACTCCATTTTCGCTGAACATAATATATATCCAGTGTGCTTGAGAAAATCCTGCAACCATACATTATAAATCCTTGTTTTGCGTTGACAAACTGTTCTCGACGTCTAACAGTTGGGTCAATTAATATATATCCAGTGTGCTTGAGAAAATCCTGCAACAATACATTATAAATCCTTGTTTTGCGTTGACAAACTGTTCCCGACGTCTAACAGTTGGGTCAATTGGCATGCTGGATACATCATTTTCAACGGAATAGAAAGTTCCGATTACCCACGAAGTTTCCGTTAATTTGGCTAAGGTTAGACTGCTCAGATGGTTAGTCTCCGTAAATTGTAGCCACTCATGATTCATATCTACATGTGTTTAATCTGTGGCCACCAATTTGGCACGAATGTTCTATCTGTTGTTGTGACTTCCTTAATTGAATAGTGCACAATTCCTACGCGTACTTCGGGGGAAAAATAATAAAAAAATAAAAAAAATTACCAAATAGGTATCACATTACTAACAAACCAAATAGGTGCTAAATTTGGTATCACAATGGTAACAAACCAAATAGGTGCTAAATTTGGTCAAATTACCAAAAATTGGTAACCCAAATTTTAGCATGCATTGGTTTAGAACCAAACAGCCTCAACGTTCCTTTTGCCAATATTTGACTTTACCTAGGTTTTAGCTATACTAAAATTTTTGCTTTACTCATTTTAGCCAACAAACAGACAACCCCTTCATTCGTCCGCCAAGCTGATGCTCGGGGCTCGTTGAGACGATCGATGTCGGCAGATTACCATGAGTAGCAGTGCTACCATGTGGATAACCCTTGTCTTGAAAGACATTAATTAGCTATGACAGTATGGACCGTACTTGTTGCATCAAGGCAACTGACCATGATTTCATGACTATGTGTTAGATCATGTGGCTAGATCTATGATATTTTAGTTGATGAATAATTGATAATATTAGATACTGATGTTATTTGAGGTGTGTGGACTTATGTTGGTCAAGTTGAAAAGAATTTGTGCAGGAAAAAGATTGTGTTTTAATCTTTGCACGTGCAGAATAACTTAGAGACGATCGTGGTCTACGGCGGTGACCAGGAGATGGCTCATGGTCGAGAGGGTCGAAAATGCTGGAGGAGATGATCGGGCTCGAGTTGGGGCGCGTGGAGATCAAAGATGGTTAATGCGTGTTGAAGCTATGTAGGTACAGTCCGAAGGCTACGTCATGTGACAATTTTAGGGTGTTCAAAATTGGTTGTGTAATCTAGTATAAAAACTCACGTATTATGTCCTATGACTATTGGGCCGCACATGAGTGATTATGTGCAAACACTAGAAGGTCCGTTAGGTGTTCTAGGTTTATTACTCATGTGTATGAGCTATAGGATATAAATAGTGGCGACGGCGGTTCACGAAGGTGTATTGGGGCTCTCGGCTGGCGGTGGCAGGTCTTGTTGGCTTTGAGACCGAGGCTCTTGTTCATGCATGAGAAGAAAAACACTTCTCGACGTTGAGTCAAACCAATGAAACGTACTGTTGATTGATTGTTTTTACGGTACAAGCCATCCATCTACTTCTGTCTCGGCAACTATAGGATTGTGGATTTGATTGAGGTGCAAGCAGCGGCTGTGTTTTGCTGTGACATGCTGCTGTGATGCGCGAGATGGGCTAAGGGCTGGTGGCTGTAGGCATTGTGAACAAGCTGTTTACTTCACGTGCTTGCTGATGCTGGAAGAAATCAAGTGCAAGCGGCTGATTTTTCTCACGTGGTAGGTGATTAAGTGCTGGGTTTTTGGTCCACTGGTAGTAGCACGTTGTGACTCCTTTGTCAACACGTGATCATTCACTTGGATTGATGTACCGGAGAAAATAACAAGCTTGTGTACAGGAGAAGTAAAACCAAATCAAAGAAGATTGTTGGTTTTCAGGAGAGAAGAAAGACCGAAAGCGACGCTTTCGTATTTTCATCTGCTACAATAGCCTGTGCTGTAGGTACATGCATCATAGTGTTCCTACAGTGCACGTAAAGTTTGCTACCGTATCAGCAAAAATGTTTGCCCTCTTTTTTTTTTTTTTTTTTTTTTTTTTTGCTCTTTTCCGTTTTTGTGTTTTTACTGTGTTGACATGTTAGACAATTAGAAGACAGATTTGAGGGGAAAAAAATTACTGTAGATTACAATCATTCACATCTTTTGATTATAATTAACGATCCTACGCTATGTTAGAAGGTCCACATGATAACATTCGACGACTACCCATCCAGAATGCTCAGGAACTTGCAGCTGTGCTAGCAAACACAGTTTTACGCCACGTACGATGTTAAACATTCTTAGTATTGTCGATTTGAAGCTACACTGGTGTTAGATCTTGAACGTTGCGAGGCTTTGGAGGAATATGATAGGAAAGTATAGGCAAATCGTTCCAAGTACTCGTGTCTTAAGGGGAGGGCACGTGGATATGAAAGATACCACCAGAAATCGGGTGGTTAACTTACATGATCTAGAGACGCTACATCTTAGGGATCACAAGTATGAGCGTTGCTTGCTGGAATAGTTCAACTCAAGAAACTTCTGGAATTGTTCAGTGGAAAAGCTTCAGCCTCACTAGTCTGAACTTTGAAGGAACTCCACGTACAAGATGCAAAAGCTTCTCGCCGGAAGCCGGCTTACCCCATGTCCTGTCTTCTCCTCTCTCTTCCTTCATTTGGCTCTGCTGCTGCTCACACTTATGCTCTGCTGGACCCGGATTTACATTTAGACATTCTATATATATCGAACTAGTTCTATGATCAGTAGCTAACTCATATAGTACAATATCAATAAATATCACATACATACATGTGTTTAAGTAAAAGAGTATTTAATATTATATAAACCATTGGAAATAAACCTTAAGACCAAGTTCCGACATAACGAGCCGATAGACCAACGAGTCCAGAAGAATTAACAACAGTGGAAGATAAATAAACCAAAAGGAGGCTCCATTATCTTCCACGGGCAAGCGATTGGGGCTACGACCTAGTTATTGTTGGTGATATGCCCTAGAGGCAATCATAGAGATGATTGTATCACGTCTATATTTATGAGTTATTGAATAAATGTTATTCTGTTCCTTGAATGAATCATCAGTTATATAGATCAACGAGTATATGACTTGTTAGTGAAACTCTTTAACTCATATGATGTCGTTCTAAAAGTATCCTTGGTCGAATGTCACTGGTCGGAACACCAGTGACTCTACGACTAGCACATATATTGATTGATGACTATGTTTCACCGGTCATGGATATGGAGATATCGAATCAATAATGTGAACGCATATTAGAGAACATGGGGTTAAATAAACCCACCTTGAGATACTATTGAGATTGTTACGATTTTATGTGTCATTAGTTGGTATCAAGCAATGATGATGTATAATCCTTAGACCTAAGATCAACATGGTTCCCTACATGTGTAATAGCACTCTTAGGGGTTGTCAAACGCGACTCGTAACTGGGTAGTTATAAAGGTAGTTTTCGGGTATGCTATGAAACATACGGAGGGGTGTGACTGGTCAGATATGGGATTTGCCCCTCCTAACATAACAGAAGAGATATCTCTAGACCACTTGAAGTGGTCGGATAAAAAAGTGCATGGTCATGCCACTCGTGGTCGAAGAGTTCGACCACATAATGTTATCCGATACTCGACTGAGAAAGTATTGAACAGTTCATGGATGACATATATCTCACATGAAGTTCAAACCAGATATCATGAGGCAAATGGAGAATACACAAGTAGGTCTCTTAGTTCGATCAGTTACAGACTGGTCGTATGGAGATACGAGTTGGTCGTAGACTAGTCGAACGTAATCACAGAGTGGTCGAAACCTGGTTGTATGAAGTTACGAACTGGTCAAGACTAAATACGAACTGGTCGTACTTAAGTACTAACTAGTCGTAAGGAGTTACAAACTGATCGTACTTAAATACGGACTGGTTGTGATGGGATACGAGCTGGTCGTAAGTGATGATGACCTAGTCATAGATCATATTGCATTAAGGTTCATCCGATATAATTTGTGTGTATTCGGGAATCGTTATGTCCTGCTAGGGACCGCTATGACTCATGGTTGGAAAAGGGTTTCAGAGTCACAACCGATTATACATAAACCTAATGGGTCACACACTTAACGGGTTAGAACAAACCAGTATGAATACGATTCATCAAACGTGTTCGGATAGGATCTGTCACGGGGCACTATATAAGGAGATGCTTGAGGCTATTACGAGGATGTGAGAGACGTGAGTTGCTCCACCGAAACCCTAGCCGCCATCTTCTTGAGAGAGCCTCGCCGTGCAACTTGGTGCTAGCACACCAGCGTTTGGTTGTTCCTGCCTTGGACGTGTGGATACCGTAGATGCACTATTTGCGGTTGCTGTTGCGCTTAAGAACGATCCGCGATCTTCACAAGGAGCATTAAAGGTTGCTGGAGAAGATGATCAACTCGTGAGGACGCTGGACGATCGACTACGACTCTTCACCGACATGCTTTTCGTTGGACCAGGCTGCTCCAACTCATCTTCCGCGACACTGCGCGTTTGGTGGTAACGATCTGTGATCATCTACTTGCTTGGCATCCTGGTTTACGTGGTAGGATTTTTTTGCATTGTTGCTATCATAGCCTACTTGTATCCCTTCAATTATCGCCGACATCTTCATTTTCAAAGTCGGACGCATAGAAGTATCCATACATCGAGTCTTCAGTTTTACAGACTAAATCCACTTATTTGAGCAACAATGAGTACAAAAGTACTCAGCAAGCGCTGGCACCAAATACAATTGTATAGATACATGATTTGTCAAAGGAGGGGTCTTATGGTTATTTTAGTACAAAGCAGGTTTTCCTCAAATACTATAATTATTTTCCAAACATATGACCTAGCCATTTCAACTTAAAACCAAAATATCGTTTGTATAATCAAGTTTTATTATAAAGTGAGGTTCCATGTACCTATCATTAATTATGAGGTTCCATCCACCTATCATTAACTATGATGTTCCATCCACTTATCATTAACCATGAGGTTCCATCTGCCTCTTATTACCCATGAGGTTCTTTCTGCCTGTTAGATATAAGGTTCCATCCATCTAACTCTAGATTATTACTACAACTATTTTTATGTTAGCCAGTTCTCATCCCACATTTTATTAAAACTAACCAAGTGTGGCTTTCTTCACAATACCCATAACTGGCGGCACGGCTATCCGAATGGATTATACACTCTACAGAGTTTATACAGTTTTACTCACAAGATATGATCAACTCATAATGTCAGCCAGTGACACACTTCCTTAGGCGTACAATGGAGATGATCATCACAAGACTTTTCTGATACCTAATCCCGACACTTCTCTCGCCTGGTGGTGTCCACGATAGAAATCGTATAGAGATCCAACCTACCACTACGCAGGAGTTATCCTGAAACTAAGCAAAGTAATTGGCCAGATCGGGCCTATACTTGACTTGTGGTTTGTTGCGAACTGAATTTCTAAATCCGGAACCCTCTGTGTATATTAGCATTAGTCCCTGGATCAGTAGGTACTGCACACAGTTACATCATTGAATATCAACATATATCGTGCAAACATAAAAACTATTGCATAATATTGAATAAGGAGTAATGACCTTATGGTCGAATCTTAAAATTACCACCCTTTCAGGCTAAACAACTCGAACTATAGCGGAACAGGTAACTCCAAGTGATAGCCCGTCCGTATGCTCATAGGCAATCGACTGGGGCTAGCGACCTAGTATTCCGGGTGTCCTTCATCATAACCACACGTGTAGAAGTCAAAATCATTGTTGGCATCTTTATAGAGTTCTGAGATTGGTTTTGAGTGTAACATGTGAGTACATAAAATATTCCACAAGTCTTGGAAAAAATGCAATATGCAAGGCTTAACATTGGGGCTTATATGGTTCTTTTGCACAAAACAATATTTTGAGTTTCAATAGTTTTCATAAAGCAATCATTTGACAACAGTAGTTTTAATAATTAAACTAATTATTTCACTAGTGAAGATTCTAGCCACCAACTATTAGTATCAAGGCTCTATCCACCAAGGTTTGATGAATAGGGTTTCATCCACCTAGCTGGCTCTAGCCACTAGAATAATCACCTGAGAGTTCTAACCACTCCTGGTTTCTCAAAGTTTATTTTTTTGAAAGCAAAACCAAAATCTACTATGTGAAAAATACACCTTGCCCGCCCCTTAATGTGGGCATGGCTGTTCGAACAGTTTTATGCTCGATAGAGGTTATACAACATGATCCACATGAGATAATCAACTTATAATGTCAGCCACGACACACTTCCTAGGGTGTGCGACTAATCGATTACCATAAGACCTTTAAATACCCCGTCCTTACATCAACCCGCCCTATGAGCTATCCCCTCAAGATATGGACATCATTTACCATCATCAAGAGAGCTCATAGTTGTGGGGGATAACCTGCCCGAACATGGACATCATTTACCTTCGTCCGGCGCAAGCCCCGACACACATGGACGTTATTTACCATCGTTAGCACAACCCATATGACACCTATCATCTATAGCCCGTGGGCTCAATGCATGGACTTGGTAAATTATTTGGCTAGGTTCGTCTTATTTTGGATATGTGGTTGTACAGTAGTGCTCAGTTTGGATAGACACAAGCGTCGACCCTTAATATGACTCGGGCAGAACTTAACACATTACAAGTTCTCGTGCTCTAGCTACGCCTATCTGAAGTTACCATCCACCCAAGTCTAAACAGATTTTCACCATTTTATTTTATTTATAAACTAGCGGCAATACCTATTGCCATACATTTAACAAATAGTTCAACAAAGGGTATTAATAATTTCTACCCATAGGATGGTCATGACCGATATAGCATGTTTAAGAAATTACCATTTTAGACAAATCCATCAATAATTTAATCATTACCATGGATTTGCTACACTAGGGTGACAATGGTTCATGAGTAACAACATCAAAGGAAGGTAAATTCAAATTAGGATTAATTATTACTCCTAAGAATTGAATTCATCATTTTATGTAAATAGAAATGTATAATAGTTTTGAACAATATAAAGAATAAGATTTCTAAAACAGTAGGAACAACATGGTTAAAGGAGACTTGCCTTCGTCGGAGGTGGGTGTCACTTCCTCTGGTTGCTTTATGTTTGCTTCAGCAACGTCGGATTATATACATACAAAACCAAAAAAATAAATAACCAGAAAAACAAATAAAATACAAAAAAATATAATTAGTATTGATGGATATATTATGAATTTAGATGAATTGAAGAAGAAGAACAGGATCAATCGGAGCTCGTATGAAGAAGAACAGGCTTCCGAATGTTTGGACGGGTGGGAAAATACTTGAAATTGAGAAAGAATGGAGAATATTCCCTAAAATATTATCTTGAGATTTATTTAATTAAAAGGAAATTGACTGATGAGTGAGCCCTTGGTCCATGCACCAAGTTCACATAAGGGCTACCATAATGAACTGAGTTTACAGAAAAGCGGTGCTATCATGTGGGATTCACATATCACTAAGGTGATTTTGTGTAATATCCCATTTGAAATAAAAGAATTAGAAAATATATTAGAATTTAGATTAGGGGAATTAGAGAAAGGATTAGGGAAGAAAGGGTGGGCCAAGGCCCAAGCTCCGTAGCCGAGTCCAAGGTGGACTCGGCAAGGGAGGGGGCTGCTCAAAACCCTAGATGCTCATAGCCCCAATCCCCCTGCCGAGTCGTCCCTGCCTTGACCACTACTGAGCCCACTGCTGCGCCTCTGCCTGCCCCTTGTGCCCTGTTGTGCCCTAGCGTTTCCCAGCCCCCTGTGCCTCGGCTATGCTGCTGCAAGAGAGAGACACCAGGAAGGAGAAGACAAGGAGAGGAAAGAAGAAGGAAGAAGGAAGAAGGAAGAAAGAAGAAAGAAGAAGAAGAAATAAGGATAAGAAGAAAATTAGGATTTCTTAATCCACCTCGAATATCTGTCCAAATTCATGGGTGATGATCTACACAACCTTTCTTTGATCTTGGATTGTTGTTTATTCAAGGTTTAGAGTACAATGATCGTGAGAATAGGATAATTCGTGATGCCCTATTTCGTTTAGATGTACAGCAGAACATTGCGGTGAAATTTAGGGGTATCTCCATCTAGATTCATGACTTTTCCATGTTAGGATAGTTTTAGATAATTTTGTAAGCTTTCCAGAGAGTACAAGATCATTACATTTGGATAAGCGATTGAAAAGTTACGGCCTCTTGAGTACTTCTGTCCAGATTTCTATCGTCGTTAACATAGTTGTGTAGATTGCTTTATTACGGTCAGTAGGTGTTAGAATTAAATTGTGGTCATAACTAGGTTTAGCTAGATAATTCTCTGTAGTTTTCAAAAGTGGTACGGTTTGCTATATTTCATGTTGTAGAAAAATAATTATAAAATTGTGAAATCCATTCTTGTGGGAAGTTCTAGATTAACCTTCGGGGTTGAAAACGAGGAATAAGATGACATAATCAGAGAATTTGCATAACTAGAAAATTGTACCAAATTTTATGTAGGTCCAATCAAATATATAGTTTTCCATATTTGAAGTCTAGAAGTAAAAGTTATGGGTATTTGATCACTAGGACAATGGGTAGGGTGTCCGGTGAAGGTGGGTTATTTGTGTCGGGTTTGCATGTAGGAGTGATATTGAGTTGTTTGTGGATTGTGTAATGTGATGGCATGTTTTTTAGGTATATTATTGATTTTTTCCAGCGAGTGTTGCTTCAAGTTCGGTGCAGCCTTTGCATAGTTTAGATTTTCATGGCTAAAAAGCAAGTGCATGGTAGAGCGGCAGACATCGGTTTGTTTGCCCATGTATTTACAATTTATGCTTATGCTTTATTTGTGCTTATTAAAATACCATGAAAAATGACGATGACATGACCATTGGGATGGCAAGGTAATGATGACAATGGTTCACATTAATGGATAATGAACATTGTTGCATCATTTACATACATAAGAGCCAGGTCGGTGAGAATTGCCTTGTTTCATGGCTATTCTGGAGTGCTCTTGATAAAATCCTATAGAGGTAGAGACTTCACAGGATGGAGGATTGGGTGGTTCTTCAACGGGTGATCACTCCTCTATACCGATGTCAGCTGATAAAGTTTGCATTAATCATTTGTATACATGAAAAGATAATGATGAGAATTGATTATATGAAAAGAAGATAATAATATTTGGATATGTTTATGATGATGATAATGATTTCATTGAATAATAAGCTATTTATTTATTATTCTATTATGTACTTGCTGAGTCGTGGACTCACTCTTGTTTTATTGTTGTTTTTATGTGATCATTGAAGGCGACATGCATAGGATGAAGTAGCACATGTGCATAAGATGCAATCATTATGCAGACATTATTTATTTTAGTGTTATTTCATTAAATCTGGAGACATGATAATTTCCTTTAGGATTTATTATTAGACTAAGTTATTATTTAGTTTAATGATTTGAATTTTGGTTGATTTAATAATAGTTTGATTATTATTACTTGTTGGCATCCTATGTACCGGGAGCATGCTTTCGGTGTTTCTCAGACGCGTGCGACGAAGCTGTAAAAGTTAATCCTTTATGCATTTAATTTGTTTAGATTGTGGTTCTGTGACCCGTTGTGGGGTTTTATTCCATGCATATCTTGTTGGAATTATTGTTAATTATTGTTTAAATTGGTAGTTAGAATGATTTATGTGACATTCTGGGCTCAGTGTTGGGCTGAGGTGTTACAGTTGGTATCAAAGTAGGCTTTTGCTTCGCGTTAAATAGTTTGACCATTTAGGTTAATTTAATCTACTAAAACTTTTTCTAGGATTGGTTAACTTAACTAAAACTTATTAATGGTTAATTAATTTCTAGAACTTGACCTAGTATGGTCAAATAACTTAAAATTCGATACATTGGTTCACAATAGTATGGGAATGGGTCAAGCATTGCATTTATGTTTCCGCTATGTGGTATTGATGAATTATGATATGAGTTTGATGCTTTGAGCTTATTGTATGTATGGTTGTTTGTGGTGATTAGCTACACCGAGAGTTATAGGTCGTGTTCGTGGAGGCCGTGGCTATGGTCGTGGTCGTGGCTCGATGGACCATCGCCCGAGGATGTTGAGTCTGTTGCTGAGGGAAGTGATTCTAAGGAGGAGGGAACCCTAACCTTGTTGAGAGAATTTGATGGAGATATATGTGCGCATCATCAACAGCCGCCAGCTTCCCCTGCTGCCATGGCATCTACTGCTACCCCTGTTGTTCCTCCAATCGCACCTGAGGTGCGGATGAGTCTTGGTGAGTGGATGGCGTTGCGGTTGGATTTCATTCGATGGATTCGGCACGTCGGTCCAAGCGGCAGACTCGCTACGATACATGGAGACACAATTTGGAGCACTAGAGTTGACCTCACACCAATAGGTTAATTAGAACGAAATTGATCAGTTCTGGTAGCCCATCGGTCCCTTCCCCTTGTCTTTG
Source organism: Ampelocalamus luodianensis (assembly GCA_036346255.1). NCBI lineage: Eukaryota > Viridiplantae > Streptophyta > Magnoliopsida > Poales > Poaceae > Ampelocalamus > Ampelocalamus luodianensis. The sequence continues at coordinate 64,858 of JAYEVH010000103.1, read as the reverse complement.
GACTGCCCACGGCGAGTGGCCAGTCGCGAAGTCAGCCATGTTCCGTGAGATGGGCTGGACGATTAAATGATCTTAGGATAGCATAACGTAGGGACAAATTAATAATTAGTATGCATACTGAACATAACTTACCTCGTTGATCCGAACTGTGCCTAGGCGATGGGGAGCGCTAGGACAGTCGTCGTTGTCCCTTCCCTTTGTGCACCGCGCTCGGTCGGTCATACTCAGCTTCCTGTTCGGGGATCCTCTACCACCCCCTGCTCTCCTGGGCTCCTTTGGTGCCTTTTTAGTAAGGTCAGGTACATAAGGTTCCAGCATTTGAAGGTCTCGGCTCGCATTGCATAGTTCAACATGTACTTCTGCTCGATGAACGCCCTATCATACATGTTTGGGCCATCGATCCATTGCAAGAAGTTGCATCACATCTCCAACTGCCATTATGCTCAGATGTAGTTAGGAATTTATGGAATGAAACATAAGATGTCAAATGTCTATGTGTGTGCAAGATTCGCTTACGAGGACGTTCCCGCATGTGTAGTACACCCGGGCGGCCGTCGCTAGGTGTGTGGACTAGATGATTTTAGCTGGTTATTTGCACACACATTGCGGACATGGAAACTTTGATGGTACCAATGCATCCTTCATAGAATAATCCAGGTAGGGTTTAGCCCTCTCGGCAAGCCACCTGCGCTTCGACAGCATCTTCGCGTCTTTCTTATGTTAATGGGTAATGAGAAAAGTTGCATATTTTGCATTCATCATGACATGAGAATACGAGCCAAGTCGGTGAGAAAGTCATGTATGTGGCTAGTCTGGAGAGCTCTTGATAAAATCCTATAGATATAGGGACTCCACGGGATGGAGGATAGAGTGATTTATCGACAGATGATCACTCCGCTACACCGGTATTAGCTAATAAAATTGCATATGAGCATGGAGCATGTCATACATGAAAAGATAATGATGGTAATTGATTACATGGAAGATGATAATGCTATTTGGATATATTTATGATGATGATAATGATTTATTTGAATGATAGCTGTTTGTTTATTGTTCTATTATGTACATGTTGAGTCTTGGAACTCACTCTTGTTTTGTTTATTATTTTTAGGTGATCGTTCAAGGCGATATATATGGGATGGAACAACACACGTGCATCACATGCAAACATTACACAGACATGCTTTATTTAGTTTGCTTTCACTAAATCTAAAGACATGATACTCCTATTTAGAATTTATTATTAGACTTGGTTATTATTAGTTTAATGATTGGAACTTTGGTTTTTTAATGCTAGTTTGATTTTATTACTTGTTGCCATCCTACGTCCTTGGGAGCATGGTTTCGGCGTTTCTCTGGCGCGTGTGACTTGAGCATTTCTCGAGCATGTGTGACCCAAGCGTTTGTCTAGCACGTGTGACTAGAGTGTTTCTCAAGTGCGTGTGACCTGAGCGTTCTTGGCGCGTATGATCAAGCTGTGAAAGTTAATTATGTATGCATTTATATTGTTATATTTGTTGATAGGTAACCCGTCGTGGAGTTTTATTCCATTCATCGCTTGCTGAAATTATTGTTTAAATATAGTTTAACTTATTAGTGAGAATGTTTTAGTTGATATTATGGGCTTAGTATTGGGCCAAGGTGTTACATCTCACGGAGGAGATAATAATCACGTTGGTCCCCATCTCCAAACGTGTACTTGGTATCTAAACTAGGTAGATCGTCCGGTTGTGCATCCACTAAAATGACTAGAATGGTTTATGTCGACGTTCTCGAGATCTCACGGATTGGATGAATCAAGAATCCTACAGTCCAACGATAGAATTGGCCCCTTTAATTTGGCTAAGCCATAGAATATTTGGCTAAGCAATAGAATTGGGCAAACCAAACTTACGCTCGGGGAAGACGACAGCGGTTGGAGTTCAAGTAGAGCACGGTGTGTTCTAACGAGACAACAGGACAAGCGTCGGCGAGACTTTTCTTTCAGTAATTGTGCTTAGATAATTCCTCGTAGTAACAAGACATTTTTGCTAGAGTCAGGATAAGGAAACAATGGCTACCCTAGAGACTTAATTTGTGGCCATGGGAAGTGCTCGTCAGCAGCAGTAACAACGGAATTGAGGATATGAGCGAAACCTCAGTCCGGGCTCCAGGCGTCCAACCAATCAAGAGGATGACATGCAGACGAATTGCAGTCCAAGGAAGCACAGGTCGCATCGGTATCGAACCCAGCTGCATGCGCATTTGTTGCTTCCGAGTTATATGGTGCACAGCTAACGATGCAGAAATTCTGCTACTTAGGCATCTCCAATAATATCGTCTCTAATTTTGCTATATCAATTCCACGTCATCGAAAGACAGATTTAGAGACAACACATCTAATAAGCTGTCTCTAGCAAGTTGTTTATAATATTCATGCCAAACTTATAATATTCTCACTCTTCTCTCATATGCACTGGTTGTTTTATCTTAGTTCGTGTATAGAGATGATTGTTTGAGGAAAAGACGGCTTCTCTTCTCTTTCATGCTTTTCTCTTCCACTTAGGATTTAATGACATAGAAGGGCTAACCGACCGCGAACATGATACTATTGAAGATGCCTTTATCCCATGTCCTGCTTGGCTAATTGCCAATCCACATACCTACCAATAACGTTTGACAGATGCGCAAAATTTACTCATCCAACTTCCTCGCTCAGGAGCCAGGACTCAGGACATAAATCGAAGACATGCATGGTGAAGGTGTGTTTAATCTGTACTTATACAGTCCATACTTCATATGTAAAACTCAACTTGGTCTTCTAACCTAACTTAGGTAGTATCTTAAATTTGAAGTAAAAGCACTTATTCCGTTTGGTTGAAACTCCATATTAGCATTTCATTTATGCTGTTGGAAGCACTTAATTCAGAAGACAAGCAACTCCTCGTTGAACTATATCATTATCTTGCCAATATATTTTGCCCAACGCAGAAACCGTGGTCAATTTTTTGTATAACAATGAAGTTTCTTGCATGGTGGGTATGTCATTAAGATTCAATTGCCTCGTTTGGTATCACGAGAATTTTATGTAACACCCCCAGCTCAACAAGCACAGAATGTCATACATTTTTCACTCTAAATTGAAACTATAATTACTTATAATTACAACAACCTATGTATGAATAGAAAACCACAATAGGCTACGTGGCATCAATCATAACAAAATAAATTCATTAAGGATAAATGTTCACAAAACTTGGGAATAATTGTTACACCGGTTAGCAACAACATTAATAAATGACCATTACTACAACGTAATCAAAACTCATGTTTGGTATGCACTCTAATTCCATCATGATCCGCATAACAATGATTATGTAATCAATGTCCACTAAGCAAACTCTAGATACATGCAACAAGTCTCTAAAGTATAATTGAATTAACTGAATAGTGACAACTTCATGACTGATGGCACATGATGTGTAGGTGCTACTCCCATCCTATGCATATAGCCTTCAACGTTCACCTAAAAACAACAACAAAGTAAGAGTTAGTCCAAAACTCAACAAGTACACATAGAACAGCAAATACATACATAAAGCTTGGCATTCATGTATTATATTATCATCATCTTTTCATAAGTGCAATACAACTGTACTCCACAAGCTCATTTGCTCATCTCATGTGTAACACCCCGCCCCAATACTGAGCTAAGAATGTCACATATACATTTTTCACTCTCAAATTAAGCCATATTAACTTATAATTCAAGCAACCTTTGCATAGAATAAAACCCATAATGGATTGCATTTCATCAATCAAAATAGTATAAATGCATAAAAGATAAACTTTCACACAATTTGGGACCTCGTGTCCAAGAACGCTCGGGACCATGTGCCCAATAATGCCCGGAACCATGCACCCAGGAATAATGATTAGCAACAAAACAAAATAAACAAACCATAACTAAAGCAATCAAGTTCCAACCATTAAGCTAATGAAATCCATGTCTACTAATCGAATCTAGGTGAAAGCACCAAGTTTCTAGATTTAGTGATAGCAACTAAATAATGATAACTGCATGATTGATAGCATGTGATGCACATGTGCTACTTCCATCCCATGCAAGTCGCCTTCATTGATCACCTAAAACAACAACAAAGTAAGAGTGGGTCCAAGACTCAAGAAGTACATAATACAACAATAAACAAATAGCTTATCATTCAAGTAGATCATTATCATCATCGTTCATGTACTCACTTAACATCACCATCTTTCATTTAATCATTTAACATCATCATCTTTTCATGTATGCAATGCTTGGCTATACTATATGTCTACATACACATCTCTTAACTTATACCGGTATAGTGAAGTGATCATCCGTCGATGAACCACTCTTGCCCTCGTCCTCTTTCATATGGTGTCTATCCTCCACTCCCGTGGAGTCCCTACCAATATATGTATTTCTTTAGAGCTCTCTAGGCTAGTCATATAACTTTCGCCAACTACACCGAAATAGTTAGATGACGTCCTCATCGACCTGGTTCATACGAAATCCTTTCATGATGAATGCAATTGATGCAATGTTTTCAATTATCCATTAACATGATCCATTATCATCATGCTATCATCATCATTACCATGTCATCACCGTGGTCATATCATCATCATTATCATCGATACCATGACATTGAAATAGGCACAAATAAAGCATAAATATATCATGGGAATTTAATTGTAAGGCAGGTGGCAAACAAAACGATGTCTACCGCTCTACCATACACTTGCCTTTTAACCACAGAAACCGGAATGATGCAAACACAGCACCGAACTCGAAGCAACTCTCCCTGGACAAAGCCAATATTTCACCTCAAAAACATGTAAAAACAATACAAGAACATAAAACAAATCAACATCGCTCCTATACGCAAACCCAACATAATTAACCACTCTTCACCAGACAACTCACCCGTTGTCTCGGTGATCAAACAACCATAACTTTTAATCCTAAAATCTAAACATAGAAAACTATATATTTTATGGAATCTACACAACATTTGCTACACTTTCATAGTAATGCAAATTATCTGATTATGCCATCTAAACCCTTGTTTTTAACCCCAAAAGTCAATCTGGAACATTACTAAATAGCATGCTTAACAATTTTATTATCTATTTTTCTATGACATGAAAATTATCAAACCTTACCACTTCACAAAACTATGAAAAATTATCGAACTATTTCTGGTTATGACCATAATTTAATTCGACCATCTACTGTACGTAATAAAGCAAACTACACGATTGCTATTAACTTGTGAATGTATTCAGTGCCTTCTTGGCGTTAGGTACATAATTCCTTTTTCTTCAAAGTTATCATGCCTGACAAAATATGAGCTCGGCGATAAGCTAGCACAAACTCATTCCAAGTGATTGTTTGAGCATCACCACTAGAAACGCTGAAGTTGTCCCACCACTTTGAAGCAGGTCCATTCAGATGGTGAGAAGCAAACAAGACCCTCTCATGGTCACTGAACTAAGAGATGTCTAGCTTTTTTTCCAAGTAGTACGGAGCCAATCGACTGCATCCATGGGCTCTGTGCTGCTCGAGAAGGTAGAAGGGCGTGTTCTCATTAACTCTGACAATCTGGACTGCAAAGGCGAAGGAGGTGGAGCTTGGAAAAATGCAGCTTGCTGAGCTTTATTATTGTTGATAGACTGTGCAAGCAGTTCAATCAGATGGTTGGTGGTGGCAGTGGAATTGGGGCACTTCCATTCCTAGGGACATCATTGTCGTGGCTGGTAACACTTCTGGAGTGACAAGTGTTCACCATCTGCTGGTTACTCCAAAAGGTTAGGGAAGGAGATGAAGAAAGAGAACTAAGGGTGATAGAGCAAAATAACACCCAAAATGAAAGAAACAACTCAAAAGCTTTTAAAATAACTTTAATAACTTTAAGCAATGTTCTACTCGATCAATACTCTTGCCCGATCAATACTCTTAAGCTGGTGAAACAACTCAATACATAGATGAGCCTTGGCAAACATAGACCATATGGCTTGTCTGACACCGCCTTCGATGAATCTTGCCTATTGTCCTTGGATTGCCGATGGCTTTACGATGCTCTCTTGATGGCTCTATTTCTTGTTGTTTTGAACATAATGGTAAGAAGCGTGTTGACCGTCTATAGAATTTACATGGGAAAAAGGATCCATTTATTATTATAAAATGGTGAAGGAGGAACTAGGTCAAAAAGATTGCTAGGGAGAAGGTAAGGATAGAATGATGAGAAAAGGTGAGGATAACACAACATATTTTCTTTTTATATAGAACAAGTTTTGAGGTCTTCAAACTAACGGTCATTCCAACTAATTCATGACCTACAATCGATATGACTCTGATACTGTCGACCATCGAGTCGCCGATCTTACGAAATAAAATAGAGGAAAATGGCAAAGAGTTCTTGAAGGAGAATGGGACTGCTCTTTATTGATATGAACTGGCTATTACAGAGGATGCCCTCGATAAGGCAGTGGACTAGCCCTAATTACACTTGGTGTACTAATTGCAATTCTAGTGCTTCAGATAAAATCCAATCGCCTGTTGATCTTCCGAACTGGATTTCGGTCAGTCGGATTCATCCTCATCCCCTCACTTGATCTCCCTTTAAATAACTAATGAAGTGGTAGCAGCTACTCCTTAAAGAGGTGCCTGTTGGAAGCGTTGCAATTGGTCGGGGGAGGACGGTAGTTGATAATGTATCAATCGTTCGGCAGTTGATGCTAGTGGAAGACATAACTATATGGTGGTTAGTGTCAGTGACTTAAAGCAATGGAACGTCGTGTGGTTTGGAACAAATAAGGCACATGTTTCATTCATCACACAGAAAGAATACACTTGGAACGGGTCCAAATGCTAGTTCATTGTTTCTACGAGCAGTCATCTGGTTACGAATTGGGTATAGGATCTCATCCAATCAGGGTACCCACGATGTAACCTCTAGAATCCTTACGACTAGAGGTGAAAACGGATCAGATACGGATGGATAATAGCTCTACCATATTTGTTTTCATATTTTTTTTATCCGGATATATGAATACGAATACAAATAATATCGAATAGGAATACGGAGCGAATACGAATCGAAACGAATACGATCGTGGATATTTTTTGAAACATGAAAACCCCTTAAATTGTATTCTAGAAATTAATGAAAACGTATAACTAGTTTATTTGATGCAAATATTCATGAATTGTTTATATTTTCAGCAACCACACATAACATTGGCACTAGTAAGCTGCATTAACTAGTTTATCACCAACATAATACTTAGTTTATCATATTTAGCTCACAAGTTATAAATCACAAAGTCACAAGCCATCACTTATTCACACTTAGTTCATCACATACATAAAACTTAGTTCACACTAACATCGATCAGGCTGGATGGTTAAACTATACGCAAATGACTGTAACATCGCAAAGTATGTTACCAAAAATAATATTAATAAATTTATTATTTTATAGGATTTTCTGAGATTTAGAAGAGTTTTCTTGGTTAAAAAGGAAAAATAATAATAAAATAAACTCAATTATTTAATTTCTTAGTTTTTAATGTCAAAAATAAAATTTATTGAGTATTCTGGTATTTTATTGGATTTCAAGTTAAAAAGATAATTTTAATTAATTAATTGATTTTTTTGGATTTTAAAAAGGCTTTCCTATTTTTCAGAAAATTAAAAAAATTATATACAAAAAATAAAAACCAACTTTAAGTTGAAATTAATTTTATTAAGTTAAAATTAATTCAAGAAAATTCTGTAATTTTTTCTAGAATTTTTTTCACTCTATTTGCTATTTTCTAAAAGAATATTTGATTTGTTGCATTTTCTGAAATTCGTAAATCAATTAAAATCTCCTTTTCTCTTTTGGGCCGAAATCCAGATATCTGGACTTCGTCTTATCTGAATAATCTGTATTCGTATCTGTATCCGCCGGATAGCATACCTACCGCATTCGTTTCCGTTTATGACAAAAAAAACCGAATTCGTTTCTGATCCGAAAATTATCCGAGAAAAATCCAAATCTGTTTCCGTCCGGATCGGTCGGAAACTATCCGATCTGTTTCCACCCCTACTTACGACCATGGGCGTCGTTAACCGCAAGGGTTGCGACCACAAAGACATGCGGTCTTCAACTAAATAAAGGAATATTTAGCTATTTTAATGCTCGTCAGATACCATCTTTATCGAACCAGGGAGTAACGCACTAGATAGATTCTCTGTGTATTCTACACTAATCACTGGATCATTAGCTAGTGTACAATGTATACAAAGATGGTAACATCCACATCTCGCACAATGTTATTAATATCAGAGTTTTTACAAGAATAGCCTACAAACCAACAATGAAAGGACACAGCGGAAGACAAAGTAGTAATAGGGCCCAGCAAATCTGCTATATGCAATCAACTAGGGTAGCGACCTAGTCATTGAGGTCCTCACCAGCTGTGAAGTCCTCCTCCTTTGAACATGATCATTTTATTAAGCAAGGGTAAGTACAAAAATGTACTCCGCAAGTTACACCCATAACATAATTCAATGCATGTATAGATATAATCAAAGGGAGGCTTATATGTATGTTTGTGCTTAAAGCGGTATTTTGCATTTTGAATACATTTACTAAGTTCAAAAGCTCAAGTTATACAATATCTAAAATTCTTTGATTTTAAATTATCAAGTTAGTGCAGGACAACCTCCATACACTTCTAATGAAGGATAACCTCCGCCCAAATTTCCCACATCGGTTGACAATCCATGAAATCATTTTTGAGAAAATATTTTAAAAACAAAACCAAAGTCTAATCTACGAAAGGCTTTGCTCAGCATGCCCATGACCGTGGGCACAGCTATTGAAATAGATTTACACTTTGCAGAGGTTGTACAACTTTACTCACAAAAAATAATCAGCTTATAATGTCCGTCTAACACACTTCTATAGGTGTGCGACTGAGTGATTATTACAATGCCTTGCTTTACAATCCGCAGCTCACACATCGGTCCTTAACTGACTTGTGCGACTTTCCACAACCCAGAACTTGTGCACAATAGGCACCTACCTAACAGCCATTTCGTCCAAATCTAAACCAGTTTTTTATTTTATTTTATGTTCCAAACATTTATAAACTTCCATAGCACACTAATGCTATGGATACATTTTAAATGACAGTGATTTTTGGCTGTAAATTCCCAGATGATTAATTTCTAGTGTAAGCATGGCTAAACATAATTTTTTCCAAAATGATATAGTCAATACTATTGTACTAACTAGTTTTTATCTAGCGTGACAAGGTATGGGGATTTCGATGTCCACAAGTTGGCTATACACAAGTATTGGGGCTAGCTAGCATTTAAAGACAGAAATTTAAATTACATGGAATAAAAGTAAGCATGCAATAATAATTTTAAAACAGGATACATAATTAAAAATAATGGGACCAAACATGGTCAAAAGTGTAACTTTCCTTGCTCAAATAATTATTGTTCTGAATCGACATAGTAATTGGACTCTCCGGAGTCGTCGAAATCTATACGCGTTGAAAAGTCAAATTCAAACAAAATTCAAATCAACTCATAAATTTATAATATCTATAAAAAAGATATATTAGTATTTTAGATGAATTTAAAATTTTGAATCAGCTGAATTGGAGTTCGAACGAAGGAGAACCGGCTCTCAGAAGATTTAAATAAAGGAAATTGATAGAAAAACACTATTTTGGGATTTTCATAATTTTCTTTCGAAAGGAAAATCCAGATTAACGCGCAAGGATGACGTTAGCAGGGACTTTGATTTTCGGTCAAAATTATTTTCCTAAAGGAAAAGGAAATGGATCACTGACATATTGCCCTGGGGTCTATAGACTGGGTCCACGAGATAGCCTTGGTCCACGGTGGACCGGGCTCATGGCACAGCGGCTTACCACATCAGCAAAACATGCAAGCGCATGACGGGGCTCGGTTGGCCAATGTGGCGCACACGTGGCGTAAAGTGGCGGACACACGGTAGGTAGGGCGACCGATTCGACGGGCTCAACGGCCACTTGGCAGGAAGGCGGCGCTGGGCGAGCGCCAAGGTGTCACTAGGCTTGGGGAGTGGGCTGTCGGATGCGAAGGAGGAGAGGGAGGGGGAGAAGGGGGCTGTCAGAGGCGGAGGAAGTGCTGGAGGAGGTTGTCGCAATGCTCACGAGGTGCCGGCGGTGGCCAACTCTAATTGATAGAAGAGGATTGGGAAAAAGAAAAAGGAAACTGAGGCCCACACAGCCCACTCGGCCCACACATGAAGACTTAGGGTCACCTCTGCTGTGTCTCCTCCAACACAACATTTCAATACAACTCCACCACCGCCTCCTTAAGGTCATGCTCCACCGTCGCCTCTCCGTAGCTCTCCCCACTTCGCTACCTCCAGGCAGCGACGGACATGGAAGAGCTTGGACCTGGGTGTGGGAGGCAATAGGATGGTGGCGTGGCCAGGGAGCACGAGGCAGCAGGGCGGCGCCGTGGCCGAGGAGCACGAGGTTGTGGCGCTGACCAAGGCTTGGTCAGGGAGTTGTGCTGCAACTTCAAGCCGCCAAGTTGAAGCAGCGACTAGGCAAGCAAGTTTCCTTCTCTGGTGTGTTCTTCTTCTGGTTCTAGATCCAAGCAAGTTCTCTTCTCTGTCGTGTTCTTCTTCTTCTGTGTGGCGGTGGTGACAAGCAGGCATGCTTCCCTCCCATTCTCCTTACCCATCCCCGTTTCTTCTTCTTGAGGTATACTCTGTCTAGCTGCCTGCCTACTGACTGCCTAGTTTTAGGTTCGCCCGCCTAGGTGGGCTAGGAGCTAGGCGGCTACCCTCCGCCCGCCTTCCGCTTGGGCCTAGGGGAACACTGGGTATTTGATGCCTACAGATTGTGATAAATTGGCCTACATACAGGCAGTTTGCAGGAGTCAAACCAAAGAAACTAAAACAAGAAATCAATCCAGTATGTGCTTTTGATGGACGCCAAATCTGAACTATGTGAGCAAATGTACATGACACTACTGAATCCAATTAGAATAAAAAAAACTCAAGTCCCAAGGTATAAGATAAATCATCTCCATAGAAACAGAACAAACACAAGAAAACTACTAGACCACCATTTTGTAGTACAACCATCATTAGTAGATAAAAGTAGTATTAGTATTTTCGACAATCACACACTAGTATAAGTAGAACTGGTGGCCTAGGGTCAAGAACAGAAAACGCTCAAGATAGTACTGCTTGGCAACATTCTCAGAGAAATGAATTAGATCATGCCCGCACCAGTTGATAAGCAATCATGCAAGGAGAAGGGCAGATATTAACTCTCCTGGATCAAGTGCTCCTGGTAATCATATAGTTACCATCTACCAGACCTCAGTCAACAGCCAAGACTACTAATACAGAGTGTAACGCAACCGTTCACCCATAGACAATAACAGTACATGTCTACATCGCAGTGGCCTTGGCATTCAGTTGTTTCAATGCTTCGGATACATAGCCGACCTCGAGAACATTACATGTCCTGAGGTCCAACTGATCTCGTAACGGACCTAAAATTAGCTAAAGATTGCTGAGCTACCACCAATTAGCCATCCTAAATGGAAATTTTATCCAAGAATTATAAAAGTTAAGTTGGCATTGGATCCTATTCTATCAACGACGGATTCAACAAAGAGAAGAGTTCACGTGATTAATCATTCGGACTTTAACCTAAACCCCGACCAGAAAGATGCCGAAATGGGTCGTAATAGCAGGCTAATCGAACTAAGAAGCATCACAACTCACAATAATAAGAGATTAGAACGAAGGGAGGAGAAGGAGGAATCTAGGGGTTGCGGGGGGTTACTGACCTGGTCGCTGATGTTGCAGTCGTTCACCTCGTTGTGCGCCCTGAGCTTGGAGGTGCGCTTGACGTAGCGGTTGTACATCTTGTGGTGAAAGAGGCGGTCCACCGCCACCACCACCGACTTCTGCATCTTATTTCACACCACGATCCCCACCATCGGGTTCATCTCCGCCCACGAAATCGGCTCCAGCTGGCGACGGATCGACCACGAAATGAAGTGCACAAGGTGCCTCCACCTGGGAGGGGGGCTTGGGACCTGGTCTCCTCGAGCCTCCGCCGGTCACCGCGAAGTGCGAGGAAGGAAGGAGGACTGGAGGCGGCGTTTCCGGGGGTGGAGTCCCAACTCCCAAGGGGGAGAGGAGGATTGCGCAGGCGGCGTGGGAGGGTGTGGGGATTGAGATCGACGGCCAGGATTGCAATCAAAACACAAAAGTTTATGTTAGGAAACTTTGAATTTTTTTAAATAACATTATTTCAAAATATAATTATAAAAATAAATAGCCGCCCTAAAAAATTATAAAAATGGCTCTCTATCGACAGCTACGTGTCGCCAGTTGAACTGACGACCGGGATCTTGTTGACCCGCTGTCGTCGGTCTAGCTCCTTGTCGCCAGAACAGTGCTCCTATTGCCAGTTTTCTATGTATAAAAAGTCCGAAAAATCAGTCTGAAACTCATTTTAATTCTAGAAAAAATAGAAGAAAGAAGGAGAGGGAGAGAAGAAAGGTAGTGAAGCTTTGCTAGTTCGTCGTGGAGGAGAGAGAATGACAGAGCATCAGATCCGATCGGCCATCTTGTAGGTACAATTTTTTGGCAACTTTGTAGATTATGTCAAATTATGTAGAATTAAGTACATCGTTTAAGCTGTAGCGAGTAAAATTATGTAGAATTAAGTACATAGAATTCAGTATAATAGCGACATAGAATTCAGTAGAATAGCGAGTAGAATTTAGTACATTAGATAATTGTAGTCAAATTATGCACTACATTATTTGAGCTGTGTATAGTGTAGTTCGTCGTACACATGTTATGAATGTTGCAGCATGCCTATTAGAAATATGTAAAAAATATCCTAGCTTTATTTGACTACAATTCGTGCGTGGTAATTATATTGTTAATGTTGAAAATTAATTTTAAAATATGAAATTAGGAAAATAGGAAGAACTTTGTTTTTTTGTTTATATTTGCACTGGAAGATATTTAAAAATATCGTCTAAATTGGAAGACCCTATTAGAAATCTGTTTAAATTGTTGAGTAGCTTATATTTGGTTTACATTTTTGTGTGGTAATTATTCTGTTAACGTCGAAAATTATTTATAAAGTAGAAATTTTGGTTTTTGTACATGTTTCGTAGTCTTTACAATGCATGCACTGAATTTTTAGGTATGCCACACGCAGGCCACTACGAGTTGCTTGACCCGGTGATTGACGCACATCATTGTAGCTACCTTAGTATAAAGTAGAAATTTTCGGAGGGCGAGGTGCCGATTAAGCTTGGCGCGTTGCGGCTGTGCATGCCCATCAGGGCATGGAGGCTGCACCTAGACTGGGTTCCTAGGTACGTGTAGTTCTGACTTTCATGCATTCAATCGCGGTCTAACTACTTTGCGTGGACTCACGTTTGTTTTTAATCGTTTCGACGCAGGTTGAGAGCGGCAGACCTCCTACCACTAGCGAGGATGGTGGAGGTGACGTGGGAGGACGATCAGGACTGCGGTCCTGGTCATACGTCTTGGCGTTTTCCATATGATTGGGCCTTACTGACGGCATTAGTTGATCGCTGGAGGCCAGAGACGCACACGTTCCACCTTCCGTGCAGGGAGATAACATCGACCCTTCAGGAAGTCACCTTCCTGACCGGGTTGCCCTGCGCTGGCTTCCCTATGGTGGCGTACGACATCCCAGCCACGTGGCGCATGGACCTCCTATGTAACAGCCCTAATTTTATAAACAGTAATAATCTGCTTTATGAAAAGTAATGGGACACTGATCATAATATTAATGTTCATATTTGACAATTTGGAGTTGTTGTTACAAATTAAAAACCTTGTTTTTCTAGCCAAAATCCAAAACCTATTCAGGTTTCAAAGAAAATACAAGTTAATGCTTGTGTGGTGGCTGGGAAGTATTTTTATTACAAATTAAATCAATTATCTTGGTCAAAAATAATTTTTGCTGAGTTTTTAGAAATTATTTTGTCTTGAAGAAAAATATTTGTCTTTAATTAAACATATTCGGGCTAAAGTAATTATCTATATATTTTACAAAGCGGAATTGTGGTTTTATAAATTTATTTGGGAAATATATCATCCCAAGCCTCTTGGCAAAATTTTATGATTTTACAAATTTATTTGCTATTTTAAAGCCAGTCAAACTTTTGAGCGTTTGAATAGGGCTTGGTCAACTAACTGGTCTAAACCCACCATTGGCATCAGAGCGACTCGAGCTCAACAAGTTTGGGTCCAAAGCGTGCAATCGGGTGCACCGACATGTTCGTGTCGTGACCAAGTTTCCTAGCGCCGCAAGCCGTCGATGCTTTGATGGACGGCCGAGATGCGCAAAGCCTTGCGGGCTATCAACGTATTCGTGCGATTTTCACCGTTGGATCTTCATCCAACGGCATCCAACTTTAGTTCCAAAGTCCTAACACGCCTCCAATCCTCCACCGTCAGATCTTAATAGACGAGCTGGATTGAATGGGCTGTTCGGGTTATCCTGTAGAGCCTTTCCATCGTGGCCGTTGATTTCCAAACCAGCGTGCCAGATTCATTGTGCCGTTCGGGTCACCTGCCCTCAACCCAATTTCCACCGTCGATCTTAAATCCAACCGCGCCGCTCTTTTTGTTTTTGAACTCAAGGGCGCGCATTTATTCCTGGCCTTTGGATCTCCATCCTACGGTGCCCTTTTTGACCGCGTGCCCTTTTTGATCTTCATAGGACCGTTGGATTCTAATCCAACGCTCCTCTTTGAATGTAACCTTCGGGTTACCCGAAGGCTCCATTAAATCTCAATCGTCCATTTGAGATCGCACGACCCATATTTTAAGATACCGATTCAAATCTTTTAATCTCTCTATTTATCACAGCCGCCCATTTCCAATCGGACGGCTGATATTCTTTTGAGCTTTTAGGAGGCACACACGGCTGAGAATGACAAAGGGACCCACATGTCATATTTTGCCTCCCTTCTTCCATATCTCTACGCGCAGCCATTTCTGAGAGCAGAGGAGAGGATTATCCAAAGATTATGCCACAAATTTTTGGATATTTAGCTAAGTAGACACCTCATCAACTCTAGATCTTTCCATCTTGCCCTGTAGCTCAACATCTATATATAACCCTAACTTTTTGAGCTGCTGCCATTGTTGACCACTGAAGCTCATCATCTTCCTTGCTGTCCAGTGGAGTTCTTGCTCCTGTCCATTGCTTATCCATTCTAAACCCTGGTTTCACCTTGTAATAAAGATTTGACATCTTTTGTAGGTTAAACCAGAGTTTATTTCTCTGTCAATCATCATCGGTTTTCAGAGTCTTTGGCTCCTTTCCCATCCTGGTAAGCTAAAAACCCTAGTTATAATCTCTTGAGCACCTTAAGTACCTTAGGAGCTCATATGGATCATTCACATGTACATCAGTAGCTTCAACTTGCTTCAAACTGAAAAGTTGTTATTATAACTTTTCGGCTTTCCATGTCATTTTCAAGACCTAGGGTTTCTCCTGTCGACTTGTTACCCTAATTAGGTTTAAACCAAACCCTAGTAGCATAACAAGTTATTCTTTTAATCCTTGTTGTCATCTATTTAGGTTGATAACAGAAATTTGTCTCTGTTCTCTTTTGTCGGCTCAACCGACAAAATAGGTTTTTCTTTAGCTTTGGTAATCTAACCGAGTAGGGTTGGGTTAAGGTTAGTTTAGAGTATTAACTACCTTAATAGATCAGGCTAAGCTTCATTTTTGAACCTTTGCTTGATCTATCTTCATTTTCTCAAAATCGCTATCTCATCTGCTTTCTAGTTCATTTCAAAATCAAAACGCAACTTGAACTAAACCTAGTTTCTGTTTTTAAAAGCAGTAGTTATAATATGGGTTAGTATTACTATTAGGGTAGATATAACTTAAGCATACTGCTAATCATGCATTTCCAGAATTGATCATGCATATTTCTTCCATTTTGGACTTATTGTCGTTTTGGTATTTATTGGGTCTTATTGCTTCATTAGAATCGTTCTGTGAAGCAATTGAATATATTCCTGAGCAACCTGAACCTGCAATAGAAGTTTATTACTATCAAGGCAAGCATCCTCTCTGCACCATGTTGATCCCAAATTTTATACATTAGATTTTCTAAATTCAGTGACAATTGTGCATGCTATTTTTCTGAAAATACAAATTGTGATCTGTTAGTAGTTAGATATGACCTAACATGGTGGGTTACCTTAATTATAATCATACACTCAACCTTAGCATAATACTGTATATTATAACCTATATTTTCAGTTTTGGCTCAGACTGCAGATCTAGAGATTTTAGAGTTTGACAAGCATATCTTGTCAAACATGGGAATCTAAAAAATTTGACCTTTGTCGCTATTTGAAACTCTTTGTCTTTTGTGCACGAGATTTACTTATTTCCGAAATGAGTTTTATATTTAAATTAAGACTGGGTTGGAAGCAAGAGGAAGCTAGTGATGGTGCTTTAAATTCATCTTGTGCACAATTATTAATGAAGGAACAAGATCTGGCAGAGCAATTGCGTGGAGGAAAGAAGTAGCTCTACTCGTTAGCGTCACCACGATCGCGCTAACGGTGCTTCATAAAGATAACCATCCTCACTGCAACAATAGGTGATAGCACCTTGAGTACGGAAGGTACTCGACAAGTCTTACACAAACTAATAAAAGAAAGTGTTGATTAGAGCCTACCCAAAGGGTAGAATTTATAGATACATAAGGTTACAACAGAAGGTAAAATGGTTAAGTTTTGCATAAAGCGGGACATCTTAACCTACAAAGACTAAATTTTGATAAAGCAACTTAATAAATCAAATTTGGACCAGAGCGATGTAAGTAAATGGCATAATTGTGAATAAGATGCGATGCATGAATCCCTCATGCACACTAAAACCAAAACAGATTTTGAAAATCAAAACTTCTATACTGGTGACATCAATTCAAGTTATCGTCCATGACCGTGGACACGGCTATTCGAATGCTTTATACCTGCGGGTGTACATCTTTACCCACATGACTTAGCTAGCCCGTTGCCTTCTGGATGCCTCCGAATGATGACATACTTCCTTTGGTATGCCGACCGGGAAACTAAGATTTGGTATTTTTCAACAAGCTAACACTATTGAGTTGGACCCCATGTGTGAACCGATCTCGCTTAAACAACGATCGATAGCATCCGCTAACCGAGGCACACATGTTGCGTCGATGTCCGATCCAAACAATTAAATGCGAATGGGCTCACTACCCATATTAGGATGCAATCGGCACCATTAAGGTATCGTATATGCTACGGAGCACATATACGCCTCACCCTTCTAAGAACATCCGATCTTGACATACAAGCTCACATGGCATACAACGCAGTCATAAGACCAAAGCATCTATGCCATACATGGTCAATACACATATTCTTACTTTCTGTTTCCAACCCAATAGTCTTAACATTTTACTTAACCAAGCAGCGCCATACACTTGCATGTGGAAGTACGTGGGGACTTGAATTGAATAGTCGAGTTCGGTCCTTAATTAACCCGACAAGTCCACCACAAAACCCAATCTCGTGCACAAAAGCACCATCACTAGCTTCCTCTTGTCCGATCAAGTTAAATATAAAACTCATTTCAAAATAAGTAAACTGGACAAAGAGTTTCAAATAATGTAAGGTCTTTTGATTCCCATGTTTGACAAGATATTCTTGTCAAACTCTAAAATCTCTAGATCGCATGTCTAAGCCAAATCTGAAAATATAGGTTATAGTATACGATACTAAGCTAGGGTTAAGTGTATGATTATAATTAAGGTAACCCACCATGTTAGGTCATATCTAACTACTAACAGATCACAATTTGTATTTTCAGAAAAATAGCATGCACAGTTGTCACTGAATTTAGAAAATCTAATGTGTAAAATTTGGGTTCAACATGGTGCAGAGAGGAAGCTTGCCTTGATAATAATAAACCTCATTGCGAGTTCAAAGTTGCTCGAAATATATTCAATTGCTTCAACAGAACCAGATTCTAAAAGAAGCAATAAGACCAAATAAATACCAAAACTGACAATAAGTCCAAAAAGGGAAGAAATATGCATGATCAATCTGGAAATGCATGGTTACAATATGCTTAAGCCATAACTACCCATAATAGTGATAATAACCCATTTTATAACCTCTGCTTTCAAAAGACGAAACTAGGTTTTAGTGCAAAGTTCCAGCTTTGATTTTAAAAGAGTGAAAACAGACAGATTGCAATTTTGGAAAAGGAATATAGAACATGCAAAAGTTCATAAATGAAACTTAGCATGATCTTTTAGGTAATTAATATCCCAAACCAACCTTAATCTAACCCTAATCGGTTAGATTACATCAACTAAGAAGAAACTCATTTTTGTCGGTTAAGCAAAAGGAACAGAAACAGCATCTTTGCTTATGAAGCAAAATAGATGATGACAAGAATTGAAAGGTCAACGTGTTATCTTTGCTAGGTTTAGTTTAAACCTAACTAGGATAACAAGTCGACGGGAGAAACCCTAGGTCTTGAAAATGACATGGAAAACCGAAAAGTTATAATAACAACTTTTCGGTTTGAAGCAAGTTGAAGCAGCGATGCTCAAAAGAATGATTCACAATGAGCTTTTAAAGTCCTTAAGATGCTCAAGATGTCATAACCGTGGTTTTTAGCTTACTGTGATGGGAAAGGAGCCAAAGACTCAAAACCGATGATGATTGACAGAGAAATAAACTCTGGATTTAACCTACAAAAGATAACCAATCTTTATTGCAAGGTGGAACCAGAGTTTAGGATGGATAAGCAAAAGAAACAAGAGCAAGAACTCCACTGGCCAACAATGGAGGATGAACTGCTTCGGTCAACAATGGCAACAGCAAAAGCTAGGGTTTATATATGGATGTTGAGCTACAGGGCAAGAGGGAAAGATCTAGAGTTGATGAGGTGTCCATTTAGCTAAACATCCAAAAATTAGTGCATAATCTTTGGATAAATCCTCTCCTCTGCTCACAAAAATGGTCTTGTGAGATAAGGAAGAAGGGAGGCAAAATATGACATGTGGGCCTTTGTCATCCTCACCGTGCTTCACAAAGCTCAAAGAATATCACCGTCCGATTGGAAATGGCGGTGTGATAAATAGAGAGATTAAAGATTTGAATCGGTACCGATTAATATGGACCGTGCGATCTAGATCGGTCGATCGAGATCTAAACGAAATCCAAAGGCTTGGGCTCGCTTTCAAAGAGAGACATTGGATTAAGATCCAACGATCGATTAAAGGAATACACGTCACCCCTTTTGATGTGATGACGCGGCGCCGTCCGATTAGATTTCTACGGTCGAGATGGGGCAAAGAACCGGATGGTCCGATTGCATACACTCATATGGACCCTACGATGGAAATCCAACGATCCACCGAATTTGGGCTTTAAAGGCCCACGGTCAAAAAGGAGCGTCAGAGGATTTAAATCAAAGGACCATATAAGCGCGCTTTGATTTCAAAATGAAATAAGCGGCGCGGTTAGATAAAAATGAACAGTGAGATCGTGAGGGGATCCGAGTCGTCCAATGCATACACCAATCTGGACCACACGATGAAGATCTAACGACCCGCAGGAGCGTGGGCCTTAATAACACGCGGTAAAAGGAAAAGCGTAGGATTTGAATCGACGGCTCGGATAAAAGCGCCTTTAAGTTTAAAACGAAAAGGATGCGCTGTTGGATCGAGAATGAGCGGTGGAGATTGAGAAGGGCTCGGAGTTGTCCGATTGCACACATCGATCTCGGTCGTTAGATCAAGATCCAACGGCGAGATTAAAATGCACACGTGGGCGGCTCGCGGGCGTTATAGCCTCGCCTGCTCGATTGAAGATCGACGGCTCATATCGCGTATGGGTTTTGGGCTCGCGCCAACGTGACAGAGCCGGACCAAATTGATTCGGTTGGACCAAGACACATGGTCTGAGTCGCTACAGTGCTAAAGTTTGGATTCAAACCGGTTTAGTTGACCAAGCCTTATTCAAATATGCAAAGGTTTGACTGGGCTTTTAAAATAGCAAATAAATTTGTAAATTCATGAAATTTCTACTGGAAGCTACTGGGATAACATATTTCCCAGATAAATTTTATAAACCACATTATCACTTTGTAAAATACATAAATATTTATTTTAACCCGAAAATCCTTATTTAAAGACAATAAATTTTTCTTTAAGACAAAATAATTTCTAAAAATACAACAAAAGTATTTTTAGCCAAGATAATTTATCTAGGCTTTAATAAAAATACTTCCCAATCATAATACAAGTTTTATCTTGCATTCCTTTAAGACTTTAAATGGTCCTTTTGGGATTTTTGGCAAAAGGAAGGTTTTTATTTGTAACATCTTTGTCCAAATTGTAGAAATGAACAGTAATGCTATGAACAACACCTCATTCTGTTCATAAAGCATTTTATTACTTGTTTATAAACTTGGGGTATTCTGGATGCTTTGGTCTTATGATGCGTTTTATGCCATGTGAGCTTGTATGTCGATGTCGGATGTTCTTAGAAGGGTGAGGCGTATATGTGCTCCGTAGCATATCGTATCTCAAAGATGCCGATTGCAATCTACTATGGGTAGCGAACCCAACCTGCATTTCTTTTGATTGGGTCGGCATTCTGACGCAACATGTGTGCCCTGTTAGCGGATGCTATCGATCGTTGTTTAAGCGAGATCGGCTCACACATGGGGTCCAACTCAATAGTGTTAGCTTGTTGAAAAATACCAAATCTTAGTTTCCCGGTCGGCATACCAAAGGAAGTGTGTCATCATTCGGAGGCATCCAGAAGGCAACGCTAGCTAAGTCATCCAGGTAAAGATGTACACCTGCGGGTATAAACTGTTTGAATAGTCGTGTCCACGGTCATGGACGATAACTTGAATTGATGTCACTGTATAGAAGTTTTGATTTTCAAAATCTGGTTTGGTTTTTGAAATGTGCATGAGGATTCATGCAATCGCATCTTTTGCAATCATGTCATTTACTTATCGTTTCTAAGCAAACTTTGATTTATTAACTTGCTTTATCAAAATTTAGCCTTTGTAGGATAAGATGTATCGCTTTATGCAAATCTGAACCTTTATACCTTCCTGTTGTAACCTTATGCATGTAACAATTCTATTCCTTTGATTAGGTTCTAATAAACACCTTCTTTTATTAGTTTGTGTAAGACTTGCTTGAGTACCTTCCGTACTCAGGTGCTACCACCTATTGTTGCAGGTGAGGACGGTTATCTTTATGAAATACCCGTTAGCGCCGATCAGGGAGACGCTAACGAGTAAAGCTACTTCTTTCCTCCACGCAATTGCCTGCGGGTGGATGAGGCCATTGGTGGACTTTAATATTTTGTTTTTGCTTCATTGTTAAACTTTTGAAGTGACCAAGTCACTTAATATTGTAGTACTAAACCGAATGATGTAAACTTATGTTTAATTATGCAAATGTATGACTTGTATGTGTATGATGCAATGTTGTTGAAGGATATATATATGCAATGGTCGTTGATCACGGGAACCATTGTGAGATATATATATATATCAGGGATCTGTTTATTGGAATTGTTACTTGTTAAATTTATATCTTTAGCATGATCTTTAATTAAGGGACGATCTTGTTCCTTCATTAATAATTGTGCTACAAGATGAATTTAATTAAGTACATTTCAATAATCCGGCACCCACAGCGTTGGTATCGAGTATACGTTACTGTAGGTTAGAAGTAGCCTGGCCGAAACAATTAAAGAGTTTTCTGATAAACCTATTTTCAAGCAGTAATGTATTTTCGAAAGCTTAAGTATGACATCTTTTATTTCTTATCTTTCTTAATGTCAATTCTTGCCCCACTTTCTGTTGGTTTATTTAAAAGAGAATTGTTTCTTACCTTGTCCTTTTGTCGATAGATGAGTGGGTTGATGTATTTGCAGCCTTACTTCGGGACATGATGTGGCGAGCCAATTTCACCTATCAGCCGGAGTACGCCATCTATCGACGAGACCGAGGACCAGGCATGGAGGAGTACCGTGCCTTCATCAACGTCATCGCTAGGCATGTAGTCGGCGGTGTTCCCATCGTGTCCAAGCACTTGCCACCTCGAGGCTATGGCGGTTCAGGAAGCTGCGAGTAGGATGATGAGCCTTCTTTGTCATGATTTGACGGAATTGTCTCAACCACCCTACGACCACTTCCCGAATCAAGGTCCTACCTCCGAAGTGAGCATGTTCGATGAGATACAGTTTGGCGAAGACCCCTAGGTGCGACAGTTGGCGAGGATGGTCCGCATTATGGACCAAATCCATCGCTGCATTGTGAGGGAGCTGTGGGAAACTAGGCATCGACTTAATGAGGCCCAGGAGTACCTGCTTCTTGGAGTCAACATGAACCGCGTTCCTCGCAACGTGATTTATGGTGACAACGAGACCTCTCCCGCTGCTGCTGCACCACCTCTTTATCGACTTCCAGAAGTGGCCGGGTGTGTACCTGTTTATGGACAAGTGCGCTAAGCCCGATGATCGCGAGCTTTCCTCGCACCTGCGGATCGCACCTCACAGAGATCATCACCATCGTTGGGTTCCCGAGGCGTCTTATTAGCCCGTTGGATCTCGTTGATACTTGGTTCCCCGAGCTCATCTTTTGAATGAGTTCCGTGAACTTAACCGGGATCTTTACGCTAGCACCTCGACGATGAATCCTCGTGGTTAAGTGTCTTTTAGTCTAGTAGTTGCCCTTAAATAAAATGTATGTAATAGGGAAGTAGTATTTTGTACAAAGTATGCAAGTTTGACTTTTGGGGTTGTAATATGATCTTTTATGGCCGACTACGATGTGGCCAGTGACCGAAACCTTTTGGCTGTTTATATGAAGTTTCTGGTTTTGGTGTTTACTTGAATGCATAACATAACATGATGCATTATATATACAGTGTTTGTTTCTCTTTTAAGTGTAACCTTGTTTGTGTTTGCCGAGTATATCCTTGTTATGTTGTTAACCATGATGTGGTAACAGGATGACAGGACCTATGTAACATCCCAATTTTGAGCTTGTGTTTCAAATGTAAGAAAATGAGTAGAAATTAAAACTTTTTCTTACATCCTGTATTTCCTTTTGTACCAAGCAAGTATTGTACAAGAAGTTATGGAAATACGAAGTTACAAGTCTTTTGATCCAAATCTTGAGCTTTCAAAAACAATCTTGTCAAACCTCTGGATCATCTCCGGAAATATTTTTCCTAAGTTCTTGGGATGGTATGTGACCCTCTCAAAAGTTTCACAATTTTTGAAATTGTTTGAATATTTTTGGAGGTCAATCGAACAATTCAAAATCTGTCAAACCTTGGACCAAGGCCTTGTAAATTTTTGGAGGAAAATCCACAGCACCAAAGCCTCGAAAATTTTATGCTAGGTCCTCGTTTGAGCTAGCAAGCTCTGTAAAAATTTTACAATTTTGGAGTCGGTTTGTCGCCACAAACAATTCTCCAAGGAGCAGCTCCTTCTAAAACCGTAAAAACTAAATCTGGTTGAGTCGGACTCGGGCTCGGACCGAGCCCAACTCAACCGACTTGGTTGGACCACGCCGCCACACAGCACTCGCTCAAGCTTTTGCGCGCAAGTGAGGCATTGTATCCCAATCCAATACTCGACCTCCCGATCAGAGGAGCTCTTGAGCGCCTCGGCGCCTTGGGGTGGTCTAGCCGTGGATATCCATCGTGTGGCTCACGACCTCCCGGGACCTCCTCGCCCGCACTTTCGGACCTCCCCACCTCGGCGATTCTCGGACGTCCGTGACCACCCCAAGCAAACTGGGACGTCCAGACCTCCTTGGCGCCAGTTTCTTCCTCACGACCTCCCGAGGTCCGCGCATATGAAATTCGCACCTCTGGCATGTGTCGTAACTGTGGCGCTTGGGAGCGGTGGCTCTGTCACTTTGGTCCTTCCCAACGTCTCTTTCACATACATTAAATGTGTCGAGCCCACCTAGAAGTCTTCCCCACCTACCGCTCTTGTCAAATCTAGCAAGTCATGGCGGGGGCATGGACCTTGCTCACAGTGGGTTTGCCTAGCCTTGTCCAAGCGCCCGGCTATGTATAGCCGTGGTTCCTTCCTCCTTTTCTTTCCCGTCACTTGGTGTGTTTAGACTCTCGGTTGTGAGTGTGAGCCCCAAACCCGAGCACCCGAGAGCCCCTTCCTTACCTCCATTGTCACCTTTGGAGCTCCTCGCCAAGCTCGAGCTCCAGTGGTTCCATCAACGTTCTTGCCTGTTTTCCTTGTCATCTCGAGCACCTCGAGCATTCTCTAACTTGCTATGGTTGTCCATCGCAAAGGTGGTCAAGTTTGGGAGCCGCTTGTCGGGTCGAGGTCGTCTTCTTCTCCTTCGCGGCAAACACATCACCGCGGGACTTCGTCGACTTTCTCCAAGTCCCTCCGTCTTCCTCTGGACCTTCCTACACTCGGGTGAGTTCATTTTAGTCCCTTAGAGCTTGGGGTCTAGCTAGCTTGGCTCGTGGCGCTCGGTTTGTCGTTTCGGTTTTTGCCGAAAGGCTTGTCCTCGCCATTCTCGGCTCGCCGGCGTTTAAAACCGTCACCGCCGTCGAGTGCCTCCGCTAGGTCCGCGACACTATTGCGAGTATATCGGTGCCCTTGGTCGGCGCGGCGAGTCCCCATCGCGGCGGCAAACCGTTGAGCCCGCTTCGGGATTTTGCTTGGGTTCAAAACTCCCGTTTTGTCATCTTGTTAGGACATCTTAAATGCCCATTTATTACCAATCATCGATGTGGTGAGTTGTCTTAGCCGCCACCCTTTGTCATTGTCCGGAGGTCCCGCGCTTTAATAAAGACCTTGGACCTCCTCGGGTTCTTCGTGACCGTCTAGACCTCCCCAAGTTTAGATCTGGACCTTTAGATCTTTCCCGCGAAAACCTTTTAGTATAAGACCTCCCTCGGTCCTTTTGCAAAGACCACCTCTGAGCCACTCCCGAGGTCCTCTTTGTAAAAAAGACCACCCCTTGTCGTGTTGTCAAAACCACCCTCTCGGACCTCTCCGAGGTCCTCTTTGCAAAAGACCTCCCCTTGGTCATTTTTTTGCAAAGACCACCCTCGGGGTCCTCTTTGTAAAAAGCCACCCCTGGCCTTTTACAAGGAAAACCCCCGCTCAGACCTCCTAGGCTCAATCCTAGCCGTTCGCGACCTCCCCGGCTTTAGATCTGAGCGTTAGATTTTATTTGTACAATCTTTAGTCTCAGGACCTCCCTCCGCGTCGATCTAGACCGTTCAAGACCTCCCGAGGTCTAATCTGAGCCGTCCAGATCTCCTTCCGTTAAAGACTTAGGACCTCCCTCGTTCATCTTGATCGCCCAGGACCTCCCTCTCGGGATCGTGTCCGTTAAAGACCTCCCTCTGGAGATCTAGACCGTTGAAGACCTCCTCCGTGAGCTCTTAGCCGTCTAGACCTCTCTCCGAAGGTTTACCCGTAGGACCTCCCCTAGTGCTCGGGACCGCCAGATCTCGATCCGACGGTCACGACCTCTGTTAGGCGCGTAGACCTCCTTGCGTGCGCGCTGTATATGCCCGGTCGTGATCGTTGGATCGGATCTCAACGGTCCAAACCTCCCAGCGGGGAGGAGGTCTTCCGTCTTGGCGTGCTTGAGGTCTGTGGGCCTGCGATGCAAGATCGGCGACCCGACCTCTCCTTTGTCTTCCAGTTCGGTTGGACCTCCCGAGCTCAAAGTTCCTAAGTCTTTTCTCGTTTCAAATTTCAAAAGTGTTTAACTTTGTCATTTTAACTCCTTTTGAATGATTCCGATTCTTTGTAGCTTTGTTATAGTATGAACTTTAACTGAGAATGAAATTAGGCCCTGTTTTGTAGCGAAAATGATTTAAACAATATGATCTTGTTTAATGAAAGATGATGTCTAGAAATTCATGGAAAAATTTGTAAAACACATAACTTCCTCATTGTAGTTGCAAATGAGCAATCTCAACCTAGTAAATTTGGCCAGTAGACATGCTTTAATTTGAACTAGGCTTTGTCTTTATTCGTATTCTGAGAAATGATATATGCTAGTTTTAGAACTTAGAAAATCATAACTAAATCATTTTAACTCCAATTAAGATGAAACCACTTGTATTAGCCTTAAAATGTCAAGAGCAACCTATCATAAAATTTTCAAGTCCGAAAACCTCTAGAAAATATTTTTGCTACAAGACCTTATTATGGCCTAAAATGGGTTTTTAGGTAATATCTTTGGCACCACAAATCCAAATTAGGTTTTTCCAGTTTCTATGTCTAGGTATATTCGTATTCTACCTTATGTATAAATTTCACGCATTTGGATAATTTTTGCTTGCTCGTTTGTTTAAGTGTGGCTCGTCTTATTGGTTGTTCTTGGTTCTTTTGCCTTTCGCTTAGGATTCGACATTTGCGGTAACCCCAGAACGACCCTCCACAACAGCTTTGAGCAACGACAAGAAGGCAAGCAGTTTGATCATGTTAATCCCATATTTTAAGTATTTATGTTGATTACAAATTCTATGTATGCATTGCTACTTTGTGTTAATAGTTGGCCTAGTAGATGCATTTCCTTAGCAAATGATTATCCTCTACTACCATGAGCCTAGGTTACTTCTCGTGATTTAGGGTTCATGGATGGGCTCTGTCACTTAGTAGTTGTGAATTAATTGCTTAGCCATGCTTAGTTTCGGTAGAAATGGGCGGTTATCGACTTGTCGATAACCTTGATCACTAAAACTTATTATGATTATGATTTCCACCTTGTGCCACGCCTACTTATGAAAACTAAAACTGAAAACAAAATGATTTAGACTTGGGCACAATGGTATGATGGTGTGATTTTGGGTGTGGCGGAATGGTGCAGGGTCAACAAGGACCGAACATCTTGTTACACTAAACCAAGCATTTTAGCGTGCTAACCACATTAGAGGGTATGGGACCTCTCTTGACTTAGTACTTTGGCGTGTATTGGCTCCGAGTCGCAGGAGTCGCGGGAGGATGGTGTTGGGAGCATTGTAGTGTCAGAAAGACTTCACCCGTGATGGGATTTGTTGTCTTTCGCTTGCAATGTAAGCATATGAGTTTCTATCCATATGAGCGGCTCGTAGTTAATACACAAGATTGGAAATGTCTCGTAGGACTTAGCCGATGTTTATACCTTCTGAGTGTGCTTGTGGCTTGAAGGCGATGCGAAGTGTGGGTACATTGGTACACCTGCGAGTTAAAACTATTCGAATAGCCTCGTCCTAGGTTATGGACACGCTTGGCAAGGTCTTTCAAGAGTTAGACTACAACCTTTTAAATTAAAACTTGATGGGTGAGTACGAATCGGGATTAGTGCTATGTTGTGGTGGCTATTGGGATAGTCGCTTCCGTGTGGTTACTTGTATGTATCTTTACTTACATTACTTTGATAACAAAACAGATTTGCAAACTTGCTTTTTAAAATGTATTACATTATTGCAAATAAAGTTGGCTTCATGCAAAATGAGACATACAACCCCACCTAAATAAGCTTGCATGTAGTTTATGAATAGGTCTGCTATTCCACACGTCGAGTCTTGCGGTACAAAGACAATCTTTGTACTCGGTTGCTACGCTTAAATGTTTTGTTGCAGAGGAAGAAGGTGAGCTCGAGGGCCTCACTTTTGTGAGTCGTGTGTTGTGGTAGCTGCGGGCGACTAGCTTAGCGGCCGGCCGGTTGCCTTGTGGGTGTATGGCTAACCTCGACTTTTGTTCTAGCCATCTTATGGCGCTTTTGCTTCATTGTCATTCTTGTTTATTGTTCTATTTGGCAGTCGGCTCTCTTTTGTAATAACTTTACTTTATGTATGTCATTGTTGAACTTAGTAATATATGTTGTATGGAAATGATGTGTAATGTTGTGATGATGTGCATATCTGCAGTGCAGGAAGCATATGACCATCGAGGCTTAGAATGTTTAATTAGTAACGCTAGAACCATTTGGAGGTTAATCATTACTAGTTAAATATTCGGGTCCTCACAAAGTTGGTATCGAGCCATCTTGACCGTAGAAACCCTAGCTTGGTCGTCTTTAGAATATTTTGAAAACTTACTTTCAAAGGTTTGTAAAACTTAAGTAAGTTCTCTAATTTTACTCCTTACTGTCTTAGCTTGCTCATCTCACCTTACTCTCACTTAAGTTTGAAAAGTTGTTCCTCTCTTCCTTTCAAAAATTAGCCTCTATCGATTAACTTGGTTTTGGGAGAAACATGAGAGCTTGGAGAAAGGAATCTGGACAGCTAGCTAGTGGTTAGTAAATAAGGTAGGAAATGAGGGGTTAATTCAACTAAAACTTGTGGGAATGTAAGAGTAAGAAGTGATATGAAATTAGCTAAATGCCTATACTCTATTAGGTGGTTATACCTTGATTTTTGGACTGTTTTGAGCTAGAAATTAGTGCTGAAATTTTGAGTCTTCGCAAGCGATTGCTCGTTCTTCCATACGGGTTGGTCGTTTCGGAAAGTTGATTCGGTGACTTATGGTCTCATGTTCTCTTGTGGCTATTCTGTGGTCATTTTAACTAAGTTTGGATTTACGTGCTCTTGGGTCTTGGTGTATCTAACTTGTCTTAGTGAAACAGGATGGTGGCGGGACACGTAGTGGTTTAAATCGGCCCGGTAGTCCCGATGAGGAGCTTCCCCTCCTCAGACCATGGCGGAGGTCCTCATCGATCGAGCGCATCGTTCGGAGGACCGCAGGTGTTGGAGGTTATCGCGGGAACACCTCCACTCCCTCGGTGCCTCTGGATCCGAGGTGGTCACCCGATCTCGTGGGGACTTGCGGAGTTCCTTCGCACGCAGCCTCCCACCTTCTCCCGGTCCGAGATCCCTTGGGCGCGACGATCGGCTGCGTGCGGTTGAGCGAAGCTCAGCGTTGCTCGCCGCCGGGAGCGAGGCGGGCACTTTTCGCATCCCATCGGTTGGAGGGTGCGGCACTCTCATGGTGGGAGAACTTCCTCGCCATGCGGCTGCGGGACACGTGGTCTCGTGGGAGAGTTCGGTCGACTTTTACGTCGGGCCCATGTCCTCGCAGCTGATGAAGGCGAAAAGAAGGAGTTCCTTGCGCCAAACAGGGCGCAAGTGCGTGGATCGAGTACCTCCACGAGTTCAACCATCTCGCGAGGTGCGCTCTGCCGAGGTGGCCACCGATGAGGCTAGCGGAGAAGTTCGTGGAGGCTTGTGCGAGGAGCTTGAGGACAAGCTCTCTATTGTGGACTTCCCGACTTCCGCACCTTGGTGGACAAGGCCATCATCGCCGAGCACAAGGCGAGAGCGCTGGCGAGTCCCGCAGCGCAAGTGGGAGGCCCATCGGTGCGCACAGCCGCCTCGTTCGCCCCCGTGTTGGACTGCACGGTGGCCCGTTCTTTGGCTTCACCACCGCCGAGGCCTTCAGACACCGCTCCACACCTCCGCAGCCGTGACTCGATCGCGTCGCTGCGACCAAGCAGCAGTGTTCCCGCAACCCGCGCGCCGACGTCACACGCTTCTCCGCCACAACAAGGGCCACTACGCGAGTAGTTGTCGTAAGAAGACTGAGCGCCCTCACCCTAATGGAGGGGCGGCGGGGTGGTCACCCACCGACCGAAGACCCGGGCTTGGGAGCGGCCGAGTCAACCATATCTCTACCGAGGAGGCACAGAGGCGCCCGACGTGGTGTTGGATGCGCTCCTTGTAAATTTGCGTCCTACTACGCTTTTATTTGACTCGGAGCTTCGCATTCTTTTATTTCGAGGTCTTTTCTTTGTTGATTGTGGACTTCACTGTGTTCCTTTGGGATTCCACTGCTGATTCGCTCTCGGGTTCGGAAATGAGAGCCGACCAAGTATGCTTGGGATGTTCCTATCCACATCGAAGGAGTGGGATTCTTGGCGAATCTTATCTGCCGACTCGGCGCGTCTGGATGTGATTCTTGGCATGGATTGGTTGTCCCAACATTTGGGGCAAATCGATTGTGCGGGAAGATTGTCTACCTCACGATCCTTGGTGAGCAGTTGGTTTTCGCCACAGTTGCGAGAGCCCCATCTTTATGTCCTTGAAGCAAAGCCAGCATTGGAGATTCACGACGTCCCCACTGTGTGCGACTTCGCGGATGTCTTTCCTGAAGACTTGCCCGGGATGCCTCCTGTTCGAGATCTGGAGTTTGTGATCGAGTTGCTGCCCGGTACCGCCCCTATTTCTAAGAGGCCGTATCGCATGCCTCCTAATGAGTTGGAGGAGCTGAAGAAGCAACTGGGTGAGCTGCAAGAGAAGGGTTTTATCCGTCCTAGCTCATCTCCTTGGGGTTGTCCAGTTATTTTTGTGAAGAAGAAGGACAAGACCTTGCGCATGTGTGTTGATTACCGTCCGCTTAATGAGGTGACGGTAAAGAACAAGTATCCTTTGCCCCGTATTGATGATCTTTTCGATCGCTTGACCGAGCACGGTCTTCTCAAGATTGACTTGAGTGGGCTATCATCAAGTCGGGATCGAGTAGGATATTCCTAAAGCGGCCTTTGCTACTCGTTATGGCCTTTACGAGTACACCGTCATGTCTTTTGGTTTGACTAATGCTCTGCTTTATTCATGAATCTTATGAACTTCGGTATTCATGGAGTATTTGGATAGGTTTGTGGTGGTATTCATCGATGATATCCTTATCTACTCCAAGAGTGAAGAAGAGCATCTTGAGCATCTTAAGCTTGTGTTGGGCAAGTGCGTGAGCACCGCCAGTATGCCAAATTCAGCAAGTGCGAGTTACGTTGAAGGAAGTGGCATTCTTAGGCCATGTTCTTTCTGCGGGGTGTGGTGTGGATCCTAGCAAGGTCGGTGATGTTCTATCTTGGGGTCACCAAGTCGGTCACCGATGTGCGGAGTTTTCTTGGTTTGGCTGGCTACTATCGCCGCTTCATCGAGAATTTCTCCAAGATTGCAAAGCCTATGACCGAATTGCTTAAGAAAGACAAGAAGTTTGAGTGGTCCGCTGCTTGTGATGCGAGTTTTCAGGAACTCAAGAAGCGTTTGACCTCAGCCCCAGTGCTTGTTCTCCCTGATATTCGCAAGAGTTTTGATATCTATTGTGATGCTTCTCGTCAGGGTCTTGGTTGTGTTCTTATGCAGGAAGGCAAGGTTGTGGCCTATGCATCGCGGCAATTGAGGCCTCATGAACTCAACTATCCTACTCATGACTTGGAGTTAGCTGCGTGGTTCATGCACTCAAGATTTGGCGGCATTATCGATTGGTAACCGTTGTGAGGTGTATTCACCACAAGAGCTTGAAGTACTTGTTCACCCGAACGGATCTGAACCTCGAGCAAAGGAGATGGTTGGAATTGATCAGGATTATGACATGGGTATTCGGTACCATCCAGGCAAGGCCAATGTTGTGGCGGATGCGCTTAGTCGAAAGGTGTATTGCAACATGTTGATGCTCCAAGAGCGGCGCACTGCTCTCATTCTGAATTTCAGCGCCTTAATTTGGGGTTGATCGAGCACGCTTCTCTTGCTACCTTGGTTGTGCAGCCAACCTTGGTGGACCAAATCAAGGCGGCACACAGAGGATGATGCGGTGTGAGCGGATCAGCGAAACATCAAGGATGGGATAGCCAAGTGCTTTTCGGAGGATGAGCATGGCGTTGTGTGGTTTGGGCGGCGCCTTGTGGTTCCTAAGGTCATGGAATTGCGGATTTGATCCTCGCGAAGCCCATGATTCTCCTTTGTCCATCCATCCGGGGCTACCAAGATGTATCGGGACCTTCGTCGAGAGATGCGTGGAACCGAATGAAGCGCGAGATTGCCAAGTTCGTTGCGAGAGCGCGGCGTGTCTTTGTCGTGTGAAGGCCGAGCATCGTCGTCGGCGAGCCTTCTTCGCCCTTTACGGTGCAGTGGAAGTGGAATTCCGTTGGCATGGACTTCATCACCGGATTGCCCCGCTTCGTCCAAGGAATGATGCTATTTGGGTCGTGATTGACCGGTTGACTAAAGTGGCACATTTCCTTCCGTCAAGACTCGGCCGTGTGGGGCCTTTGGCGAACTTTATGTCTCGAGGATTGTGAGTCTTCACGGTGTCAAAGACGATTATTTCGATCGTGGTGCGCTTTTCACCTCGCGGTTTTGGCATAGTCGCAGAGGCTATGGGGACCGCTTCACTTGATCTGACCTTTCATCCTCGGATCGATGGTCGACGAAGCGAGTCAACCAAGTGTTGGAAGATATGCTCGTGCTTGTGTTCTTTCCTATGGGAAGAAGTGGGAGAAATGCCTACCTTTGCTGAGTTCTCCTACAACAACGGCTATCGTGCCGATCTTGGCATGGCACCGCTTGAGGCCTTGTATGGGAGAAGGTGTAGAACCCGTTGAACCCGGTCGAGAGGCGGCGGCGGCGATTTTCGCCCGAGTCGATTAATGAGGCCAAAGCGAGTCCGATTGATTCGCGAGCATCGCACACGGCCCGATCCAGCGAGAAGAGCTACGCGGTCGCCCGTCGCCGTGAGTTGAGCTTTGAGCCCAATGACTTTGTGTATCTCAAAGTCTCTCCCTTGAAGGGCCATCGGCGTTTTGGCGGCAAAGGGCAAGTTGGCTCCTCGTTAAGTTGGGCCTTATCGCATCATCGAGAGAGTTGGGCCGTTGCTTACAGGTTGGAGCTACCACCGCACTTGAGGTGTGCATGATGTGTTCTATGTGTCACACGAAGAAGTGCCTCCGTGTCCCGATCGAGGAAGCTCGTTGGAGGTTCTCGATGTGCGGGAGAATTTGACCTACGCGAGCATCCTGTTCGTATTCTTGAGGAATCGAGCGGAGAACAAGGAACCGTGTCATCAAGTTCCTTAAGGTTCAGTGGTCAAACCATTCTCGAAGATGAGGCAACTTGGGAGCGAGAAGATCGCCGTGCAGATTTTCCTTCTTTCTTCTCCGAGTAAACGGAATCTCGGTCGAGATTCTTGTAAGGGGAGAGTTGTAACATCCCAATTTTGAGCTTGTGTTTCAAATGTAAGAAAATGAGTAGAAATTAAAACTTTTTCTTACATCCTGTATTTCCTTTGTACCAAGCAAGTATTGTACAAGAAGTTATGGAAATCTGAAGTTACAAGTCTTTTGATCCAAATCTTGAGCTTTCAAAACAATCTTGTCAAACCTCTGGATCATCTCCCCGTAAATATTTTTCCTAAGTTCTTGGGATGGTATGTGACCCCTCAAAAGTTTCACAATTTTTGAAATTGTTTGAATATTTTGGAGGTCGGTCGAACCAATTCAAAATCTGGTCAAACCTTGGACCAGTGCCTTGTAAATTTTGGAGGAAAATCCACAGCACCAAAGCCTCTGAAAATTTTATGCTAGGTCCTCGTTTGAGCTAGCAAGCTCTGTAAAATTTTTACAATTTTGGAGTCGGTTTGTTTGCCACAAACAATTCTCCAAGGAGCAGCTCCTTCTAAAACCGTAAAAACTAAATCGGTTGAGTCGGACTCGGGCTCGGACCAGCCCAACTCAACCGACTTGGTTGGACCACGCCGCGGCGCGCACTCGGGCTCAAGCTTTTGCGCAAGGCGAGGCATTGTATCCCAATCCAATACTCGACCTCCCACGATCCGAGGAGCTCTTGGCGCCTCGGCGCTGGGGTGGTCCTAGCCGTGGATATCCATCGTGTGGCTCACGACCTCCCAGACCTCCTCGCCCGCACTCGGACCTCCCCACCTCGGCGATTCTCGGGCGTCCAGACCACCCCAAGCAAATGGGGGCGTCCAGGACCTCCTTGGCGCCAGAGCCCTCACGACCTCCCCGAGTGCGCATCGCCATGAAATTTCGCACCTCTGTGCATGTGTCGAACCAGGCGGTTGGGAGCGGTGGCTTTGTCACTTTTGGTCCTTCCCAACGTCTCTTTCTGTCATACATTAAATGTGTCGAGCCCACCTAGAAGTCTTCCCCTACCTACCGCTCTTGTCAAATCTAGCAAGTCATGGCGAGGGCATGGACCTTGCTCACGAGTGGGTTTGCCCTAGCCTTGTCCAGCGCCCGGCTATGTATAGCAGTGGTTCCTTCCTCCTTTTCTTTCCCGTCACTTGGTGCTCATTAGACTCTCTCGGTTGTGAGTGTGAGCCCCAAACCCGAGCACCCGAGAGCCCCTTCCTTACCTCCATTGTCACCTTTGGAGCTCCTGCCGGCTCGAGCTCCGGTGGTTCCGTCAACGTTCTTGCTGTTTTCCTTGTCATCTCGAGCACCTCGAGCATTCTCTAACTTGCCGTGGTTGTCCATCGCAGAGGTGGTCAAGTTTGGGAGCCGCTTGTCGGGTCGAGGTCGTCTTCTTCTCCTTCGCGGCAAACACATCACCGCGGGACTTGTCGACTTTCTCCAAGTCCTCCGTCTTCCTCTGGACCTTCCCTACACTCGGGTGAGTTCATTTTAGTCCCTTAGAGCTTGGGGTCTAGCTAGCTTGGCTCGTGGCGCTCGCTTTTGTCGTTTTCGGTTTTTGCGAAAGGCTTGTCCTCCGCCATTCTCGGCTCGCGGCGTTTAAAACCGTCACCGCCGTCGAGTGCCTCCGCTAGGTCCGCGACACTATTGCGAGTATATCGGTGCCCTTGGTCGTGCGGCGAGTCCCCATCGCCGCCGGCAAACCGTTGAGCCCGCTCGGGATTTTGCGGTTCAAACTCCCGTTTTGTCATCTTGTTAGGACATCTTAAATGCCCATTTATTACCAATCATCGAGCGGTGAGATGTCTTAGCCGCCACCCTTTGTCATTTGTCCGGAGGTCCCGCGCTTTAACAAAGACCTTGGACCTCCTCGGGTTCTTCGTGACCGCCTAGACCTCCCAAGTTTAGATCTGGACCTTTAGATCTTTCCCGCAAAACCTTTTAGTATAAGACCTCCTCGGTCCTTTTGCAAAGACCACCTCGAGCCACTCCCGAGGTCCTCTTTGTAAAAAAGACCACCGCTTGTCGTGTTGTCAAAACCACCCTCTCGGACCTCTCAGAGGTCCTCTTTACAAAGACCTCCCTTGGTCATTTTTTTGCAAAGACCACCCTCGGGTCCTCTTTGTAAAAGCCACCTGGCCTTTTACAAGGAAAACCCCGCTGCAGACCTCCTAGGCTCAATCCTAGCCGTTCGCGACCTCCCGGCTTTAGATCGAGCGTTAGATTTTATTTGTACAATCTTTAGTCTCGGGACCTCCTCGCGTCGATCTAGACTGTTCAAGACCTCCCGAGGTCTGTCTGAGCCGTCGGCATCTCCTTCCGTTAAAGACTTAGGACCTCCTCGTTCATCTTGATCGCCCGGGACCTCCCTCTCGGGATCGTGTCCGTTAAAGACCTCCTCTCGGAGATCTA
The DNA here is from genome assembly GCA_036346255.1 of Ampelocalamus luodianensis. Taxonomy (NCBI): domain Eukaryota; kingdom Viridiplantae; phylum Streptophyta; class Magnoliopsida; order Poales; family Poaceae; genus Ampelocalamus; species Ampelocalamus luodianensis. The sequence goes on along the minus strand of JAYEVH010000103.1, from coordinate 29,380 downwards.
GACCGTTGAAGACCTCCTCCGTGAGCTCTTAGCCGTCTAGACCTCTCTCCGAAGGTTTACCCAGGGACCTCCCTAGTGCTCGGGGCCGCCGTATCTCGGTCCGACGGTCCACGACCTCTGTTAGCGCGTGACCTCCTTGCGTGCGGCGTGTGCGCGTGACCGGTCGTGATCGTTGGATCGAGATCTCAGCGGTCGAGACCTCCCAGCCACGGAGGAGGTCTTCTGTCTTGCGTGCTGAGGTCTGTGGCCTGCGATGCAAGATCGACGCCCACGACCTCTCCTTTGTCTTCGATTCGGTTGGACCTCCGAGAGCTCAAAGTTCCTAAGTCTTTTCTTTGTTTCAAATTTCAAAAGTGTTTAACTTTGTCATTTTAACTCCTTTTGAATGATTCCAGCTTCTTGTAGCTTTGTTATAGTATGAACTTTAATCGAGAATGAAATTAGGCCTGCTTTGTAGCGTAAAATGATTTAAACAAGATGATCTTGTTTAATGAAAGATGATGTCTAGAAATTCATGGAAAAATTTGTAAAACACATAACTTCCTCATTGTAGTTGCAAATCGAGCAATCTCAACCTAGTAAATTTGGCTCAGAGACATGCTTTAATTTGAACTAGGCTTTGTCTTTATTCATGTTCTGAGAAATGATATATGCTAGTTTTAGAACTTAGAAAAATCATAACTAAATCATTTTAACTCCAATTAAGATGAAACCACTTGTATTAGCCTTAAAATGTCAAGTAGCAACCTATCATAAAATTTTCAAGTCCGAAAACCTCTAGAAAATATTTTTGCTCTGAGTACCTTATTGTGGCGAAAATGGGTTTTTAGGTATTATCTTTGGCACCACAAATCCAAATTAGGTTTTTCCAGGTTTCTATGTCTAGGTATATTCGTATTCTACCTTATGTATAAATTTAAATCGCATTTGGATAATTTTTGCTTGCTCGTTTGTTTAAGTGTGGCTCGTCTTATTGGTTGTTCTTGGTTCTTTTGCCTTTAGCTTAGGATTCGACATTTGCGGTAACCCCGAGAACGACCCTCCACAACGATTTGAGCAACGACAAGAAGGCAAGCGGTTTGATCATGTTAATCCCATATTTTAAGTATTTATGTTGATTACAAATTCTATGTATGCATTGCTACTTTGTGTTAATAGTTGGCCTAGTAGATGCATTTCCTTAGCAAATGATTATCCTCTACTACCATGAGCCTAGGTTACTTGCTGTGATTTAGGGTTCATGGATGGGCTCTTGTCACTTAGTAGTTGCGAATTAATTGCTTAGCCATGCTTAGTTTCGGTAGAAATGGGCGGTTATCGACTTGTCGATAACCTTGATCACTAAAACTTATTATGATTATGATTTCCACCTTGTGCCACGTCTACTTATGAAAACTAACACCGAAAACAAAATGATTTAGACTTGGGCACAATGGTATGATGGTGTGATTTTTGGGTGTGGCGGAATGGTGCCGGGTCAACAAGGACCGAACATCTTGTTACACTAAACCAAGCATTTTAGCGTGCTAACCACATTAGAGGGTATGGGACCTCTCTTGACTTAGTACTTTGGCGTGTATTGGCTCGAGTCGCAGGGAGTCGCGGGAGGGATGGTGTTGGGAGCATTGTAGTGTCCAAAGACTTCACCCGTGATGGGATTTGTTGTCTTTCGCTTGCAATGTAAGCATATGAGTTTCTATCCATATGAGCGGCTCGTAGTTAATACACAAGATTGGAAATGTCTCAGAGGACTTAGCCAGTGTTGCATACCTTCTCTTGAGTTTGCTTGTGGCTTGAAGGCGATCCAAGTGTGGGTACATTGGTACACCCTGCAGGTTAAAACTATTCGAATAGCCTCGTCCTAGGTTATGGACACGCTTGGCAAGGTCTTTCAAGAGTTAGACTACAACCTTTTAAATTAAAACTTGATGGGTGGTGCGAATCGGGATTAGTGCTATGTTGTGGTGGCTATTGGGATAGTCGCCTGGTGGTTACTTGTATGTATCTTTACTTATCATTTACTTTGATAACAAAACAGATTTGCAAACTTGCTTTTTAAAATGTATTACATTATTGCAAATAAAGTTGGCTTCATGCAAAATGAGACATACAACCCCCACCTAAATAAGCTTGCATGTAGTTTATGAATAGGTCTGCTATTCCACACGTCAGTCTTGCGGGTACAAAGACAATCTTTGTACTCAGTTGCTACGCTTAAATGTTTTGTTGCAGAGGAAGAAGGTGAGCCTGAGGGGCCTCACTTTTGTGAGCTGTGTTGTGGTAGCTTGCGGGGCGACTAGTTTGGCGGCCCGGTCGGTTGCCTTGTGGGTGTATGGCTAACCGGTAGACTTTTGTTCTAGCCATCTTATGGCACTTTTGCTTCCGCTGTCATTCTTGTTTATTGTTCTATTTGGCCGGTCGGCTCTCTTTTGTAATAACTTTACTTTATGTATGTCATTGTTGAACTTAGTAATATATGTTGTATGGAAATGATGTGTAATGTTGTGATGATGTGCATATCTTTGCAGTGGGAAGCATATGACCATCGAGGCTTAGAATGTTTAATTAGTAACACTAGAACCATTTGGAGGTTAAGTGTTACTAGTTAAATATTCCGGGTCCTCACAACCTACTACTCGTGCGCAAGCGCAACAAGGGAAGGGCACGTCGACTCCCATGCCTCATTCTCAGGGAGGGCCGATTGAACCTTCCAGCTCTCAGGGTCCTCAAGGTGGTTCCCAGGGAGAGGAGCTTCCTCCACCACCTTCGATGGCCCATGTGCTCATGCAAATTGAGCGCAATCGAATGGACCAAACGCGCATCTTGGAGCAGTGCGTGCAATACTTCTTCTCTGTTGCATCACCGTCGAGCAGAGGCCACCATTTGCGAAGCGATCTTGCGACTTTCACGGACTAACCGCGGTGTTCTCGATTCGTCGATCCCATGGAAGCGAGGATTGGCCGTACCATTGAGAAGAAGCTATTAATTGCTCGGTGCTTCAGAGAGGAAAAGTTCTCTTCGCCGATTATCGGCTTGATGGCCCGGCTAGCATATGGTGGGATAATCTCCTTGCCATTCACTACTTTGGACATGTCCCTACTTGGGATGAGTTCGTGGATGCTTTTCGCGAAGCTCATATTCTGAAGGGGTCATGATGATCAAGCAACAAGAATTTCTCGCTCTCAAGCAAGGGCGAAAGTGCATTGCAAATATCGCATGAGTTCAACTTTCTTGCCGATATGCCTCGATGATGTTTCGACCGACCTTCGCCGAAACCGGTTCTTGAATGGGCTATCGAAGAACTGCGGATGGTCAGTAGCTCGCATGATTTCGAATTTCTCTCATTTGGTCAACAAAGCCATTGTGGCGAAAGCAAGAGCAAGGCATTGGATGAGTCACGCAGCGGCAATGCGACTTCTCGATTTATTCCTGGTGGCAGCTCACCAAGGCCTCGCATGTGGGTACCTAGACCACCGCGAGCACCAGCTCCATTTGCACCAAGGCCGGCGGTGTTTGCCCCTCGCCCATCCTCTTCCACTAATCAACCAAGGCCTAGTGGAAACCGCCACCACCTATTGTATTTGTCGGGCCGGGGTTATATGCTACCACTGTGGCCGCCCAGGGCATTTTGCCAATCAATGTTATGCTAGGGCTCAGGGGATACCCCCTATTTCACCTTCCCCAGCCAATGTGCGTCCTGCACCACCTTCACCGACCGTGGTCAAGCGACCTGTTCGGTTCGAGGCGGGTGAACAGTTCATCGCGAGGAAGCATTGTCACTCTGAAGTTGTGCTTGGTATGCTCCTAGTTAATTTCAAAGATCGCAATGCTGTTTTATTTGATTCGAGCATCCCATTCATTTGTTAGTAGGCGCTTGCTACTCAACATCATTTAATTGTGCATCATCTTCATCCACCTCATATCATCCATTCACCGGATCACCTTTATGACTAATCAAGTCTGCTAGTAATGTCAATATAAATATTGAAGGGGTAGACTTTTGGGCTGATTTGATTGTGATAGATTCTAAAGGGATGGATGTTATCACGGGAATGGATTGGTTATCCAAGCACCTTGGGCAAATTAATTGTGCTCACAAATCCATTTCTTTAATTAATAAAGCGGCACTTGATCGTTTTTCAATCCAGACAATGGGTTCTCACCTTTGTGCTCACCAAGTTGATACTACTTCTTCTTTGGAGTCGGTACCAATTGTCCGTGAGTATGTTGATGTCTTTCTGAAGACCTTCCCGGTTGCCCCGGATCGGAAGTGGAGTTTGTTATTGAATTAGTTCCCGAATCGCTCCTATATCCGAGAGTCCTTATCGAATGCCCACAGCGAGTTGGTTGAATTGAAGAAGCAACTCGGAGAATTGCTTGACAAAGGATTTATTCGACCGAGTTCCTCACCTTGGGGATGCCCGGCAATCTTTGTCAAAAAGAAGGACAACACTTTGCGGATGTGTGTGGACTACCGTCCGTTAAATGAGGTCACTATCAAGAATAAGTATCATTTGCCTCGTATTGATGATCTTTTTGATCAGTTGGTTGGAGCCCGAGTCTTTTCAAAGATTGATTTGCGATCGGGCTATCATCAAATCAAGGTTAGATCTGAGGACATTCCTAAAACAGCTTTCTCTACTCGTTATGGTTTGTACGAGTACACTGTTATGTCCTTTGGTCTGACCAATGCTCCAGCTTATTTCATGAACCTTATGAATTCGGTGTTCATGGAATTCTTGGATAAGTTTGTTGTCGTGTTCATTGACGACATCCTTATTTATTCTAAGTCTGATAAGGACCATAAACAACATTTGCGACTTGTGCTAGAAACACTTCGTCGGCATCGACAGTATGCTAAGTTTAGCAAGTGTGCTTTACGCTCGTAGAAGTTGCATTTCTAGGGCATGTGTTATCTGAAGGAGGTATCGCTGTCGATCCAAGCAAGGTACAAGATGTACTAAATTGGAAGCATCCCAAGAGTGTCCCTGAGATCCGAAGTTTTCTTGGACTTGCGGGTTATTACCGCAGGTTCATTGAAAATTTCTCCAAAATTGCTAGACCTTTGACTCGGCTTTGCGAAAGAGAGGAAATTTGAATGGTCACTAAATGTAAGGAGAGTTTTGGCTTTGAGAACTCTCTTGACTAAAGCTCGATTCACTCTTCCTGATATTCATAAAAGCTTTGACATCTATCGCGATGCATCTCGCCATGGACTTGGTTGTGTGCTTATGCAAGAAGGCGAGTTGTGGCATATGCATCTCGGCGATTGCTTGCCTCATGAAGTTAATTATCCTACTCATGATTTGGAATTGTTGCCGTGGTCCATGCATTGAAGATTTGGCGACATTACCTTCTTGGTGTCGTTGTGAGATCTATACTAATCATAAAAGCCTAAAGTACATATTCACTCAATCTGATTTGAATATGAGACAAAGAAGGTGGCTTGAACTGATCAAGGACTACGACATGGGTATTCATTATCATCCTGGTAAAGCTAATGTTGTGGCAGATGCTTTAAGCAGAAAGTAACAATGCAACTACACATTTTCTCTACCTGCGGCCAAGGACTTGTGTGCTGATTTTCAGCGCCTAAGTCTTGACTTGGTGAAAGAAGGTTTTCTTCTTTGCATTACAAGTGGAGCCGACATTAGAATCTCAGATTCTTGAGGCCCAAAACCGATGCCGAGGTAGCGAAATCAAGGAGAATTTGAAGGCGGGTAAAGCCAACGACTTCTCTCAAGATGATCGCGGTATGATTTGGTATCGCAATCGTTTGGTGGTACTCACGATCCTCATCTAAGAAGTCTAATTCTTAGAGAGGCTCATAATTCAAGTTTTCTCTACATCCTGTAAGTACCAAGATGTATCGATTTGAAGAAAACATTTTGGTGGAGCCAAATGAAAAGGCAAATTGCTCGATATGTTCTTTGAATGTGATATTTGCCAAAGGGTTAAAGTCAACATCTGAAGCCAGTGGTACCCTTCAGCCTTTGCCTATTCCACAGTGGAAGTGGGAAGAGATCGGTATGGATTTTGTTACTGGTCTACCCAAAACTTCCAATGGGTCCGATGCCATTTGGGTAATCATCGACCGTTTGACAAAGGTGGCTCATTTTATTCTGTTAAAACCATCTTTAGTGGCAAGCGACAGCGAGCTTTATATTGCTAGAATTGTTTGTCTTCATGGTGTTCCCAAGGTCATTGTCTCTGACCGTGGCCCTCAGTTTACTTCCCACTTTTGGAACTATCTTCATCAGGCTATGGGAACTGAACTCTCTTTCAGTACTGCTTATCATCCTCAAACTAGTGGTCAAACCGAGAGGGTGAATCAAGTAATGGAAGATCTTCTTCGGTCCTATGTGCTATCTTATAGCAAAGACTGGGAGAAATCTTTGCCATATGTGAAATTTTTCTACAATAATAGCTACCAAGCAAGTATTCAAATGTCACCTTTTGAAGCCTTGTATGGGAGAGCTTGTAGGACTCCATTGAATTGGTCCGAGTCTGGTGAAAGATCATTCTTTGGTCCAGACTTGGTAAAAGAAGCTGAAGAGCAAGTTCGCCTGATTCGAGATTGTTTGAAAACTACTCAGTCTCGACAGAAGAGCTATGCTGATCATCGTCGTCGTGAATTAAGCTTTGAGGTAGATGACCATGTCTATCTTAAAGTGTCACCCCATGAAGGGTACTCATCGTTTTCAGGTAAAAGGGAAGCTCGCACCTCGTTATATCGGACCCTTCCGAATCATTGCCAGCGAGTCGTAGCTTATCAATTAGAACTACCAATCCTCTCGGCGATGCATGATACTTTTCATGTGTCTCAATTGAAGAAATACCTTCGTGTTCCTATTGAGGCAACTGCTTATGAGCATCTTGACCTCCAACCTGACCTTTCCTATCAAGAGTGACCAGTGCGTGTCCTCGACACAACGGAGCGCAGGACAAGGAATCGTACTATCAAGTTCTTGAAAATTCAGTGGGCTAATCATTCTGAGGATGAAGCTACTTGGGAGCGCGAAGATCTGATGCAGATTGAGCACCCCCATCTCTTTGCTGTTTAGAACTTTCCTTTGAATCAAGAAAGGAAAGTTTAAACAAAGCAATGTAAGTAAAGATGTAATAATAACACTATGTTATTATGTAAAGTCTTTCTTTACTATCTTTGAAGGAAATAAAGACAACAGATGTTGAATTTCCTTTAAAATCAGTTCAATTTCACTTTGTCCCATCTTTCATCTTTTCTGAAATCTCGGGGACGAGATTTTCTTAAGAAAGTAGGTTTGTAATAGCCCCAATTTTATAAATGATAATTAATCGCTTTATGAGCAAGAATGGACACTGATCATAATATTACTGTTCATATTTGACAATTTGGAGTTGTTGTTACAAATTAAAAACCTTGCTTTTCTAGCCAAAATCCAAAACCTATTCAGGTTTCAAAGAAAATACAAGTTAATGCTTGTGTGGTGGCTGGGAAGTATTTTTATTACAACTTAAATCAATTATCTTGGTCAAAAATAATTTTTGCTGAGTTTTTAGAAATTATTTTATCTTGAAGAAAAATATTTGTCTTTAATTAAACATATTCGGGCTAAAGTAATTATCTATATATTTTACAAAGCGGAATTGTGCTTTTATAAATTTATTTGGGAAATATATCATCCCAAAGCCTCTTGGCAAAATTTCATGATTTTACAAATTTATTTGCTATTTTAAAGCCCAGTCAAACTTTTGAGCGCTTGAATAGGGCTTGGTCAACTAACTGGTCTAAACCTAGCCATTGGCAATCGTGAGCGACTCGAGCTCAACAAGTTTGGGTCCAAACGTGCAATCGGTGCACCCGACACGCTCGTGTCGTGACCAAGTTTCCTAGCGGCATAGCCGTCGATTCTTTGATGGACGGCCGAGATGCGCAAAGCCTTGCGGGCTATCAACGTATTCGTGCGATTTTCACCGTTGGATCTTCATCCAACGGCATCCAACTTTAGTTCCAAAGTCCTAACACGCCCCAATCCTCCACCGCCGATCTTAATAGACGGCCGGATTGAATGGGCCGTTCGGGTTATCCTGAGCCTTTCCATCGTGGCCGTTGATTTCCAAACCGGCGTGCGATTCATTGTGCCGTTCGGGTCACCGCCTCGAACCCAATCTCCACCGTCGATCTTAAATCCAACCGCGCCGCTCTTTTTGTTTTTGAACTCAAGGGCGCGCATTTATTCCTGGCCGTTGGATCTCCATCCTACGGTGCCCTTTTTGACCGCGTGCGTTTAGGGCCCGATCTTCATAGGACCGTTGGATTCTAATCCAACGCTCCTCTTTGAATGTAACCTTCGGGTTACCCGAAGGCTCCATTAAATCTCAATCGTCCATTTGAGATCGCACGACCCATATTTTAAGATACCGATTCAAATCTTTTAATCTCTCTATTTATCACAGCCGCCCATTTCCAATCGGACGGCTGATATTCTTTTGAGCTTTTAGGAGGCACGCGCGGCTGAGAATGACAAAGGGACCCACATGCCTTATTTTGCCTCCCTTCTTCCTTATCTCTGCGCGCAGCCATTTCTGAGAGCAGAGGAGAGGATTATCCAAAGATTATGCCACAAATTTTTGGATATTTAGCTAAGTAGACACCTCATCAACTCTAGATCTTTCCATCTTGCCCTGTAGCTCAACATCTATATATAACCCTAACTTTTTGAGCTGCTGCCATTGTTGACCACTGAAGCTCATCATCTTCCTTGTTTGTCGGTGGAGTTCTTGCTCTGTCCATTGCTTATCCATTCTAAACCTGGTTTCACCTTGTAATAAAGATTTGACATCTTTTGTAGGTTAAACGAGTTTATTTCTCACAATCATCATCGGTTTTGAGTCTTTGGCTCCTTTCCCATCCCGGTAAGCTAAAACCCTAGTTATAATCTCTTGAGCACCTTAAGTACCTTAGGAGCTCATATGGATCATTCACATGTACATCAGTAGCTTCAACTTGCTTCAAACTGAAAAGTTGTTATTATAACTTTTCGGTTTTCCATGTCATTTTCAAGACCTAGTGTAATGTCCCAAAAGTTCGAGAGGTTCGAGAAAGAGTTTCGGGAGAGACTTCTCGATGACGTAAAAGGATCAAAGGAAATAGTTTATTTTCGCAGCAAGCACGGGGTGAAAGCGCTTTTCGCCAACACGGGCTCAGGCTCGGCCCATCAGGCCTTAGGTGGCCGGCCAAGGGGGGGGGAGGCACCACTTTTTCCCCCCCCCCAAACCCTAGCCGAGCCCCCAACCCCCCTTTGGCCGCCGCCCCATCTCCTCTCCTTCCCCCTTGCGCACCACCTCCTTGGCATCCACCTCCTGGTTCCTCTCCCCTTACGCCCCAACCTCCCCTCCAAGAGCTCCTCCATTCTTTGCCGGCCTAGAGGAGAAGAAGCCCACCTGCGGCCGGCCATAGAGGAAGAAAGGAGGAAGAAAGGAGGGAGAAGGGAAGGGAGAAGAGGAAGAGGAGGGCTCGCCATCCGGGTTCGCATTCGCAGCGTCGTCAAGGGTAACATGTTGTTCTTGAAGGATAATTAGTCTTGGAAGAGATTTTGGTTAGTCTTTGTTTAGATGGTAGACGGCCTGCTGTAATGCAATTTTCGTCCAGTGGCTTGCGGGTAAATTTCGTGTGGTGAGAGGATGAATCTGGAGTTTTGGTCTCCTAGAGAGTTGTAGGTTATTGTCTTAGTTTTCAGTGGCCGCCAAGTTCACTCAAATCCGATTAACGGTTAGAGAGTTATGATTTTTCTAAGTCTGCTGTTCCACTGCTCTGTCAGTATTTAGGCAGATTGTAGAAAACCAATTAAAAGTGATGGTTAAAGTGGAAATCTGAGAACCCCAGTATAACGAAAGTTGTAGATAATCCTTCTAGCTTTCAGGAAAACTAAAGATCATGAAATTCGGACGAACGTAGAGAAAGTTATGATAGTTTCATTGTTGCTGTCCAGAGACCCGACGCGAAAATTGATACTCTGTTGTTTAGATTGGTAGGGCTAGGAAATGGCCGAATCAGAGAACCTCACCAACTAGGTTTAGAAGGGGAATTCAATAACCTTTTCAGATTGTCCAAGATCACTCCATTTGGATTTCTGTACATTTAGTTATGATTTTTCAAAGGGGGCTGTTCTCTGGAAAAGAAATCTGACAGCCAGCTTTAACGTTGGGGGTTGCGTTTAGTGGACGATGTACTCATGTTGTGTTTATGATTTTGTTATTAGACCCTTATGGTAGCCTTAGCTTGTCTCAATTGTTGTCAGTGTGGGTTTGGCTCCGGGAGCAGTACCTCATTCCCGACATCCACCTTCGCACGTTGAGGCAAGTGCATTGTTGTTTGAATGATTGTCTAAATTGTGTGTTATTTGCTGTATGGATGCATTGCAAGATGGTATACTTAATGAATGCTTAAGTATGGTATTTGTTCAAATGATGCTCATGCTTTACTATGATTAAGTGATGTTGTATTTTGGTAATTTGATGATGATTACATGATAAGCATTTGCATAGAGATATCATGTTGAGGCTTGGTCACGTGGTGTCCAAGCATGTTTCCTTTGAGATCCCGTCATGAATGTGACGGCCCGAGATCCTCACTTGTGGAGTGTGGGCTTGAGGTCCCGTTACTTGCGGAGTAACGGGCAATGGTCCTCGTGCGCGCGCGCCAAGAGCATGGGTATCTTGGCGGCGGTGCGCATACTGCGCACACAGTGTAATGTACACGAAAGTTAAAGTTAAAAGTCCTTGAGCATTGCATTTGCATACAAGATGTTCTAATGTTAATCTCCTTTATATGTGTGTTATTGCTATGGTTTCTTAATGTACTTGCTGAGTCTATGGACTCACTCTTGCTTTTATTGTTGTTTAGGTACCCTGAGCCAAGAATGACATGCATGGGGAAAGTAGACTGCTAGTCACACACATACCACATGAACTAAATAAAGATGCATGATCTTGAGAGTGATTGATCTTAGAATATTATGATTTGTTTTATGCTATGGATTAAATGTAATAATGAGGAGTAGTGAAATTTTATACCTCTCTAGTTATGATGGATTCTTAGCATGTTTTCTCGATTATCCTTTGATGACTTGGAATGGAAGATTAATTAATATTAGATTATTCTGTGTGTTGGAACCTTCATGTAATTAACTTTACAAGGAGGTTCTGCCGAAATTTATTAGAATTGTCTTCTTTAGAGTCTTTTAGAGTTTGTTTAGTAGCACTCTGTGCTCATGACGAATCGGGTGTTCTGATTGGTATCGAGCGGTCAGAGGTCCGTGGAATATGAAAGGTTAAATTTGACACACTATGCAATGAGGTGGGAATGGGTTAATGCATTGCATTATCTTTGCTTTTGAGATTTTGATTTCTCTTGTGTGATAGCTGCTAGATAGACTACTCTTGTGGTCTTAGATGATGAAATTGCTTATTGTTTGATTGTTTTTTGTGATGATTAGATATGGCAAGGGTGGAGGCCGAGGTCGTGGTCGAGGCCGCAGGAGCCGGCGAGGCGAGCATCGCCCGCCAGAGGTTCGAATTCAGAGTGGGAGAAGCTAGCCTGCGGAGTCGGAGGAAGAGGTTGCTTCAGCCGCACAGAGAACCAGCCCCGCCACCGCGCTGTTGTCGCTCTGTGGTGGCCCTCGCAGCGGCACCGCGGCGTATGCCATGGGATTACATCAATGGAACGCTTTGAGGTGACACCTTCGACGGGTCGAACACGCCGTCGACGCAGACTAATTGGTGCGACACATGGAGAGGCACTTCGAGCTCGGGGATGACATCGAAATGAGGGCTCGGTTCGTGGCCTTCGATTGAAGAAGCGGCGGATATCCGGTGGGAAGGAGTTACGATGGCAGGGACGGCTCATGGACCATTACACAGGAGTATTTTGTTGAGCACTTGGAAGAGGTTTTATCGACTTCATATGTGGAGCGAATGGAAGTCTCCTGCGAACTTCAGCGAGGAAGATAGCGGTGATGAGTATGAAGCGAGTTTTAACAACTGGTTCGTTTTGTTCAGTTGTGGCCACAAATGATGAGGAAAAAGCCAAGAGGTTTCGCGGGGCTCGTGCAAGAGTTCCGGCGGTATTGGGAGCATTGGAGTTGCGGGATTTCAGCTCCTGGTCGAACAAGCCGGGGCATGGAACGGAGATGCGGCTTGGTGAGGAGCCGGGAGGAAGGCGCTGTGGTATCCGAGGCGGTGGCGGCGGAAGAGGGGTTTTGGCGGTGGGGTGGGACCTTCCGAGGCCTACTTCCAAGAGGTTCAAAGGTCGCGAAATCATTCAAGACCAAGTTCACGAGGGGCACGTCTTCTTCCACCTCGCGGCGTCTGCAATGCACCTAGGTTACGTCCCGTCCCTGCGGGGCATGAAGTGTTTCAAGTGCGGCGGCGAGCATAGAGCTTGAGTGCGGTGGTTGGGTCTTGCCGCCATTGTGGTCAGGAGGGCCATAAGGCATTGGTTTGTCGGCGGAATCCCGCCAGTATCATCAAGTGGGAACTGTTCGATGTCGGTGCAGCGCCGCCGCTTTCTTCTCGCGGTCGGTGCGGATGTTGCGCTACTCCTACTCCTACTTGGGCACCGCCACAGCCTTACTTCCCTGCTCCTGGAGGAGCTCCACCGCCAGGGTATTTTTGGCCGCCCCCTCCTGTGGCCCCATTTCCAGTAGTGGCGCCTTCAGCACCTCCAGCAGTTCCCGCACCACCGTACCAGGGTGTTGGAGCCCCTACCGCCCCAGCAGCAGTCTCCTACGCTATGCCGACGGCAGAGTCGGTGAGTCGTCCTGATGTGGTGACAGTGCGCTCTTGGTGGATTCGATGAGAGCACTTGTTCTATTTGATTCGGGGCTACCTTTTCTTTTGTATCACTAGATTTTGTTAGTAAGGCGAGTTTGAGTCTGCAGCCAATAGCTCGCCGATTCTAGTTAATTCTCCGGGGAAATTCTCTCTAGCTCTGATTTGTCCTGTTGTGTGATTTCGTTAGATGGAGAAGAGTTCATTGCTAACTGATGGTTATGAGGATGGAGCCGTTTGATGTCATCTTGGGGATGGACTGGTTGCATAATTACCGTCTTTGTCATTTCTGTTTTGGAAGACAATAACCTGCAAGCTCTGTCAGGCGGGAGATAGTATTCCAATGTAGCGCTCCATCTCACTCACTTTTGTGATGGCTAGTCTTTTCCCGGTGGCGCATTTGCGAAGAATGAGTTTCTTTTGTCTCTAGTGGAGAAGCCGAGTTCATCTCAGAGCAGCAGAAGAAATTTTGGTCGTTCGGGAGTTCTGGATGTTTTTCCAGTGAGAACTACGGGGATGCCACCACCTCGTCCCGTAGAGTTCGAATTGATTTGGTACGAGCGCCCGACTGTCTCTATGACCCCTTACAGGTTGGCCCGTCCGTTCGGGAGGAACTAAAGAAGCGCTGGATGATTTAAAAGCAAAGGATCTCATTCGTCCAAGTGTGTCTCCATGGGAGCCCTGTTCTTTTACTGAGAAGAAAGATGGTAGTTGGCGCATGTGTATTGATTATCGTGCTCTCAACCAGCTAACCATCAAGAATAAGTATCCTCTCCTCGCATAGAAGATCTATTTGATCGGTTGAGAGGGCCAAGGTATTCTCAAAGATTGACCTTCAATCGGGTTATAATCAAATCCTCGTCCGAAAGGAGGATATTGAGAAGACGACATTCTCTACAAGGTATGGGCATTTTGAATTTAAAGTTATGTCTTTTGGACTAACAAACGCCCTATTTGCTTTCATGGAGACTATGAGCAGGATGTTGCATGAATACTGGATGATTTTGTGGTAGTCTTTATAGATGATATCTTGATATATTCAAAGACTGAAGTGAACATGAGCGACACACGAGGCTTGTGTTGGAAACACTAAGGGAGCATAAGTTTTATGCCAAACCGAAAAGTGCGAGTTTTGGACGTGCAAGTGGGATTTAGGGCATGTCATCAATGATAAGGGAATCACAGTTGATCCAAGTAAGATTTCTCTGATGGTAGAATGGAAGACGCCAACCAATGTCAAAGAAGTGAGAAGCTTTCGGCATGGCGGGATACTATCGGCGCTTTGTGCGGGATTTCTCCATTATTGCTAAACCCTTATCCGGACTCACACGAAGGATGTGAAGTTCGGGTGGGATGATGATCGTGAGCGTAGTTTCCAAACCCTTAAGGAAAAGCTGGTAACCGCCTGTCCTTACACTTCCCGAGCCTGGGAAGCGATTTATAGTGTACTCTGATGCGTCTCGGATTGGGTTGGGTTGTGTCCTTATGCAGGAAGGGAAGGTGATAGCTTATGCATCAAGGCAAACAAAGAAGCATGAATGCAATTACCCAACTCATGATTTAGAGTTGGCAACTGTAGTGTTTGCCCCGAAACTTTGGAGACATTATCTGTATGGTGAGGGTTGTGATGTCTATACAGATCACAAGAGTCTTAAGTATATTTTCACTCAGAAAGATCTGAATTTAAGGCGCAGCAGTGGTGGAGCTAATTAAGGATTATGATCTATCTATTCAATACCATCCCGGGAAGGCAAATGTGGTGGTGATGCTCTTAGTCGCAGCGGCGCCGCTACATGGATTATCTCATTGCGACTTTGACCGTATGGGTATATCATTTTGCTATGCGGGGTCGCGTGTTGAACACACGGGTGATCTTGGAGTCGGCCATTCGGGCGGGTGCGAGTAGAAGCACAACAGAAGATCAATTATTGCAAAGGGTTGGCGGTTGGATTTGGGCAGGGCGGAGATTTCAGTTTGGATGAGTGTGGTGCGTTGCGGTTTAAGGGCCGCCTTTGCGTACCCGCAAAGCGAAGGTCAAGGATGATATTACGAAAGAGGCACATCGTACCCGTGCTAATCGTTCATCCGGGTGAAACGAAGATGTATCGTGATCTAAAGCGAAATTTCGGTGGAAAAGGATGAAGGTGGACATAGCTAATTATGTGGCCTCATGTGGTGTTTGTCAACGGTGAAGGCGGAACACAAACGTCTGCAGGTTGTTACAACCTTTAGAGATTCCGCAATGGCCGTGGGGCGATATTTCTATGGATTTTGTAGTTGCGTTACCCGGTCACCAAGGGGTAAGGATGCGATGTGGGTGGTAGTGGATCGTCTCGAGAATCGCACACTTTATACCAATTCGCACTACTAACTCGGCAAGTGATTTAGCTCCCATCTATGTGGGAGATTGTGAGATTACATGGGGTGCCAAAGACCATCATTTCAGGCAGAGATGCCAAGTTTGTCTCCAAGTTTTGGGAAAGTTTACAGAGTGCCTTGGGCACACAACTCCGTCTGAGTACAACATTCCATCCACAGACAGAGCACAGGCGATTTAACGCACCATCCGCACTCGGAGGACATGTTGCGGACTTGTGTTTTGTCTTGGAAGGGTAGCTGGGAGGATCAATTGCCTTTAGCAGAATTTGCTTATAACAACGGCTATCATTCAAGCATAAAAGCCGCTCCGTTCGAGGTTTTGTATGGGCGTAAGTGCAGTCACCACTTTGCTTGGGAAGCCGTGGGTGAGAAGGCGCTTTGGGTCCGGATTGGGTACAAAAGATCAGAGAGCGAGTGGCTCTAGTGAGACAGAACCTATTAGCGACTCGCAGAGCGCATGAAAAGTTATGCGATGTGAGAAGAAGAGACTTGGAATTTGAAGTGGGGGATCAGGTGCTCTTGAAAGTGTCCCCCACTAAAGGTGTGGTGAGGTTCGGTACCAGAGGGAAGCTTAGCCCAAGGTACATAGGACCATTCACGATCTTGGCTCGAATCGGAAGTTGGCTTATCGCTTAGACTCGCTGAGTCTATGCGTGGAGTGCACAATGTTTTTCATGTATCCATGCCGAGAAAGTACTTGCGAGATCCGGAGCATCATGTACCGCTAGAGCCTCTACTCATAGAGCAAGATTTGACCTTTGAGTCAAAGCCGGTGCGGATCTTGGAGAAATCGAGAGAGGTTTTGAGAAACAAAACTGAAATATGTTAAAGTTCTTTGGTCACATCGGTCAGAAAGAAGCCACTTGGGAGTTGGAGGCAGCATGCGCGAGCAATATCCGAATTATTCTCTACAGTGCGTGTTGTGCTTTAAGTCTTTTAGTATCCGTCCTTGGCGTGGTGGGTTAGAATTCGGGGACGAATTCGTGTAAGAGGGTAGAGTGTAATGTCCCAAAAGTTCGAGAGGTTCGAGAAAGAGTTTCGGAGAGACTTCTCGATGATCGATAAAGGATCAAAAGGAAATAGTTTATTTTCGCAGCAAGCACGAGGGTGGCGCGCGCTTTCGCCAACTGGGCTGAGCTCAGCCCATCAGGCCTTAGGTGGCCGGCCAAGAGGGGGGAGGCACCACTTTTCCCCAAACCCTAGCCGAGCCCCACCCCCTTTGGCCGCCGCCCCATCTCCTCTCCTTCCCCCTTGCGCACCACCTCCTTGGCATCCACCTCCTGGTTCCTCTCCCCTTGCGCCCCCAACCTCCCCTCCAAGAGCCCCTCCATTGCTGCCGGCCTAGAGGAGAAGAAGCCCACCTTGCAGCCGGCCATAGAGGAAGAAAGGAGGGAAGAAAGGAGGGAGAAGGGAAGGGAGAAGAGGAAGAGGGAGGGCTCGCCATCCGGGGTTCGCATTCGGCAGCGTCGTCAAGGGTAACATGCTGTTCTTGAAGGATAATTAGTCTTGGAAGAGATTTTGGTTAGTCTTTGTTTAGATGGTAGACGGCCTGCTGTAATGCAATTTTCGTCCAGTGGCTTTGGGGTAAATTTCGTGTGGTTAGAGGATGAATCTGGAGTTTTGGTCTCCTAGAGAGTTGTAGGTTATTGTCTTAGTTTTCAGTGGCCGCCAAGTTCACTCAAATCCGATTAACGGTTAGAGAGTTATGATTTTTCTAAGTCTGCTGTTCCACTGCTCTGTCAGTATTTAGGCAGATTGTAGAAAACCAATTAAAAGTGATGGTTAAAGTGGAAATCTGAGAACCCCAGTATAACGAAAGTTGTAGATAATCCTTCTAGCTTTCAGGAAAACTAAAGATCATGAAATTCGGACGAACGTAGAGAAAGTTATGATAGTTTCATTGTTGCTGTCCAGAGACCCGACGCGAAAATTGATACTCTGTTGTTTAGATTGGTAGGGCTAGAAATGGCCGAATCAGAGAACCTCACCAACTAGGTTTAGAAGGGAATTCAATAACCTTTTCAGATTGTCCAAGATCACTCCATTTGGATTTCTGTACATTTAGTTATGATTTTTCGAAGGGGCTGTTCTCTGGAAAAGAAATCTGACAGCCAGCTTTAACGTTGGGGTTGCGTTTAGTGGACGATGTACTCATGTTGTGTTTATGATTTTGTTATTAGACCCTTATGGTAGCCTTAGCTTGTCTCAATTGTTGTCCAGTGTGGGTTTGGCTCGGGAGCAGTACCTCATTCCGACATCCACCTTCGCACGGTTGAGGCAAGTGCATTGTTGTTTGAATGATTGTCTAAATTGTGTGTTATTTGTTTGTATGGATGCATTGCAAGATGGTATACTTAATGAATGCTTAAGTATGGTATTTGTTCAAATGATGCTCATGCTTTACTATGATTAAGTGATGTTGTATTTTGGTAATTTGATGATGATTACATGATAAGCATTTGCATAGAGATATCATGTTGAGGCTTGGTCACGTGGTGTCCAAGCATGTTTCTTTGGAGATCCCGTCATGAATGTGACGGGCCCAGATCCTCACTTGTGGAGTGTGGGCTTGAGGTCCCCGTTACTTGCGAGTATGCGGGCAATTGGTCCTGTCGTGCGCGCAAGACAGCATGGGTATATGCGCGGCGGTCGCATACTCTGCATTACAGGTGTAATGTACACAGAAAGTTAAAGTTAAAAGTCCTTGAGCATTGCATTTGCATACAAGATGTTCTAATGTTAATCTCCTTTATATGTGTGTTATTGCTATGGTTTCTTAATGTACTTGCTGAGTCTATGGACTCACTCTTGCTTTTATTGTTGTTTAGGTACCGAGCCAAGAATGACATGCATGGGGAAAGTAGACTGCTAGTCACACACATACCACATGAACTAAATAAAGATGCATGATCTTGAGAGTGATTGATCTTAGAATATTATGATTTGTTTTATGCTATGGATTAAATGTAATAATGAGGAGTAGTGAAATTTTATACCTCTCTAGTTATGATGGATTCTTAGCATGTTTTCTGATTATCCTTTGATGACTTGGAATGGAAGATTAATTAATATTAGATTATTCTGTGTGTTGGAACCTTCATGTAATTAACTTTAAAAGGGAGGTTCTGCCGAAATTTATTAGAATTGTCTTCTTTAGAGTCTTTTAGAGTTTGTTTAGTAGCACTCCAGGCTCATGACGAACTGGGGTGTTACACCTAGGGTTTCTCCTGTCGACTTGTTACCCTAATTAGGTTTAAACCAAACCCTAGTAGCATAACAAGTTATTCTTTTAATCCTTGTTGTCATGTATTTAGGTTGATAACAGAAATTTGTCTCTATTCTCTTTTGTCGGCTCAACCGACAAAATAGGTTTTTCTTTAGCTTTTGTAATCTAACCGAGTAGGGTTGGGTTAAGGTTAGTTTAGAGTATTAACTACCTTAATAGATCAGGCTAAGCTTCATTTTTGAACCTTTGCTTGATCTATCTTCATTTTCTCAAAATCGCTATCTGTCTGTTTCTAGTTCATTTCAAAATCAAAATCGCAACTTGAACTAAACCCTAGTTTCGTCTTTTAAAAACAGTAGTTATAATATGGGTTAGTATTACTATTAGGTAGATATAACTTAAGCATATTGCTAATCATGCATTTCAGCATTGATCATGCATATTTCTTCCATTTTGGACTTATTGTCGGTTTGGTATTTATTGGGTCTTATTGCTTCATTAGAATCGTTCTGTGAAGCAATTGAATATATTTCGAGCAACTGAACACTCGCAATGAAGTTTATTACTATCAAGGCAAGCATCCTCTCTGCACCATGTTGATCCCAAATTTTATACATTAGATTTTCTAAATTCAGTGACAACTGTGCATGCTATTTTTCTGAAAATACAAATTGTGATCTGTTAGTAGTTAGATATGACCTAACATGGTGGGTTACCTTAATTATAATCATACACTCAACCTTAGCATAGTACTGTATATTATAACCTATATTTTCAGTTTTGGCTCAGACCTGCAGTCTAGAGATTTTAGAGTTTGACAAGCATATCTTGTCAAACATGGGAATCACAAAAGACCTTCTGCTATTTGAAACTCTTTGTCCAGTTTACTTATTTCAGAAATGAGTTTTATATTTAAATTAATCTGGACAAGAGGAAGCTAGTGATGGTGCTTTTGTGCACGAGATTGGGTTTTGTGGTGGACTTGTCAGGTTAATTAAGGACCGAACTCTGACTATTCAATTCAAGTCCCCACGTACTTCCACATGCAAAGTGTATGGGCGCTGTTTGGTTAAGTAAAATGTTAAGACTATTGGGTTGGAAACAGAGAGTAAGGATATGTGTATTGACCTTGTATGGCATAGATGCTTTGGTCTTATGATTGCGTTTATGCCATGTGAGCTTGTATGTCAAGACGGATGTTCTTAGAAGGGTGAGGCGTATATGTGCTCCAGAGCATATACGCACCTTAAAGATGCCGATTGCAATCTACTATGGGTAGCAAACCCAACCTGCATTTCTTTTGATTGGGTTGGCATTCCCGACGCAACATGTGTGCCCTGTTAAGCGGATGCTATCGATCGTTGTTTAGCGAGATCGGCACACATGGGGTCCAACTCAATAGTGTTAGCTTGTTGAAAAATACCAAATCTTAGTTTCCCGATCGGCATACCAAAGGAAGTGTGTCATCATTCGGAGGCATCCAAGGCAACGGCTAGCTAAGTCATGTGGGTAAAGATGTACACCTGCAGGTATAAACTGCTCGAATAGCCGTGTCACGGTCATGGACGATAACTTGAATTGATGTCACCAGATAGAAGTTTTGATTTTCAAAATCTGGTTTCGTTTTGGGCTATGCATGAGGGATTCATGCAATCGTATTGTTTGCAATCATGTCATTTACTTATCGTTCTAAGCAAACTTTGATTTATTAACTTGCTTTATCAAAATTTAGCCTTTGTAGGATAAGATGTATCGCTTTATGCAAATCTGAACCTTTATACCTTCCTGTTGTAACCTTATGCATGTAACAATTCTATTCCTTTGATTAGGTTCTAATAAACACCTTCTTTTATTAGTTTGTGTAAGACTTGCTGAGTACCTTCCGTACTCAAGGTGCTACCACCTATTGTTGCAGGTGAGGACGGTTATCTTTATGAAATACCCGTTAGCGCCGATCAGGGAGACGCTAACGAGTAAAGCTACTTCTTTCCTCCACGCAATTGCCTGCGGGTGGATGAGGCCATTGGTGGACTTTAATATTTTGTTTTTGCTTCCGCTGTTAAACTTTTGAAGTGACCAAGTCACTTAATATTGTAGTACTAAACCGAATGATGTAAACTTATGTTTAATTATGCAAATGTATGACTTGTATGTGTATGATGCAATGTTGTTGAAGGATATATATATGCAATGGTCGTTGATCACAGGAACCATTGTGATATATATATATATATATATCCGGGATCTGTTTGTTGGAATTGTTACTTGTTAAATTTATATCTTTAGCATGATCTTTAATTAAGGACAATCTTGTTCCTTCATTAATAATTGTGCTACAAGATGAATTTAATTAAGTACATTTCCAATAATCCGGCCCCCACATCAAGCGAGTTCCACGATGTCTTGCATTGGCGCAGTACACTGAGTTCAAAGAACATACGGGCCGACGTTGAGGTGGATCTACTAGTTCTACATAAGTCTTCGTAACTATTGTCCTCTCGCATCAATTCTTATGTGAACCTTGCAGACGTGTACATGTCTTCTTGCAATCCGAGCGTATGGCGGAGAACGCAGGCGACATCATTGTTAGGAGGCACATTGAGGCCTACCTGTGGTGGCTGTTTGGGTGGGTCATGTTCCTAGGGTCCTATGGCGACAGCATCGACAAGCACTATGTCCGATGCGCGCGTGAGTGGCGGATCGCCGGTGGGCGAGCCCTACGCTGGTGCAGTGCGTCTTTGTTGGCGCGACGTACCACGCACTGTGCGATGTGTGGCAAAGGGCCCAGGACAGCTCCATCCACTCCGGATGCTCGCCACTTTTGCAATTGTGGTCCTTCGAGTGCTTCCAGTTGAACGACCACAGCTGGACTTGGGAGCGTACGCGGTCAGCTTGTACGCCGAGGACGACAACATGGACTGGCCAACCATGGGCATGGTGTGGTGCCGCTGATGGGTTAGTTTCATTATTATTTATTATTTTGTGAAATGTAATCACAATTTCAGGTGATAAGTTTCTGTTGTTATATATCACAAGTCCCGTACACACCAATCACTTCGCAGAGGTCCTACCTGGAGTACATTGTGATGTTCGATCAGCTGACGGATGACCGCATCATCTGGACACCGTACACTCAGGAGAGGGTACATGCGCGTGCGCCCAGAGGATTGTCTAGCCTGTGCACGCGAGACTACGTGTACTGGTACGCATGGAGGGCCTTCGTGGAGGAGTACCAGGTGCAGCGGGTCATGTGCCAGTTTGGTCTGCGACAGGAGGTCCCAGCCTGAAGGGGGGTGCGGGTGCCAGCGCACGTCCATGCGTAAGTCCATACTTTACTTCTTTCGTACAATGTGTGTTATGTACCGACCAAATAATTGTCTTGCTGTCTACAGGTACACTAGGAAGAGAGTACGTGGCACGGTCCCTAGTTGGACAAGATGTCCTCTTGGGTTGAGGCTTGGATCAGCGCCTATGACGACTGTAACGTCCCAAAATTTGGCTTTTCAAAAATCTTTTGAGTAGTTTAGGTCCCTGGAAAATTTCACCAATTTTATTTGAATTAATAAAGCTTAATTGGGAATTTTCCTAAATTAAAAATATTTAATTTGACTAATATAAACATTAATTAAATAAAAATTTGTGTTATTTGGCTTCCTTGTCTTTCAAGGAATTTTTGGGTATTTTCTGAGATTTTTCCGGATTTGTTTGCTATTTTATTTGATCTCCTTGATTTTCGGGATTTCTTTTAATTCCGAAAATCAGTTTTTCTCTCTCCTGCCCACGTGCTACAGTATTTCGCGAATCACTGTTCATCTTCCAGAACGCAGAGAGCTCGTATCGTGTTCGTTTCCAACTGAAAATTTCTAATTTCCATATCTTCCTCTACGGTGCATATAAAAGCGAGCCGTTTGCGCCCACGCGTCCGTATTGATCTCCTCTTCCAATCCCCTGAATTGGTTTCCTCCAAACCGATCTATTTTCGCCGCAATCTCCAGAAAACCGAGCTCCAACCAAAGTTCTTCTCCGGCGAACTACGGCTTCATCCGACGTCCCCCGGCCGAACTGTCTGCGGCGTTGGCTTCGCATCGTCGTGTTCTACGTCATGGTTCCTTCCTCTTCGCCCGAAGATCACCGGAGCACCGTCGGCCATGTCAAGCCCTAAAGCCGAAACATGTTCATCGCGTTCCTCGCTTCCTCGGTGAGTTTCTCCAAAATCCGACCGCGTCATCTTGTGCCCCTCGTCAATACCTATCTTTCCCCTCTTGTAGATTCAAGTTTCATCCACCGTGCGCCGAGAATTTGACGTTCTCTCGCCTCTTGTTCGTCGTCATTCTCCGGTCAATTACTCCGCAACCGTTGATCCCTGCCTTCAACTCCACCACCGTTGAGTTCGCGTCGCCGCGTTCTACGCCGTGCTCACCTCCTTTTGCAGAGCATCGCCGGAAGTGTTACGCGCCCGTGAGGCCGCCGTCGTCGGCGTTCTTCGCGTCGCTGCTGTCGCATGGAGCAAAATCTCGACGTCCGACCGCGTCATCATCTCCGGCTCTTCGTTTCCTTTCCGTTTTGCCCTTCGCCAAAGTTGGTTCGCCTCCGTTCGTCGTCACCGCCATGAGCAAGAACCTACCATGCCTTCTGTTCACTGTTCATGCATATATGTGTCCAGTATGTACGTTTCTTGTTTCTTCCTGTTCGATTTCCTCTCTGTCCTTCCTTTCCATCTAATTAATTCAAGCCAAATATATATCTCTCACTTCCATGTGGACCCTTTGCCATCCATATATATATATATATATATATATATATATATATATATGTATATATATATATATATATATATATATATATATATATATATATATATATATATATATATATATCTTCCATGTTGACCCCACATGTCATCCTCCTAATTAAAATCATAACTATTTCTCTCACTTACATGCGGGTCCCGTATGTCAGTCAAACCTTGGTCAAACCTTGTTCATGAGCTTGATCCACCGTGGACTAGCATATCTCTGTGGACCTGGTCCATAGACCAGTGGCCCACATGTCAACCCCTAATTCTATTTTCGGGAATTAATTTAATTCTTGAAAATCCTTTTATCTTATTGGTCCCGCTTGTCACTCTCTCTACCTTATTTCTGGAATTATTTTAATTCTAGAAATCCATAAATATCAGTCGGTCCCACCTGTCATACACTCATTCTTTATCTAATATTTTTGGAATAGAATATTCTGGGAATATTCCGTAGAGCTTTTTCATCATTTCATGTGAATTCCAATCTTCCAAAAGCCATATCTTCTTCATCCGAATTCCGATTGAACTCATTCAAGTTTCTAAATTCATCTAAATTCAATATCTACCTTCCAGTACCATTCAATTTCAAATTTGGAGTTTATTTGATTTGTCTTTTGAATTTAGTTTGTTTTTGCGCTTTCTTTCTCGTTAGGCAGAAGTCCCTAATCGTCAGAAGGAGCGGAAGATCAAGCAAGTAGAAGATTGAAGATAAATGAGAACATCATTGCTATAGCAAGGCAAGTCATACCTTTGATCATATTGAATCCTAGTTTTCCCAAATTACATTGTGTTAAATTATTGCATTTACTTTAATTATGTATTTAAATGCTTTTGGGCTAGTTATTGATCCCACTTGTTATGCTCACCTTGCCTACTTGTATACCTTCATCTTTGTCGCCTAGATTGGTTTATTACTTAGTTGGTATTAGCATATTGCCAACATGGTGGGTTAGAACGACTAGAATTGCTTAGCCATGCTACAGTCATCATCTCATGTGAGTGCAATTATGAAATTGACTAAGTGACTATGGAACCGTGTGATAAAGCGTGTGTCGTGTGTGCTATTACTCGTGATGGCATGTGTTGCACTAAAACCAACCGGGTGGTAAAGGATTTGGGTGAGGCAAGTGGTGATACTTTGTGTGTGCGGTGGCTTTGTGATTGGGATTTATCTGTGTGGTTTAGTTAGAAAGATCGGAAGTCTTGCCTTGGTCAATTAAGGACTTAACTTTGTGCGCCATTGAATCGAGCTATCTTGTGCGACCACATGTCCGTGACAGCCTAACTTAGTAGGTTACGAGTTTCAACATTGGGGTTCGTGGATAGGTTAAGCTTTGTGATATGGGATCGTGTGAATAAGAACGCCAATGTTGAGACGGTTGCCGAACCGCTTTGTTATGATCGCGCGGCCACACTAGTTATATCGTGGGTAAAGTGTACAACCTCTGCAGAGTGTTAAACAATCTATTCGAATAGCGCGTCGCGGTCATGGACAATGCTCGGGATTTCACACGGGGTAGTTTTCATAAAACTATTGGGAAGGGACAATGTGATTTAAGTCATTTGGTGTGTGAAAGAATTTGATTAGGCTATGTGTCTTTGTGAAAACAACTATTAAATTAATATTGTCTATTTGTTTTGAATTATGCTTTCAATCTATTATTCATATTCAATTGCAAATGTTGCATTTACGCAAAATAACCACGAAGCCATTTCCTTTGGAATAAGCTCGCATCTATACATTGCATTACGTGGTATGACTTGCAGTACGGTTGTGTACTCACGCTTGTTGTAAAACTTGCGCCAAACCTACGTAAATGGAGGAATCGCTGGTCAACAAGGTCTACTTCAAGGATCGAGAAGAACTAGGTCGCGCACCCCACCGATTGCTGTGGGCATATGGATGGGCTTCACCGGTTATTCCGCTTCGCTCCGCAGCCTTCATTGAGCTATTCGCTTCCGAGGCATTAATTGTAGCTTTGACCTTAAGGTCATTACTCGATACTTATTGTTATTTGCCTATTTATTAGTCATCTTTGTATATGGAAATGATATTTCATCGATGTTGCCACTGTGTGCACTAGCGTGATCCCCGACTAGTGCATTATACACGAGGGTCCGAGTGTATTTTTGGGTCCCGGCAGAGGTGGTATCGAGCCATATCGACTATAGGTCGTGACCTTAGTTAGAATGACCGCTTGTGAGGAAAACTTCAAAACTTATTTTTCAAATGGAAAATCTTAACGATGTGCTATTCTCATCTTGTTTAGCTTCTATACTCTTCCATTCTATTCCTTTCTCATCTATTTTCGTTCTCACCATTTGGAGTATTAAATTGGACTCTCTCCCCTCATAACTTCTATAGTCATCGTTATTCATGCTAAATGTCTCGGTGGATGCCCAAGAGTAGTTTTGAGCAACTGCTTGAAGACCACGCAACAAACAACAACGTGTCAACATCTTCCCAAGTGTTCAAGACAAGTGCGCCGCAAAAATTCAAGACTAAGAAGAAGTTGTACGTCGCCTCCATCTTTCTTCAAGCTTAGCCTCCAAGGATCGCAAGCGATCAACGCTTGATGAAGACCGTGACCAGCTCGAGTTTTCTTGGACCAACCATATAGGATAAATCGTGTAGGTTCCTCCGTGTGTTGAGCCAAGCCACCTGTTAAGTTAGAGTTTAATCGACTAGACGATTAGATCTTTGTTTCCTTCTTCTGTAGTTTGGCTTTGAGTTTTATGCTTCTTAATAGCTTTCCTGGCTATTTGTGTGTTCCTTGGTGTTCTTTGGGTTAAACCTGCTCCTTAGTAGATTCTCTTCCTTACCTTGTGCTTTTCCTCGCATCTATTAGCCCTGGTCACCAAACAGATGGAGAACCCCAAATGAAGCCACTTTGTCGGTAATCTTGAGACAATGCATACCACTGAACTCTGTCAATCCCAAAGGATGCTTGTCACTACCAGGAGTAGCAGATCCAACATGGAACAATTCTTGGTAGCTCGCACTCAATCCATGAACGCGATGATGCAAAACATGAACAACATGGTGACCCAAAGCAGATCGGACCACCGCTAACTTAGTCAATTTGATGAATCGAATAATCAAGCAAGTCGTCGCACCGTCACGCTAGTGTCGTGATGCACGAGAGCGCACGATGACCAACAACTATCTCGGTGCCGAGTGACACATCAAAACCCGAGCGCTCCACGCCACTCGTAATCGATCATGCAAGTGACGATGCAACCATCGACAATACTAATGTATGCAATGATGCACAACTCGTTGCCATCCCAACGACGCGCCCTCAGTTCAAGTTTGCAAAGTTCTTAAGGACCAAGCCGCCTATCTTTGAAGGTTCAACCGTACTCAAGGATGCGTAATCTTGGATTCGCACAATAGAAGAAAAGCTAGTCACAGCAATGCAATGATAATGAAAACGCTTATGCTACTTATCATTTAGAAGGAGTTGCATTAGATTGGTGGGAAAATTTGCGCGCCTATCGGACGAGCACACCATCACTTGGGCGAGTTCACCATCGCTACGTAACAACGACATGCGATATCAAGCATGAGTGATCAAGAAAAACCGCTATTTCGATATCCTACACCAAATCTAGCCGTTGTCGGTTGAAGTGCCGCCAACCGATAAGTCGAAGATTGTGCATGTACCCACCGCGAAGAAATAGGCCATAGTGCCAATGAGCACAATATCAATTGTTCGATTGGCGAAGAAACCATTCGCTGGAAAATGTCCTATGAGTAAGATCACATGTTTGTTGTGTGAAAGCGATGATCATTGTCCGAGCGATGCCCTATGTATTCCGTGTTGACTTTTGCAATGCAACGTCGTCGAAAACTTTCGAGCTACTTTCGTAACATTAGCAAGAGAAGGCAAACCATTGTCGATACAAGATATGTCACCAAAGAATTACAAAAGCGAATATTGACCTCGCACCACCTCAAAAGAGAAACAAGCCGCCTCGCTACTAGTGTGTTTCAAGTGTGGTAAGCAAGGCCACTATGCCAAGAGATGTCCTACAAAGCGACTATCCTTCTTGAAGGTTGAAGAACACCAAAATAATCGTTACGCTTGACCTCTTCGTAAAAGTCACAAGGTTCGACATGTCTATGCTACAACAATCATGGAAAAGGTCACTACATCGGCTAGTGTCCTCGGTGGAACCACCACTCACCCGGATGCAAGAATACCGAGAGTCACCGCTTAAGATTTTGACTCTAGAGCGCTTGGTAACGCACTTAATCCGCTTGCCCAATGAAGTAGTCAAAGAAGAGACGTTTGAATGATGATGTTACCAAGAAAGTCGAGAGAATCAATGTAACTTTTCCTTTGTTAGAAAGCAAAATGTGACATCTTTGCATGCAAGTTACGGAGAAAAAGAAATTATTGGATATTAAATCATTGGATACCTTTCAAGAGTCCGTCTTTGCAAGTTGAGTAATCTGCGTTAAGTCATGATGATTGAAGGTCGAGAGCCAGTAACTATGGAATGTGATGTTGAATTCCAACTCATTATTTTGCATAGCAATGAGACAATGGTAAATGCTTGAAGAATCTAATCATTGAATAATGTCCATATCCGCAAGAGAATATGCAGTCTTCATTGCAAGTGGTCTATGCAGCATGCAACTGTATTCAAAGTTAAGTTTGTTTCTGACTTGGTACCCAAGATCAGCCAATTTCAGAAGGAATTACGTCAGAGATGAATTATGACAAAAGTTGCCAACGAGTTTGCCAAAAATGATAGAGTAGATCAGATGACTTTATGAGATAAAGGCAGTGGCAAATCAAACCCGTCAGCTTAGAAGTGTCAGTTGAATACCAAGGAAGCGATGCTTTGAGACGATTGTCGATTGAAGATCGCGAGACAGTCGTTTCAAGTCACCAAGACCCCTCACCGTTGTAAGAAGAGAAGTTCGCCTGTGCCGCTAGAAGTGAACCGAGTTTGTAAGAATTTGAAGAGATTAATCACAACTCCAATGTTCGTATTGTCAGATACCAGAAAGAACCTTGATAGCTTTTATCACGGAACATCCAAGAATTGGTGTGTTAAGAAGTTTCGGTGGTGAATTATCTTAGTCATAATTCGAAGTTGCTACCGTGGAGCAACAATGATGGTTATTGGATTGAGAACCATGAGGTTGGAACTGCCTCGCACTGGACCGGACGATCAATGACAGATACTTTGAAATGAAGAGCTACCACAAGGATCCGTTGATCGGTCATTTAAAGTTACTCGTGAAATTCGTGTTGGATCTTGAGTCGCTTGCAAGGATATTTGTTGAAACCGTAAATTGAACTCGATGCTAGATATCGGTTGACGAGACGATGGAATGACGGTTTTGCCAGGAAATCCGTCCTCACGTAAAGCCAAGAAAGCGTGAGAACCCGTGAAGGCGCATCGATGATCCATGGATCAATAAGCATATCTCGCATATCTAATGAGAAGAAACTCAAGTAGTTGACGCTCATACCAACATTTGAGTGCAAGCATTCCATTTTCCCCGAAAGTACCAAGGTGTACAAAGATCTCAAAGTGGCATTGTGATGATCCAAAATAAAGTGAAATATCGCATCGGGTTACCATGTGTTTGGCATGTCGTAAAATCAGCCAAAATGTTGGGGCTAGTCGAGTACTTCTATCCTCGAGAATTTAGATATGGGATCTTCCAGACCCAATCGGGATATAATTTCTTGAAGGGTGATTGTTGATCATTTGACGTAAATTTGTCGCTTCATTCTGTCAATATCACCTAGTTTGGAGAGCGCTAGCAGTGGTATACGCAGAGGTTGTATACGCACAGATATGACATTCGTCAACATGGGTGCAAAGGTCGATCTCTGAGATGGTCAAATTGCACGACGTGTCGAGAGAAGTTAGTGTCGACCAAGGATCCCAAATTATCTTGTGTTAGCGGCGAGTCTGCATGATGCTTGGGTGATCATTTCACCGATATTGTGAATCGCCCGAATCAATAGACTGAGATTGAAAAGATTAATGAGTTGTGCCTTAACTCAGTACCAAGTCGAGCAAGTAAGTGTTATGTGTAGAGTTTTGTACAACCCGGATGTCGGCCGATCGCGATTGTCACCCTCCGAAGTTCGCGATGGTTGATCGCGTAAGTCATCACTCGGCTAGGAGCATCA